>PVJL010000769.1:103254-342997 GCA_004026885.1 Lyroderma lyra | reverse complement strand
ACACACACACACACACACACACACACACACACACACACACACACACACACACACACACACACACACACACACACACACACACACACACACACACACACAGAGTCCCTTAGATAGCCTTGCTGACAGGTCACCTGGCCTGAGGAAGAACTTGGGTAACATACTGTTCACTACCTTCTGAGGGGAACTTTTTAATTGAACAATTCTGTTTAAAAGACTTAAGTTGTTACCATTACAACAATAAGTTAATGAAAAATTTTACTGTTTCAAGTGACAAGTTTCATCAAAGTTAGATCCTAAAAGGACAGCTTAAAATGTGAAATTCTCTCAGGTTAGCTTGTAACTTCAAGGTGATTCAACACCATCCACACCATCTTCAGTCTCTTGAGCCTGGTCGTTAATGGGGTCTGCAGTCCCAGAGGTTCTTCCTTGCTGCTGCTGCAGAGCAAAGTCAGCGCAAGGGTGAGAGGGCCGAGGGTGTGAGGATGCCAACTGGGGGCGAGGGCTAGAAGCTTTCAGAGAAGAGAATAGGGACACAATTGTTACTGTAAAATAGGTTCTTGGTACCGTCACAGGAAATAATTAAAGAACACATGGAATTAAGCCACGCAAACCAAACCAAACAGGCGGTGGATTTATTGAAGAGTACATTTCCAAAATAATGAAAATGGACAGGCCAGGAGGAGGCCAACGAAGAACAAAGAGGCTTAGGGTTTTATTACAATGAGGGTGCCCAATATTCAAGAGATAGGGCTGTCCTTTATGGGTGTCCCCAGGTGAGTCCTTGCTGACCACGCCTTCCCATTAGGAGGAGGCATTTTTGTCCGTGTTTGACCCTTGTTGGAACTGTTATGGTGACACAGGGGGTAGAGATTTTTCCTGGCTGCCATGCTAATAATATTAGAATCCATGATAATAAGCTAAAGTTCATCGAGAGGCAAGATGGTGTCTTGGATCTGCTCTTGGTCTCTGGAATCCAGTTCTGGTCAGTCTGATAGCTGCACCTTTTCCTAAGAAAGACCTCATCTCCCCCTTCCTTTCTTCCTCACCTCTCTCCCTGCCGCCCTATTTTTTCTGCCTACAGTAACATGATGACGTTGTTTTTTTGTTGTTTTTTTTTTTAAGTACTAGCTAAACATTGCAAAAGAAGGGAAACAGCATAAAATTAAAGAGGGAATGTTTGCAGCCCTCAGGAACCACAAATGTCTGAAAGAATCCAGCGGGAAGATTCAGTGATAGTGTCTTTCAGGTCTATGGATCTACTCTTACCCTTCTCCACTCTGCTGTGTGCCCTGGGAGGCTGACCTGCTGGATGACATCGCCTGCCCTTCTGCAAGCTCAGCCTTCAGCCCTGGGCAGGAGACTGGAGAGGAGGAGAGCAAGGCTGAAATATTCAGCCCACCTCCCATTCTTCCTCCCGCTGGGGTCCCTGCAGGCTGGCTGCATTCCTCAACTCTAGGCCACAGCCCCAGTCAGACGGCCCTCTCTACCCAGTTCTAGCGCTTTGGATTTCAGTGCCTTCTCCCCTTCAGGCCTGGGCACTGCCAAGTGCTTTCCCACACTGGCCACGGCTTTGTAAATACTAGTCCCACTCTTTATTAAATTGTCCAGTTGGAATGTGCCGTCAGTTTCCTGCCAGGACCCTGACTGACACACTCAGTCCCATTCATCTCCCACAAACATTTACTAAGTATTGTAATGGCTCTATGCCAAGGAGGATAAATGATAAATTAGACAGTTAATATCTTCAAGGGGCCGTCAGGGGAGTGGAGACAGTCACAGGAACAGATGGTTACATCACATCTTGATAAATGATGCAGACAGGCATTGGATAGAGAGGTGGGTGAAGGTGCAAAATGGGGGTACAGGCAAACTCAGGGGAGGTTTCTGGGTGGAGATGGGGTCAGGCAAATTTAGAGGCAGGGATGTGGTAGGGAGTGGTCAGGAGCTGGGGGAGAAGTTGCCAGCCATGGACATCAGGGCCAGTCAGGTTGCGATGAAAGAGTAGAGTGGAGGACTAGGCTGGCCCAGAGTACAGAAAGCCTCGTACTGTGGGGAGGGAGCCTCCTTTTCCTTGTGCTTTCTCTCCCTCTCTCTCCACCAAGGGGAAAAGAATGAAATCTACAGACTCTCACTTCTAGCCTTTAATCCTGCCCCACTACCAGGGCTGGACACTCATACTTTCTTGGCCTAAAACCTGGGTTTTTTTTCCCCATTGGAAATCACACTCATACACTTCCTGCACATTTTAGGCCTTTCAACATAGTGGCAAGACCATATAGCAAACTAGTCCTTGCAGATGCGCAATAGGAGAGAGCTAGAAGTGAACGTTCCCAAATGCATCCTAAGTTCTAACAGCCAGAGTCCCATTTGCTTTAAGATAATAGCAGTAGGTAACCCTGAGACACATTTCTTGTCTAGTGGAGAATGGGTGATAATGTTGGGAAAGAGGGCAAAGAGCGTGCTTCACTTCAGCAGGGTGGGGCTTGGGTCTAAAATGGTTTGGGCATACGGGCCCTTTTAAGATCTATCTCTAGGAGTTCCCTGATGGTGTAGTGGCTTAAGGCTTCGCGCTGGCGCTGTCAGCACTGCGGCCTGGGTTCGATTCCTGACCAAGGAACTACCCACATACAAAAAGATAAATAAATAAAAAATACGATCCATCTTTATCACACGGTACAGGCAAGTCCAGGGTTTAGGAGGTGTCTGTTCTCCCTCTTTAAAAGCGCAAACCGCCGCAGGCAGTTTCGTTGCTAGGTGGGGCCAAGCCCAGACCGTCCCACAGGCTCCTCCTTGGAGGATTCTTGGCATCAAAGACAGCCAGCTCTCTGAGACGGGGGCTCAGAAGGCCTCGTTAATCAGTACCACGCACGCAACCCCAGCTCACTGACCCTTCCGGCCTGTTAATCAGGAGTGCGCACCACGCCCTTATTCAGCCTCCCCACAACTAAGGACGAGAAAGGGACCAGGTGGGCACGGAGTCCTCGGAGCTCCCGTTCTGAACAACTAACTGGCTCCGTTGCTCTGAACGCGCCACGCCCCTCGCAAGCTGCATTCCGGGGCAGGGGGCGGCCACCGCGTCGCTCGAGCTCTCGGCCACCCCGGGAGCCCGGCGGTGGGGCGGGTTCCTGAGCGACAGCCAGCTGCCCATCACCCCGAGGCCCCACGTCCCCAGCAGGCCGGCGAGAAAAGCCCCTCCTCTCGGGCGGAGACAGCTCCAAGAAGGCGACGCCCGCGACCCACCTCGAGGCCAGTCCTCAGAGCTGCTGGCGCCCTGGCGAGTTGCCGTGGTCCCCGCTACGCGGAGCATGGGGCGCTGACGGTCATGGACGGCTACAGGGGCTTCTTGGGGCTGCTGGTGTCGGCGCTGCTCGTCGGCTTCCTGTCCGTGATCTTCACCCTCGTCTGGGTCCTCCACTACCGGGAGGGGCTTGGCTGGGACGGGAGCGCACTGGAGTTCAACTGGCACCCGGTGCTCGTGGTCACCGGCTTCGTCTTCATCCAGGGCATCGGTACTGTGCACCTCCTGGGAGGCGGGGCGGGAGGCCCGGGCTGTGGGTCCCCGGCCGCCAGGGGCCGACGTGGGCGAGCGAGGGGGTGAGGGAGGAGCGCCGAGAGCTCGGGGGGGTCGGGGAGCCGCGCGCAGAGCGCGCCCCGGAGCTGAGGCGGCGGGAGGGAGGTGGCTGGGTGCGGTGCGGGCCAGGCGCTGGCAGAGCCGGGCCTCCGGCCGAGTGGGCGCGCGGGGCGGGGGGCGGCTGCGTGGGGCCCGGGGTTCGCGGGGGGGCGGCGGCGCGGGGCCCGGGGTTCGCGGGGAGCCGCGGGGCGGGGGGCGGCTGAGCGCCGCGGGCCACCCGTTAACTCCGCAGCGAGTGGCCGGGATGCACTGGAGGCGCCCCGGCGACGCCAGAAGCGGGAGCCGCGGAGAGATGCCGAGCGCGGGGCGCTGCCTCCCCCGCCCCCGACAGGCCCCAGAAAATTGCTCCCCGACGACCGAGCCTGCGCAGTCAGGGGCGCGGGGACACTTCGGGCGAGGCCTTTCGCTGAACTTGCTCCTGGGCCGCTGATCGGGAGAGCGAGGCAGCGGCGGGGAGATGCAGGGGCGCGAACTGGCCGGTCGTTGGGACTTGCTCGGCCCCGAGCGAAGGGGCTCGCCAGCCGCAACCCGAGGGAGGGAAGCCTCCGCCCTGGGGTCCCTCCTCCCAAAGCGTGTATTCAGTCGAGCCCGGGGAAGCCGCCAACACGCTCAGGGGTGTTTCGCGGCCCTGCTTGGCCATTGGACAGCCTTGAGCCCGGCTGCTCCCGTGGCTGCCCCGGCCGAGTTGCCCTTGAGGCTTCCTGTTGGGCGCTGGCCGCTAACGTGGGGCGGGAGGTGTCCGCACGGGCCTGGGACGCCTGGGCTCCTGCGCGGGACGGCCCAGGCGGTTGCTGCGTTCGCGTTCGGCCCGCCGTGAGCCACCTCCGGGCCTGCCTTCTCCTGGGTGAGGCTGGCGCCGAGGGAGGGAGGCCGCAAAGGCAGTTTATTTATTTTTTGGACGTATAATGGACACATAAGCATGATAGAAGTTCTGGGTGTATAACATAATGATTTGATATCGGTCCATAGAGCGAAATAATCACCACAGCTAGTCTAGTGAACGTCCATTATCACACAAGGTTTTATACATTCCCTTTCTTGTGATGAGAACGTTTAAGATTTCCTCTCCTAGCGACTTTCAAATACACAATACAGTATCATTAACTTTAGTCACCATCTCGTGCATTACATCCCAGGAATTACTTATTTGGTAACTAGAAATTTGTACTTTTTCACCTTTTGACCCCCCTTTCCTCGTTTTGCCTGCTTACCCCCTCCCCACCCTCTTCTCGCAACCAAATGGCAGTTTTTATTGTCATGTAGGGCCGCTCACCATGTCCTGGCAGTTTCCTTCGGCTGTTGTTTGGCTGGAGGAACCTCTAGCCAGTAGCGCAAGCGCCATTTATTTGTAACCACTTTCCTAAAAATAAGTCAAGGCCTTGGCAGAGAGAGTAGAAAAGGGTAGAAACAGGTGGGCTGGGGTTATAAGGAGTGGGAGGGTTTGGAAAGAGGCGCTCCCTGGCCGAAACCTCTGGCCTTGCCTCTGAGCAGGCTGCCTTCTCTCCACTGATACCTTAACTCTCCACAAACAAGTGAACAAAAAAGCGCTCACCTCAGGCTTAAAGAAAAGATTTTTGTTTCTGTCGAAAGCTCATGCTGTAGGCTTTGGCAGGTGTGGCCAGCATTCTTTCGCTCTGGGATGTAGTGGCAGACTTGGCTAATGCCCAGCCATGGTCCCCAGCTTCCCTGGTGTGAGATTGGCACTGGGCTGTGAGTTATTTCATTGCACAAGTCCCAGTTATTTCGCCACTAAACTAAAATGAGAAGGATGCACTCCAAAGTTCCAAAGCTGCTGTCATCAGAAGCCCTCTTCCCTCCATGTGGAGCCCTTACGTTTGTCCAGAGCTGTCAACACCTTCTGTTTGCTCCAAGTAGTAGAAACAATTTCTTCATCTCATCCAGCAAACGCTTCAGAGCAGCTCCTAATCCCAGGAAACTTTCCCGAGGTTCTGGGATGTCTTCTCATAACTGAGGGTAAGGGAAACAGGTGGTATTACTTGTTTCCTGTCTTACCAAAGAAGACATACCAAAGAAGAGACAAAGGCACGAAACAATAGCTACCATTTATTAATTTCTGTGTGCCCACCAAATGCATTATTTCATCTAAGAGTATGAGGCACAGAACAGTTAACTTACCCACAGAAGTAGTATGTTTTCAGTAGCCTTACTTTAAAGGTTATTTTTCTCTATTTATGGGAATATGCTTATTTTTGCAAAACATTCCTTTTAGAGAAGCAAAAAGCTTCATCTGAAATATACTTTGGAACTCTTCATTCATATTAAGGTTCATTACAGTTTTCCTAAAAGGATTTCTAATTCTCTATAATTTGGACTTAATCTGTTTATACTCGCTTTTGGGCAAAAATGTATAAATGGATATTTTGAAAGTTTTTGTCTTGCTACTTTTATGCAAACCTTGTTTTCTTTAAGCTTAGTTACTGTATTTGTATTAGTTTTGGAATGTTTGTCTTGTCAACATTACCCATCCTGTTTACTATTTGGATTCCAGATTTGCAAAGCACTTTAACCACATAATACATTTAATTGACACAAACATAAACTTTTTCATGTGTATAGGTGCGTGAGTCGTACTCCTGAGTTCCTACAAATCTTGGCCCACCTGTACCTGCTCACATCCAATAGTAGGAAGTTTCCAGTGGAAAGTCTAGGAATAAATAGTTGACTTTGTAGGCCAGAGGATTCACACATTACAGACTAGTCTTGTTGTGACAGACTTATTTTTATTATGTGTCATGCTTCAGGGAAAATATTTTTAGGCTCTGCTGTTTCCAGATTTCTGATAATGAACATAATGTAATTCAGTTATTCTGTGATACACAAATATTTAGAGATGAGCAAGGGAAAGCTAAAGTATGTACAGGTATTACTCTAAGCATAAATTGCTTTATAAATGCAATGTACAAACAGTAAAACAGTTTTTGAAAGCATGTGAGAATAAGTATGAGTTCTTTGAAACATCTTTAAGTAAGGTCTGAAGAAAGCAAGGCTAACATAGAAGTTACAAAATAAATGTTCTCTCTCTCTCTCTCTCCAAGTATATTTTGGAAACTCTGTATTCTAAAATAAAGTTGATAAACTGAGATAAAGTTTTAAACTGGTAAGAAATCTAGTAAATGTGAATGAGGAAGCGTTTCAAAGAGAACATTAGAAGAGGCTTTGTGCTTCTCGAAAAGGAATCTTTCCCATGAAATAGGTATACTGCCAGGAAATCAGAGAAACAAACCTTGAAAAGAAGGCCACAGAAGGCTGAAACAAATGAGTTCTCTCAAAGTGGCAGTGACCTTTTAAAGTGTTGAACAAAGTGGAATGTTTTCTTTAGTAAAGGGTAGAAGATTCAAGTTTATAAATTTAGTGAAAAGAAGTCCCAGCAATTCTATGCTACTTACTATTCCACAAGTAGAACTCCTTTTACTGTAACTGATGGAAGAGACACTGAATACTATAATTATCTCAGTTTGGTTTTGTGAGATAATGTAACTACATTTAAGTAACATTTAAAAGAAATTAAGAATAGTTCTTAAAAAGCAGTTAGGATATCCTATTACTGTATCTAATTGTGACCAAATTCCAAGACCACTTAAATATATTTGAAAGGGCTCTTGGGTAAAACCTAGCAAAGAAGACAATGGAGAAAGTATCCCAAATACCTACTCCTAAACCAACCTTGGGGACACCATCGATAATAAAACCTATCAATCTTAGGGAAACAAGGGTTTTAACAAAGTATAAAGAGACAATTCCATGCAACCAAAACATATTTTTTGTGACAAATAAATGCATGTAGATCTCTTTATAACATAATGAATAAAAAGGTTTTAGAAAATGATTATTTTGCTCACTGTTGTAGCCCCAGCACCTAGAACTGGTACACAGTAGACCAATAGGTAGTTGTTGAATGAACGAGTGATTATTTCTGTACCAGTGTTAAATTGTTGGTAACAAAATGCAGTATTACAGCCACTCATGTGTGATGATCACAATAGCAGCTAAAGCAAAAGTGCCCTCTGTCCACTTCCGTGATTGTCCTGTTGAGCCAGTTTGGGAGCATTGGTTTAGTCAGCCTCAGGGGAGAATGGGCATCATGTGGTATCAGATGTGCACCTTTATTCTGAAGGCCTCAAGCTCATTGGCATGTCGTTACCCAAGTACAGTCTGTGCCTCCTCCACCTCCCTAAGGACACCACTTCCTCAGTGCTCCCCTTTCCTTCTGCATCATTAAGTTTCTCCCCCCACTGGATTATTTCCAACATGTTACAACTTTTACTGTCTTAGTAACTACCACACGTATGACCCCGTAAGTCAAAGAGCATCTGTAGGTATTCATGTTTCCCTTTATTTTCTGGGGAAACAGAAAACTCTTGTTTCAGTCACAAGCAGCTGTTTGATAGCATTTTCCCTCCACATGGGTTTCTGGACCTTTTGATTCCTTCCCACTGAACCTCAGGAATGATGTCTAGGTAAGTGCCAAACCAAAGAAGCAAGAACTATTTAGATTATGCTCTCTGGGCAGTTTTTATAAGTGTTGAGAATAGCTTCTTGTTTAAGAGTGTGGTTTGATTTGCTAATGTGGCCCTTTTCTCCTGAAGTCCACCACATTTGGTTATTTACACATTTTTTTTAAAGCATGTAAACACCTTATGCAAATGCAACATTTTGCAATTATCCTTCATTTATCCAGACACATGCTCAACTACCCAGCGGAGCGTCTGCAGCTAGGGTAGGTGCTGAGGACTCTGCCTCGCTCGTGAGAGCCCCTCCGATTCCCACCAGTGGCCTGTTTAGTCGTTGAGGGTAGTTGGCTATGGGTTTGCAAGCTTACAAAAATACTGTTTTAACTTGGAAACTATTATGAACTCTTTCAACCACACAGAAAATAATAAACAGGTCACTACATGCTCGCCACCCAGATTTAACAGATGTGAAGATTTTTGCCAACATAAGAATGTATAAGCAAGAACTTAGAGCAGGTAGGAATAAAAGATAAGGCAGGATAACGGAGAGATGAGGTTGCAAGTATGCACCCTAGCCTGAACAAGAAACTAAAAGAAGAGGTAGAAAAACTCTAAAAGTAGATGCAGAGACTAAAAATCTGTAACTGTCTGGGCCCATATGGATCAGAGGCAAGCAGCTCTCTCACTATAAGGGCTGACTCTTACAATAATTGGACATTATGTTTTATTGATTATCCCAAATCATAAATAAAAGACTAAATTGTACTCCATTCATGCTACTGCTGGAGAAGGACAGCTATGGTCAGTAACGCTGCAGTGAACGTACGGATGCACATGTCTTTTCAAATTAGTGTTTTGGGTTTCTTCAGATTAATACCCAGAAGTGAAATTGCTAAGTCCTTCCTTGTCTCTTGTTATAGGCTTTTTCTTGTCAATCTAAAACATTTATACCAAGAAATCAGATCATATAATAATGAATTTAGTCTTGGATGTGTGAAGTTTGAGGTATTTAAGAGGCATCTATCTGGAGATGTCAAGAAGCCGTTGGATTGTGTGGGTCTGGAGTTTAGAAGAATGTCCTGGGCTGGAGAAGGAAATCTGGAGCCCCTGCCTTGTCTTTAGCATTTCAGTGGAAAAGTGAATGAGATCACCCACAGAGGGTGCAGAGGGAGAAAAAGTCTTAGGACTGAGCCAGAGAAGCACCGAAGTTTTTTCCACAAGTTGGGAATAAAAAAGATGCTAGCAAAAGAGTTCACGAAGGAACCACTGAGAGGCAGGGAAGAGGAGGGGAGCTGAAGCCAGAAAAAAGAGTTTCATGGTAGGGAGTGTTCAGTGTGTCAAACTGTTTATCTTGTGATGATTAAAAAAAATAATAACCGTGACAAGTGCAATCTGCCCTCTCACCTCTCTCTAGCCATCATTGTCTACAGACTGCCATGGACCTGGAAATGCAGCAAGCTCCTGATGAAATCCATCCACGCAGGGCTGAACACGGTTGCTGCCATTCTGGCAGTCATTTCTCTGGTGGCTGTTTTTGATTTCCACAATACTCTGAACATCCCCAATATGTACAGTCTGCACAGCTGGATTGGACTGATAGCCGTCATACTCTACATCCTACAGGTCGGTGTCTCAATTTCTTTATACACAAGACGTGAAAAACAATTCAGATTCCGTAGACGTTTTCTGTGTTTCACTAGCTTGTTGAAATCGTCTTCTTAGTCCCACTAGTCCTAGTTGGCGGTCAGCTACGGGTTGACCTTAGCTCCTGTCGCCCTCTCCTCCCTGTCGCCTGCACACAGTCCCTGCATCTCAGAGCCAGCAGTGGCGCACTGAACCCATGTCTCTGACTTCTTTCTTCTCATCTCTTTTTCTCCAACCAGAGACAGTTCTCTGCTTTTAAAAGAGCTCATGGGATTAGATTGGGCTGGTCCGATAATCCAGAGTTATCTCCCCATCATAAGATCCCTAACCTTAATTACATTTATTTGCAAAGTGTCTTTTGCCAGTAACATAGCATATTCACAGCTTCCGGGGATTATGGCATGGACATCTTTTGGGAAGGGGAGGAACTTGATTCAGCCTACCGCAACTATAAATAAAATATAGAAGAAATGATAAATGAAATTACAAGCTGGTTCTTTAAAAAACTAAAATAAAATAGAGAAACCATTTAAACCTGATTGAAAAAAATAAAAATATTCAACATTCAGAATGAGAAACATAATCATAGGTACAAATAATACTTTAAAATTAGGACAAATGATTACATTGTAATATCTGGTAATATACTTAAAACTCAAGTAGATTTTTAAAATCACATTTGACTCAAGAAGAATTAGAAAACCAAAACAGACCAATAACATTAGAAGAAATTGGTAAGGTCATTTGAAATCCTTCACTAATAAAAGGCATCAGGTCCAGATTGTTTGATAGCTTTGACCTTCAAGGAATAGATGCTTTAAACTCTTCCAATGCCCTGGAATAAAACGATCTCCTCTTTGAGGTGGCCCCATCGGGCACTACATGCTTCTGTATCTCAGGTGGTGGCTCTGATGGTGAACGCCTTTACCATCCCCAACAGCAACCATCAGCTTAAACTGTGAAATACTGAAGACATTGCCAATAAAAAAAATAAATAAGACATTGATGCTTGTTCTCGTTTGTTTTAAGAGCTTTAACTAATGTACAAAATAATGAAAAAAAATCTATATAAATAATAGAGAATTTGTGACTCTTTTGGTGTTTGTGGATCATATAATGTACGTCTAAGACACAGGAAACAACGAGAAGTAATAAGAAAATTTGGACAGATGGCTGGATATAAGATAGCCATGCATAATTTAATAACTTTTGCCTATAGCAGAATAACCACTTAGAATAAGAAGTAGAATCCTTTAATAATATGGATTTAAAAAACTGTAAAATACTTAGGAATAAACTGAACAATGACATTGTAAGATCTATGTGTAAAATACTATAAAATCTCATTGAAAAACAGAAACATGGTATGGTTAAAGAGATACCATGTTACTGAAAGATAAAAATTAATATAGAAATCTTTCCCTCTTCAACTATTATTTATGTTTAATATGACTTTAATTTTAAGCCCAGTGGGAGTCTTAAACTTTATGTAGAAGAACAAATATTCAAGGATAACAATGAAAATTTTGAAAAAGAAGTGAAGGGAGACCTGCCTTGTTAAAAACAAGTTATCAACACAGGAAAAAACAAAATACAATCGTGGAAAGAACAGAGAAGACAAACAGTTCAAGCGTGTATGAGAACTTCTTCTATGACACAATGGTATTTTAATTTAGGGGAGAAAGAATGCTTATTTAATAAATGTTACCATAATAATTGGTGATCAACTTAGAAGAAATTAAACAAACAAAAACACTGTACAACATACAAAAAACAAACAAAAAATTCCAACCAGATTAAATGTCTAAATATAAAAAAACAAAGCCAATGAAAATAGAAAAAGAAAATTTAAGACTCATAAAATCCATAAAGTCTGGGGTAGGGGAAGCCATAAGTTTGACAAGAAATCCAGAAGCCATACAGGAAAAGAAAGACATATTTGACTACATAATAATTTTAGAAATATTACATGTGACAAAAGATATCAAAGGCAACAAATTGCACAAAGAAATAAGTCAGAAATACGTAATCACATTATATGTTAAGGGTCAGTGTGTTTTAATATATATCACAACTCCGAAAAATTAATAATAAAAAGGCAGTCTAATAGAAAAATTAACAAAAGGTTTGAACAGGCAGTTTAAAGAAGAAAAAATTGTGTCACCAAGAATCATATGATAAAAGTGTCCAACTCACTAAGAAGTTAGGGAAATGGAATAAAATACCATTTTCCTCCAGAGATGGACAGAACAACAACAAACCGTAGTCGTGTTCACTGCTGGTGTGGGTGTGAGGTAAAAGGTGCTGTCTCCTGCTGTTGATGGAAAGTGGAATTTTAGGGAAGCAGCTTGTTAATATCTATTGATTTTTAAAGATGTGCTTACTCTTTGACCTAGCAATTGCACATTTGAAGGAAGTGAAAACACAATAGTGTCATATAAGGAACTCGAAAAAGGATATTTCGTCTAACATATAGGCAGGAAATTGGAAGCAACACACAAGTCTAAGTAATGGAATGGTTAAATAATCTGTGGTAAGTCCTTATTGTTGGCTATTAGACAAGTATTTCAAAGAGTGTAGCTGTATCTACTGAGCAACAGTGAAATCCATGATATGTACTTCAGTATAAAATACACTGGAGAGTAATTTGTATAGTGAAATGTTATTTTGAGGAAAAAAGGAAAGGAAGAAAAAAGTGTGTATGTGTAGATGAGTAAGACATCAGCTATGTACCAAACTGCTATCATTGCGGGGGTGGGTGGGATTGGTTGAGATGATTAATTTTTAAAATATATCTTGTTTGACTTGAACATGTGGCTCTTGTTTAAATATAAGTGACTCACATATGTTACATAAAAATGATATATACCTAACTTTTTAAACTAAATAAGCAGGCAGCATCCCCTCACGACAAGTTGTGCTTGGTGCTTTGTGGTGGTTCTTTCAGGAGCCAGGTGAATGGTTTTCCTATTCCCATTCTGAGAAAGATCACTACATTTCAGCTTTGTTCTGTTATTGCACGAAAGCTGTTTTTCCGTTATTTGCACAGAAGTGATAGACCAGATCACCCAAGTTTGCTCGGGAAGAAATTAAAGAACATTTCCTTTGCCAGTGGAAAGAAACCAGTTCTAACCTTGCTTTCTTCATTTTTGGTAGGAGCTAAGCTGTATCCTTACCACGAGTTACAAAGATTCCTGCCTCCATATTCCTAGTTGCAAAAATACATGATCCACAAAAATGTGTATTGACAGAGATGTGTTTCTATTAAATTTCTTAGTTTTGGAGTAATAAGGAGAAGTGGGTTCTCTTTCTGAAAGAAGGCGAGTTCTCTGTAAGTGGAGGCGTTCCAAGCCGCAGCTTGTGGGTGGAGAACAGGAAGCCCCGCCGGGACCAAGTGTAGCAGTCATCCAGCCGCTCGCTCACATAACCACAACGGCCTGCACTTCCTCGCGAAGTGTGATTGGAAGTGTGATTGCGTGCAGGCCGTTACCCGATTTTGTGAGGCCAGTTTGCACTCCCTTCTCAGTACAACTCAGTAAACAAACCTACCACAGAGTATGAAGAGCATGGGAGAGCTTGTCAAGATCAGATTCTCTCACCTTAGTGCTACTGGGGTTTGGTTTAGCCCCTGGGTGTAAAATCAGAATTTACTTCCCAAATGGAGCCAGTGTCTGGTTGTTTCAGTGAGTAACGGAAGCAGGGAAGGGGAAGGCAAGCAACAAAACAGTACGACCAAAAAAAGCGGAAATGTCTTCACGCTCTTCCTTATCTCTAACTATGAATTATAAAACATTTCAAGTGTAGAATTCTTCTCTTGTGAAACCTGGTCTCTGGGGAATTTTTAAAAAATAACAAACTATTATATATACAGAAGTTATGAATCACAATAAAATTAATTCCCATGATTCCACCATCCAGCCTAATTTAAAAAACAGAGGACCCCTGCTCACCTTAATTTCACATCTCTCCCTATTCCAACCACTAGAGGTAACCATTCTCCTGAAGATTTTTTCCCCCTCATTCCCTGTTTTTCTTTATAATTTTACTACATGCTGTGAATCCCTAAACAATATATTGTTTGACTTTGCTTTAACTTTTTAAAAAAGTCTCATGATCTGTAAACTTAAGTATTCTACTGCAACTAAGTCTTTTGCAACCTTTTTTTTTTCATTGTACTGATTCAACTATATTGTTTCCTCAAGACTCAGTGCATTCATTTTTTGCTTTTGTATTTCATTGTATAAATATACCATAAACTTATCTGTTTTGCTGTTAGACACTTGGGCGATTTTCAATTATAAACAATGCCTTGGATAGTTATATACACATCCCTGGTTCTCATATGCAAAGGTTTCTCTGGGTGTGTACTTAGGAGTAGAATTATATACTCATCCTAAAAACATAATGCTAAATTGTTTTCCAAAGTAGTTGACACCAATTATATTCCGGCCAGCAGCATAGAAGAGTTCCCATATAGCACATTCTTACTAACATGCATCCTCTTCAAAATTTTTAATTATTGCCAAACTAATTGGTATAAAATGATGTCTTCTTGTGGTCTTAGTGTTTATTTCACTGATTACTCATGTTTCTGTTCTTAAGAAACACTCGTTCATGTCTTTTGCCCATTTAAAAAATGAGTGTTTTCTTCCTTAAAGATTTGTAGTTCTGTGTCAAAGTCTTTTTCATTTATATGTACTGCATATATTTTCCAGTTTGACACTTGTATTTTTCTCTTTTGTTAGTATTTTTTGATAAATTGTTAATTCTAATAGAACAATAGAACAAGTTTTCTTTTAAGGTTATTATGTTTTGTATTGTTGACTTGTTTATGAAATCTTTCTTTACCCTGAGGTCACACACAAAAAAAGAAAAAACAAAGAAAAGAAACAGATTCTCAGGTTCTACTCCAGACCTGTAGGATCAAAAACTCTGAAAACAATATGTGCTTTGATAGGCTGTCCAGGTTTTTCAGATGCATGCTAGTACCGAACCATTGGCCTAAGAAAAAAGGCATATTATAGGAATATTAATATCTCCTATGTTTTCTATTAAGAGTATTAACCTTTTGGTTTTGATATTTAAGTACTCAATTCCCATGGAATTCATCTGGAATTAATGTAGCGTATGATGTGATGTTGTGATCCATCTTCATTTTTTCCATATGGATAAACTGTATACCCAGTACCGGTTATTACATTGTCCCTGTCCTTGCCATTTACCTGCAGTGCCAGTTTTGTAACGTATCTTTTCCTCTGTCCTGCCCAGCACAGTGTAGAATAATATAGATGTATTGAATAATAGCGATAGAAATAGCGATAAAAATCCATGATTTGTTCTTATTTTAAAGAGAATGCTTCTAATCCTTTACTGTTGAGTAGAGGTGTTTCCCGTTTCTCCCTATTGTAGTTTGTGAAAAGGTTTTTCTTTTTGAATCACAAATGGATGTAGAATTTTATTGAATGCTTTTCTGTGTCTGTTGAGATTAAATTTTTTTTCTTCTTCAATCTATTAATGTAGTAAATTACATTTATAGATTTTCTAATGTTAAACTTGGGTGAATTAAATATATTTTAAATTGTCTCAAGATTCTTTTTTGCTCTCTAAAATATCCAGATTCTTATCTTCTGTTGTTTTATTTGTGCGCTAACTAGGATCCTCAGAAGTGTCATTTCACAACTTCATGACTTTGATTTAGCAGGTGACAGTTTGGCACCTGGCTTCTTCCGTGCTCCGATCCAAAGCAGGTAATATTTAAGATTCAGGATTTGGGGTCAGAGTGACCTCAGTTTAAATAGGATTCATCCATTTGCAGCTGGTGACCTTGGTCAAGGTACTAAACTCTCTTGGACTTAGTTTGCTCACCTATAAATTAAGGCTTCACAACATCATAAAAATCAAAGCCAAATACATGTAGAGGCTCAGGGTAGACCTAGGATACTGGAATGACGTAGGTCAGCTGTTGTTATTAGAAGTGTAAATCTTGTGGTAGGCTACTTTATGACTCGAAGACGGCATTTTTCATTTCCATTATAGATCATAGACACCTTCATGGTTGAGAACATGCATTGTAGGTCAGTGAAACTTTATTCATGAATCCATTCATTTATTCAACAGAGTTAATGACCTATTATGTGTTATTAATAGGTATTTTGCTAGACTGTGAGGGATACATTGTTCCACAAGACAAGCATGGGCTGAAGGAGACATGCTCCCCACCCTCATGAAGCTTACAGAGGAAGGCAGGTCATTGAGTATTTGGTAGACTGCGTGGGTATGCAATCTTCTGAGAGAGTACTCGTATGGGAATAAAGGAAGTCACACCAAGACTTGAAGTCAGGTGCTTTCTTGTAAAAGGGGAGAGAGTATGGAATAGTGTGCACGTAAAAGTTTGTTTTATTTGAGCTACAGGAAAGAGGCCTGGCTGCCTAGTGTGAGGTATGGAGGATGAATTGGAGGCTGGATAGGAGTAAATACAGGGAGACTAGCTGCAAGTTGTTTACAGAGGTTCAGATGAGAAACAATGGTGGCCTGGAAGAATAGCAGTAGCATTGGGAAAAGTGGATGGTTTCCAAAAATGTTTAGGAAATAGAATTAATGAGATTTGGAAAGTCACTGATATATGGGATGAGGGAAAGAGGCACTTGAACAAGGCTTGAGCGTGTTGGTGGATGAGAAAGGAAACATTAGAGGGAGAGGAGAGGCCTCAAGGAGTGTCAGATGCTGAGAAGTCACACAAAATAAGGTTGGAAAACTGTCCATGGGATTTAGTGACCTGGAAGTCACTGTTGACTCCGGAGAGAAGTTGCCTTGCAGGGTAGAAGCCAGATTTCAGTGGACTGAGGAGGGAGTGGAAGGTGAAAAAATAGACAACTTAGTCAAGAGGTTTGAATAAGAAGGGGAGGAGAGAAAGAAGGAGTAACTGGACCGGGACACAGTCAAGGCAGGTGTTTGTGTGTTGTTGTTTTTTTTAAACTTCTTTTCATTGTTAAATTAAAATGAGAATTTTGGGCATGTTTAAATGCTCACAGGATGACACCATTAGAGAAAGAAAGGTTGTGAATATTGCAAAGATGCAACCATACATAGTTAGGTCTTTAGGAAGCAGGTTGCAGAGCACAGCTGGAAAATTGGAGAACACCAACTCTATTATAATGGAAAGGAAGGAATTGCTAGATTGGGATGAATTTTTGGTTTAGTAGCAGAAAATTGATGTTCTTTTCTGAAGCTGCCTGTTTTTTCTGTGAAATGGCAATAAGATCATTGGCCAAAAGTAAGTCAGAAGTTTGAGGATGAGATAGCCTGAAGAACTTGTTGATAAATCAGACAATAGAAGGATTATTGAGCAGCACTGAAGTATTCATTACAGTGAGCATCATGACCATGAATTTATAGTGATGCTGGTTTGCTTGACTGTGTAATTTACTACATGAGTACCTTGCAGACCAGGGGTAGTCCTGAAGATGGCTGAGCCAGGGTTGGGGTATTGCCACATACACATGATGAAGACAGCACAGAAAAGGGATGTAGGCTATTGACAGGAGGATCAGTGTCCAATTTGAATATCATCCCTCTTTATGAAAAAACTATGGATATTTTCTAGTTGGTGCTGATTGCATTTTTTTTTAATCCCTGGAAGAAAAATGCTGTTAAGTTTTAAGAACACAACAAGGAAATGAGCTTCCTAAAGTGTGGCTCCTGCAACAACAGCATTAGCTCCACCAGGGAAGTTAGAATTACAGATTCTCAGGTTCTACTCCAGACCTACTGAATCAGAAACTCATGTGCTTTATTTATTTTTTTTTAATTCATTTTTATTGTTAGACTTATTGGGGTGACATCTGTTAGCAAGGATTACTTAGGTTTCAGGCATACAATTCTACCGTGCATTGTCAACTTGTATAATAAGTTCACCACCTAATGTGACTTCTCTTTCCATCACCTTATATTTAGCTTCCCCCTCTCCTCTCCCACCCCCTCCCCTTTCTCCCCTCCCTAACCCACTCGTCCCCAAATAAACATTAAACTATTGATTGTGGCAATATGTGCTTTAAATGAAGGAATGAGTGAATATATAAAATAGAAAAAGTTGAAGAGGAGCTGGGAGGAGCCTCCTTATAATCTGTAAATCACTTGCTCACTCATTAAATCTACCTCTACACTTAGAAAAACAAAACAAAACAAAGCAAAGCAAATCATAGCCTAATGCAAAAGCTGGGTTGGCAGTTATTTCCTGCTCCCGGTAATGACTTTTGCAAATAAAAACTTTTGTTATGTCTAAAAGTTTACACATACTTAAAAAAACAACTCATCTGTTTTAGGAAGTGAGATAGAACTGGCAGAGCAAAAAACATTTTTATCTTTAAAGGACAGTAATAATTAACTGAGAAAAACCCAGGTATTTAAGACAGGAACTTTAAAAGTAAGCTTTTATTATCTGTTTCTAATTATAAAAGTAACATGCATTAATTTTTAAATTTATAAAATACAGAAAATTGAAAAAAATCACTGATAAGGCCATAATCTAGAGTTATCTAATGATATTTTGGTTTATTTCCTTTAAGCTTTTATTATGCCTGTGTATGTATATATAAGTATTACATGCATATATGTTTAGTTTTTAAGTATAATTAGGGTCATACTACATTTTCACTTTCTTATCTAATTAACTTTCTATGAGATTTTATTTCTCTTTAGTTCTCCTAAGGACTACATTGGGGTGAAGAACAGCTCTCTGTAGGTGATGGTTCCTAAACACAGGAACACTTTGTTTGGACACAGATGGCGCTCAGTAGTATTTGTACACCGAGGGTAATGGGAGATTCCACTGCCTTCCCTAATGTTATGGATCTTCCACCGCAGTTAACCCATACGTCTGAAGTAACTTGAGTGAGTCAAAAAAAGGGTCTTCAAACTTCAACATGCATAAGAATCGCCTCGGCCTTCTGTTAAAGTGCAAATTCCTGGGCTTTACTTCCCAGAAATTCTGATTTAACAGATCTGGATGTGGCCCAGGGATATCTAAACCCCTTAAGAGTTTCTGATGCTGATCTTCTATAAGCAATACTTCAAGAACCACTGATTTGGAGTATGCATGTGGCTTGCTATGTGTTGTATGCACTAGGCTTCAACTCTATCTTTTCCCCAAGTAAATCCTTTTTGGTCATAAAGAAAGAAAAAAAGAACCACTGACTTAAAGGGACAAAGGGATTTTGAAATTTTCAGTCCACTGGGTTTTGTTACCATATCTATTTGTAAGATGGAAGGTTAAGATGGTTAAAGGAGATAAAGAATGATTATTATAAATTATAATATAAACTAGCATCATTGGAACACTTTTAATCAAAGTCAAGCATTCTATATGTTTTCCTTTTTTAAAAGTTAATTTAAAAATACATATTTCTTAACAACGGTAGTAAGATTTAAGGGATTAAATTGCCCTGGGGGTCCTGTAAGCAAATTTCAGACGTTCTACCTGCTTAGATCATTGAGCCCTACAGGATTACAAGAGACAAACATAAATCCTGAAAGAAATGAAAGAAAACAGTAAGAATCTTATTAAATGAAAAGAGACAGGAGAACAGGACTATGAAAAATACATATTACTATGCACAAGTCACAGACAGCACACGGTGGCTTACATTCAGAAATATATTATGCTAAGTCCTTGGCGGTCTCTCACCTGAGCCACATTTTTGTATAAGAAGCACAACCTGTATGTACATCAGGAAGCTTGCCCTTCGATACCGATAGAATCACCAGAGTTCTCTAAGGATTAGGAACGTTTTGAACCTCTAAGGGAGACTCTCTGAACCATTTCTGATATAGTCAGTGGTTATATATTTGGTATTAAGGGATAATAAAATATGCAAACCAGTCTATCAAATGCATTTGTGACGACTGTCCATTATTGCCATTGCCTATAAGCTGATTCTAACTGTGTGTTAGGGCCTCAGACCTCTTCCGTCTCCATTCTTCTGGCATCCTGGGTTAGTCAGTCCTTTGAGCTCAGTCAGGAAAGATGAAGAGTGAGTGATGTTAGTGCTTCTTGCCATTCTCTTCTCTTCTCGTACTAGTTTTGTAGGGTGGTAGATCCCAAATAGGTACCTGGAAAAAAGTGTTCCTTTAAACTCAGTGATGCAGTGGCCACTAAGTCATCTTTATTTTCTTAATGAGAGAAAAGAATACTTCCTTAAGGGGCAATCGGTGTGAGGTAACCAAAGGAAACCACCTAGAAACCTGGCTGGTTTCTCTGCAAATAAGTACGCCACCAGGGACTGAATTATCACAGAAATAGAGGCAACTTTTCTGCAGAACTCATTTCTTCCTCATAAAACAAAATTGTCAACTTCTTTCCACGTATTTTATCGGCTGACTTGACAGAATGTGTCCTATTGTATTTGGTCTTAGTGACTTAAAATATTTTACTTCTCTTTCTACTTGGCAAATTTAAGGAAATGGAGAAAATCAAAGAAGTAAGTACCAGGATGTTCACTGTAGCCTTGTTAATGACAGCAAAAAAACTGCCAACAGAATCATCCATAAATAGGGAACTGAATAAATCTGTTACACCCTGGAAATAGAATATTAGCCACTGAAAAGAATAACCTAGATAAGCATGTATTGTATGGTAAGATCCCGCACGTACTTAAAAAAAAAGAACTCTCTTTACACACACACACGCACACACACACACACACACACACACACACACACGCATTTGTATAGGCATAGAACTTTCCTGGAAGGATATTTGAAAAAGTGATAGTTACCTTTGAGTAGTGGAACTAGAGTGAGGAAGCTTACTTTTCATTTTTATGCCCTTGGTTTTATATGGAATGTTTTCTCATTTTGCACATACTGCTTTTAAAATACGTTTAAAATTACTGTGGTTAAAACTTAAAACTAAACGATAACTTTTGTACTTTTTGATGCTTAGCTCCTCCTAGGTTTTTTCATCTTTCTGCTTCCTTTGGCTCCACTTTCTCTCCGAGCACTTCTCATGCCCATACATGTTTATTCTGGACTTTTCATCTTTGGAACAGTGATTGCAACAGTGCTAATGGGAGTAACTGAGAAACTGATATTTTCCCTGTAAGTTACATAATTTTCCTAATTGTAATACTTAAGCTATAAAATGTTAAATATTTGTTCATTGGAAAATGGTAATAAAAATGTAACAAAAATCTTTTAAATGTTAAACATTTAAAATATTTATTCTTAAAAATGTCTTATACATGAAATATAATATTACTGAGTGCCTGAAGAAGGACCAAAAAGGCTAACAAATTGTACTATTCTTAAAACAACTATTAAAGTTATGCATACCCTTACAATCTTTTAGATGTGCATGTTTTTATTAGTTGTAATTATGGTATATATACATTTTTGTATCATCCCTTTTTTAA
Source organism: Lyroderma lyra (assembly GCA_004026885.1). Lineage (NCBI taxonomy): Eukaryota > Metazoa > Chordata > Mammalia > Chiroptera > Megadermatidae > Lyroderma > Lyroderma lyra. The sequence goes on along the minus strand of PVJL010000769.1, from coordinate 321,842 downwards.
AGTGATACAAGTATTCCAGATGCTATATTATTTTCATGCTAATGATTTTACACAATTTCATATTTTCCATTGTGTGAATTAGAGCATACATTTCTCCTTGATATCAAGTTTTATAAGCATTTACTTTGAAGCTGTACCAGTGTGCATTGTGAGCAGATAAATTCTGAACTGTTCGGCATGTTGCCGCATCACCCTATTTGTAATTGGACACTCTCTTTTTTTGTAGGAAACAGCCTGCCTACAGTACATTTCCACCAGAAGGTATTTTCACAAATACCCTCGGCCTTCTGATTCTGGTGTTCGGGGCCCTCATTTTTTGGATAGTCAGCAGACCCCAATGGAAACGTCCTAAAGAAGCAGATTCTACCCTTCAACCAAACAGAGGCACTCCGGAGGGAGTGGAAGGCTCCATGGCAATAAACTTTGGCCACTTGGACAAATCAGATTCAGAGTTAAACAATGAAGCTGCAGCAAGGAAAAGAAACATCACTCTTGATGAGGCCAGTCAGAGATCCACCATGTAAAATGCTGTAGAGGTGTAGCCGTGTAACTTTGCTTTTAAAAACTAGCTCTATGGTTTAGCTTCTCCTATTTAGCCATAAGGTAATTAAACTCCATAGAGTCAATAATCATAAAGTAGGATTTCATGAAAGAGTTTGTACTGATTGAGGCTTATAAACTGACCTGCGTGGGAAAGGAGATGGTCAATGTAAATGATAGCAGCTATAACTTTTGATTATGTAACCTCTTGTTGAGGACTAAAGCCTTTAGCATAGTGCCTTGTATAGAACAGATGCTCAAAATGTGTCTGTCATTTGGTAAATTTGATAAACTGGTAGCCCTGGAAGTTTTTCCAAAACTCACCTTAGTCCCAAGCCTTCCCTGATGTTTGGTGTACTTTATGATACAGATTCTAAACTTTATTAAGATGAGAATATGTCTCAATTTTTGAGTGGCGTAAACTGTTCTACAAACCTCAAAGAGGGCTTTTCCCCAAATTTCTGTTTCTCTTTTTTAAGAAGTACTTGCATGGCACTTGCTATGTGCCAGACACTATTCTAAGCACTTTATAAATATTAGCTCACTCAATCACCAGACAAACCTTATAAGGTAGGTACTATTATTTTGTTCATTTTACAGATGAGAGATTTGAAGCTTGGAGAGGTTAGTAACTTGCCCCAACCTTGTAAGTAGTGGAAATGAGATTCAAAACCTGGCAGTCTGCCTCCTCTGTCCATGATTCCAACCACTTCAGCATGCTACTTTTTATGTTTTATACTAATGTGCACCTACTTTGACCCAGTTGCTAGACTGCAGTGGAGTTGTTAAAGTCTGCCTTCTGGCTTTCCCTTCCGAGGCAGACTCCTCAAATAAGCAAAGAAAAGGGCCCACCCCTGCCTGGACATGGATTGTGGGCACCCTTCCACTGCCAACAACCCCTGGCCTACCCTGATGCCTCTGAAATTAACACTGTGTCTTGGTGGCAAAGAAAGGTTTGGGGAAGAACATTCATAGCTTTCAAGATTAATCAATTATGAATTTTATTCTTCAGGATCTTAGCTGCCTAACAGTTTTGGGTTTGGGGATAGGAGAGACTTAACCTCATGGTTTGCCATTTCTGGGGGCAATAGCTAGGGTCCTTCCAGATTGGGGTGCAATTGATGGGGATACCTTAAGCTTTGGGTTCTCAATAGTGAATTGAGACTCAGAGGTGACAACTTTCATGCAGGGAAACCTCTATTAGGCTCTGACTTAAGAATTAAAACCTAGAGTAGTGCCTGTGCTGAAATGATGCTTTTCATTTTGGGGCAATTTTTGGTTTCCCTGCAATTTTAAACTGGAGCATTTTAATGTGGATCAAAATCTTACAGTTTATAACAAATACACTTGACATTTTTGGTACTTAGTGGATTTCCTTTTAAGACACCTGGTAATTACTTCCATAAATTGAATATAAAATACAGTCCATCACATCCCTTAAGCTTCATGGATAATCATTCAAAATTCCCTCACCAAAACACTTCCTTCTCATTTAATGCTGTTTCCAAAATTGGTAATAGTGTCAGAAGGGCCACCAGTGCCAGGCTCAATGCATAATTAAATTTAGTATAGGTAGAGCGTACTACAATTTTGATGCTAAGTAGAAGTAGTTGCATTGTCACACACAAACATTTTAATAAATGGATGTTCTATTACATGGAGGTACACAAAATTCCAGGAGTTGTTACGGGGACAGGTCAGTGACAGCCCCAAGAATTGAAGCTGCTATTCCATTTTATATAAGCCAAGAAAGAGGTTATTAGTGAAAAGTTAATTTTGGATTTGGTGCTAGAATATTCTTCTCTGTTGCTTAGTAATTGAGCACCCCTCATCTCAGCCCTTTATTTTATCTTTCTTGTGGACTAATGTGAGGGTAATCTTACAGATAAAGGAACTTCTTTTCTTTCTCTGCTTTTATGAAAACAATGCATAGTAAAACATATCTAGCAAACCTTTCTGTTTGAGACTCCTCTTTTAATGGGCTTTTAATTCTAATGATAATTGTGCCTTTAACTTTAAAAAGCTGATTATTTCCTACCTAAAGCATCTCCCCCAAGAATATCTCATTTAAAAGCCCACAAAAAGAATAGGGGAGAAGAAAGCCTTAGGTATCAGTTCCAAAACAGTGATTGAAATTTCCACAAGTAATTATAGCTTATATCACCTGCAGAGATAGTCTGGCATGGCTTACCCCATACTCTAATTTCAGGGGAAAAGAAAGAAAAAGCTTTATTTCAACACTCATCTAAATCAGCACTCAAGACTTTCTCTCGAAGGGTTTGTTGAGAAACTAAAATTAATACTTCCTGATTTAATATTATCAAAAGTTTGCAGCTTCCTTGCGCCTTGTGTCAAACTGAGTCCACCCTCCAAAGTACTTTCTCTCCTTTCCTGTGTGGTGGTCCCATAGCTATGATGGTTAGAAACAGCATCTCAGACCTTACAATCAGATCACAGAGAAGGCAATTGCCCTTTTTAAGAGATACTGACAAGTGGTTTCTGTTTTCTAATGGACAAAATAAAGAGGAGGTCTTGTTTTTAATTAGGCTCTTTTCCCTGATGAAGTGGAAATCCCAGTACAATTGGAATTGACTTCAACTGCCAAATCTAAAAGCTCAAAGAAGTAAAGATATATGCTAATTTTATTGCACTATGATAGGATTTTTATCTTGGCATGTCCTTTTTTAGATAATTCCAGTAAAACTGTAACAGCTGTCTTAGAGCTACATATAGGAAAATATAGAAGAAAGAAAACTTATTCTTTATCCCTTACAAGGTATCTGCAATGTTTTAAGTGGAAAAGATTTCTATGTTTCAATTTGTCTTTTTATCTCAGCACATTTATGGAAAGATTTTAAATTCCTTGAATATTTTACAATTTTGTAGAAAAATATGCATCTATTTTTTCTTGACTTGTTTTTAATGTAGTAATAAAAATTATTTTGGAAGCAATTTGCATTATCATTTTGTTTAACTTAGGTATAGATACTGTTCTGAGAGTTTATTTCCCATGGAAATTTTGTGTTCAGTTTCTTCATTGAAAATGGTGTCAGATTTCTCTCTAAAGTGTACGACTCTGAGTACCATATCCTTTACATTGCTGAAAGGATTGGAGGACTGTTTCAAAACTGTCATGGTGTTCACCTCCTTACATGATCGGGACTAGAGCCATATATAGTATAGAAGGCAGCCATTGACATAGGCAGCCCTCAGCAGCTGCTGTTAAGTCGGAAAAGCATAGAAGAAGCAGCTATTAAAAGTGCTGGTTATTACAGAACTCTGTGTTAATAGTAACTTGTCCTTGAGAAAGGATATAATTCATAATGTGCAAATTGTTGGGGGTTTTTCCCAAGTAAGAAAGAAGGATCATTAGAATCTAAGTGGTGCCAGTACCTAGCCAGGCTTAATGTAACTGCTCATTTAGTCTTTTTTTGTCTACTTTTTGTTTCCTGAAAAATGTTAATGGTATTCTGTGTTGTGTAACTATGATAACACCATAATACCATATATCCTGTTCTTCCACAGAGCAATAATATTGTGTGTGACTTGAATTTTTATGTTACATCATATTTTGTCACTGATTTATATGATTAACTTCAGGGGGATCTTAATTGGCAAGTACTTTTGGCACTTTATAAATACATGGCTCAAGTACATTCCCATATAATTTTACATATATTAGCTCATTTAGTTTAATTCACAATGGTACGAGTGCCCACCAGGCCCTAGCCCCTCCGAGGCAGCTCTGTTTTACTGACTACATATCACCCACACATCACCCACAGCTAATTGGATGAGGGTGGGAGAGAATATGTCACCCATGAACAGCCTCACCATGGCTGGTCAACACTATGAAGTGACCTGGCATGAAAAGAGGACGTGGTCTAATTTCATTTCAGATTGTGGTATGAAGATTTCAGAGGAATTTGGTTCTCTTCTAGGAACTTGAACTGGGCAATACTTCAAGAATGAGTTAATGAGAACAGGAGCTAAATGAATGCCTAGAGACAGGAGCTGTGAGGGAGAGTCTACACATGGGATCAGGAAGCTATCTCTAAAGACCCAAATAGGCTTTATGGATGACACACATCTGCTGCAACTACTCAATGCTGCCTTTGTAGCCAAAAGAGGCCACAGACAATAGAAAATGAATGAGTATGGCTGTATTCTATTAAGCTTTATTTACAAAAGCACTGGCAGGCCAGATGTGGCTCACAGGCCAAAGTTTGCCAATCCCTGGCCTAGACCATGATGAGGTAGAGTGGGTCATGATAATTCATGGCAGGCTGAAAATGATGAGAAATTAAAACTGTGTGGTAAAAAGAAAATACTGGTGGTAGAGAGAAAGAATTGATAGTTGATGATAGGAAGCACAAGTAGACAGTGTAGCAGTCCTGGGAAGGGTTGCCTGCCCAAATCAATGGCCGGTACTAGAGTGAGGTCCTGTTGAGGATTCCTCAGGAACGCTTTGGTTCCAGTGCTGGTTCCCTTGTGGACTGTTCTGGGCATCATGGAAGATCTCTGTTTCCTTTTTGGCCCTAAATAAACTTCAATGAGTTAAATACCATTAAACTCATTTTACAAACAAGGGAACTTACGTGCAGAGAGGTTAAGTGTTTGCCCAAGTTCCCCAGCTGGTCAGTAGCACTCAAAAACAACACCTAAGTCTCCTGATTCTTAAATTCAGGATGCTTTCCACCTCAAAGTGCACTTTGAAATTTGCTACCCAACCAACAGCTCTGTGGTCTAAAAAGCAAAGATTACTTTTATAATATAAACAACTATCGTTTCATTTATAAATTTTAAACACCTTTAATAAGGCATACAATCTGCTTTCAGAAGAAATTTTGGTACCAAATCTCTGTGACAGTTGATCTCCAAAGATGACCACTATCAGTTCCCCTTCTCCCTGCGTGCACATGCTGCTCCTCATACCAGCAGATGAAGTTTGTTTCCTCTTTCCTTGAATCTGGCCTGGACTTTGGGCTTCCTTTAACCAATGGAATGTAGAAGTTATGAGAATTATGAGAATTATGAGAATTATGAGAATTATGAGAATCTGCCTGTGCCTTAAAAGAACTCACAACTTACGTTTTCTCCTTTTGGAGTCCAGCCATCACACTGTGGAGGAAGTCTAGACTAGGCCCCCTGCAGGTGACCTGAAAAGGGACCCTGGAGGATAAGAAGTCTACTTGGATGTGCCAGCCCTGACCGAGCCAAGATGCAGGAGAGATTCCAAGTGAGAACAGTAGAACTACCCACGTGAGCTCCAGTCAACCCACAGAATCATGAAAAAGAATAAATTGCTATTTTAAGCCACTGTGTTTTGGGCTGGTTTGTTTTGCAGCAATGGGTGTAGTACACCATTCTTATTTAAAAAATCAAAATGTGTGTACACAAATCTAAATAGGAATTGTTTTTCAGAGTATGTACATTTTCCTTAATGGTTGTTTATTTTGCTTTATTGAAAAAGGAAATTTGGGAAACACAAGAGTTAAAGTTAAATAGCTTTCTCTAGATAGGACTTTACAGAGCTTTTTCCAGTATCTTAATAGGAATATTTTCAAGCATACAAAAAAGTTGAAAAATTGCAGAGTGAATGTGCATACATCCACTATCTACAGTTGATAATTAACAATTTGCTATATTTGCTTTATCACATTTAACTATTTCATCCCTTTATTTATGCTTTCTTAAATTTTTGATACATTTCAAAATGTTGCAAATATCAATAAATTGGTGTCAGTGAACAGTCTTAGTTTGTTCACTATCAGAGAAAAATCATTCAGTATGTTTTAAATATATCCTATACGATCTTTATCGGGTTGAGGAATTTTTATTTGCTAAAAGTTTTTAAAAGTCATGAATGAAATTGTTAAATTGTGTCAACTGATTTTTCTGTATCTACTGAAATAATCATATTGTTTTTCCCCTTAATTCTGTTAATATGGTGAATATTTTGATTGATTTATGACTATTGATTGAACCAATTTTGCATTCCTGGGATACACTCCCCTGTGTCATGATGCATTATCCTTTTTATGTATTACTGGATTAGATCTGCTAATTTTGTTAAGGATTTTCATTTCTATGCTCCCAAGAGATATTGGTTTGAAATTCTTTTTTTCTCTAATAGCTTTGTCAATTGTTGCTATCAGAATAAAGCTAGATTCACAAAAAGTAGTTGGGAAGTGTTCTCTCCCTATTTTCTGAAAGAAAGTGTGTAATATTACTATTATTCCTTCTTTAAATGTTTGATAGAATTTGCCAATGAAAACTTCCTAATCTGTAGTTTTTCTCTGTGGGAAAGTTTTTGATAATGAGCCTAATTTCTTTAAAAGATATAAGGCTATTCGGATAATCTGTTTCATTTTGTGTCAGTTTTGGTAAACTGTATTTTTCAAGGAATTTGTTTCAACTAGTGGCTTTAGAGAGATCAGGACCTTTTTTCCACAAAATAAACAAACAAACAAACAAAAAACTAAAAATGGAAATTTATCCAGTTCCATTTTCTTCTTCTAAATGATGGCTCTACTCCAATTTTTGTTGCTTTTCATTGCTTTCAAGTGTCTTCAGGTAGTTTTCTAAAAACATTTTCCAAAATTATTAGTTGTTATCTGTGGGTTTATCTAATAAAAAGCTATTCTTCTATTATCAGAAGCTGAACTTCACATCAGATTTAAATGCTAATATGTAATATAAATCTAAGATATAAATATAGCGTCTTACTAACTTATTTTGACCAGAGAGGTTTTTTTGGGTTTTGTTTGTTTGTTTGTTTTTAATGGAAAAGCTGCAAAACGACTGCTTTGTTTTGGAAAAGCCGATGGAAGGACAGCCTGACTCAAGGTGCCTTTACTACTTCGTGCCAAGTACAGACCTTGCTTATTATCCACTTAGAGTTACTGCTCACCTAATTAAATGCTGTAGGAAACATATCAGCTGTAAACACCCTGCAATTAAAGGTGAGACTGACCTTCATTATATAGTAAGAGTTGTAAGGGAATATTAAGTGATTGTGATCTTCAGTTAGAAATGTCTGAGCACCTAGGTTTGTGTCACTGGGCAAGAGAAAAATTCTAAATATGAGATTGTATTCTGGCAGCCTCACACTTGAAGATGGAAATACAGGCAACACAAATACATTGAAAGATAGGTACATGAGCCAATATGCATCATGTGAGGGCAAAGACATTTTGTACATGGACTCTGAATCTACTACTGACCAATTCAGTACGTTGTTTCAAGTGAGCAATCCACTTGTATTTTCCCAACTTTGTATTTTTAAATTTTAAACTGTAGAATAATTTAAAAATAGTATAATAAACACACATGCCCTCTAACAGATTCAATAATTATTGGCATTTTTCATATATGCTTTCTTTCTTTCTTTCTCTCTTCAACCCCTTCCCCAGTGTTTAAGGTAACTTGCAGACATAAGACTTCACCCATGCACATTTCAGAATGCATCTGCTAGGAATAAACTAATGACATAATATCATCTAATATCCATTTAAGAAAAGCACATAGATCTTGTCCCAGATGATGCCTTTGGGATAAGTTAATTTTCCTATTCAGTATAGAAATTCAGTATATTCCCTTTCAGAAAAGAAGATGGTACAATAAAAAAGGGAAGCAGAGGGGAAAAAGAAGGAAAAGATCCTGTGAAGCTAACCTTGCTTATTAGTTCATAAAGTACACCAGGTATTTAAAGTAGAATGTGTAGTATACAACTATGATTCTATACTACTCTATTCTAGTACATTGTACTGTTGCCTTACAACTGCCAAACCGTCTGTCCCCTCATGCATTTCCCATGACATCCTAAAGCAGGAGCTAAGCGTGGAGACCACGGGGGCACAGAACACCTCACATCACCCCGTATGGCCCCGGAGGAGGGCTGGTTAGTCAATGACGGGTAAGATTCCTCGGGAGGGACAACCTAAGACAGGCACAGTCACATAGGGGACAACAGGAGAGAGCTTGGGCTCTACAGAGGTGAGGCACAGCCCCTCACCCTCTCTGAGGTTACTCATCAACCCCCTGGCTGCCTTGTGTCCCACGCTGCTCCCATGGTGACCTGAAAGAACAGTATTGGTCATATGCCGACAGGAACGATTTAGGTACTGAGTCAACTCCCTGGGGTGGTTTTGGTACACTGAGGCCTTGGGGCTATATGTTCTTTTTTTTTTTTAATTTATTTTTATTGTTAGCCGTATTGGGGTGACATCTGTTTAGCAAGGATTACATAGGTTTCAGACACACAAATCTACAGGTGCTATATGTTCTTATAGATATACGATGCATGTTGAATCACAATGGGGCCTTTGGGAAAAAGGCAGTCCCCTAGGCAACGTTACGCACACACGATGGAATAACCATCTTGCTTCCTTGTATGCTCACTAATAAAAGTTACGCAGTGGCTCGATTCGGGGCTCTTTTCAGTCCATGAGGCTGGAGCCCCTTGGTCCCCCTTGAAACTTATTTTTGGCTGCTGTGTTTTACCACCTTGCGCCACCCTTCCTGTTCCCCGACTGCCTGTGTCGTGCAGGACGCGACATTGTACTATATTGCTATAGCTAATTAACTGCTCTAAGTAGTAGTTCCCTGCGAGGCTTGGAATCAACCTCTGCCCTGAAATTGCTTATAAGATGGTTAGGAGCTGGTAAACATACCTGTTGGTGTAAGAAACATCCAAACCTGTAGAGAATTTTTGTAAGACTTTATTTCAGCCAAACGGACATGTGAGAGAACACAATCTCAGATGCTTTGGAGACTAACAAGTTTTGCAGCTTCTTTTATGCGTTTGAAATTAAGGAGGCAATACAAAGAAGTTTACATGGAGGTGGGAGAAAGCAAGGGAGGGATTGGATTGCAGGGTAGTTAACAAAGTTATGTGCTCTCTGGAGAGTTAGTACCCTCTTCGTGGGTATTACTTCCGGTATTTCAAAGATGTGTGATGCACAAGAACAGTGGACAGGCTGGCTTAAAACCTTTCATTAAAGAAGTTACAGGCCTGGGGCGTGACTACCCACCATGACCTGCCCAGTTAGGAATTCACAATCAGATCACCCTGTGAGGTTAATTTCCAAAGAACCCCCTTTTTTTTGTTCACATACCCAAACATTACCCGACCTGTCCACCTTGCTATATTCAGCGTCTCCTCTAAAACTCAGATCAGGCATCACCTAAAAAAACACTAACAGTAGAATGTTTCTCTTCGGGGCATTTAAAGAACTGGGCTCCTGCCACTCGTCCCTCGTAGCAGATTGCATCTATTGCTCTCTGATCCCTATAAGTGTTGGCGAGTTGGGATGTGCACACTCAGGTGTATAGTAGGGCCAGGTAGAGATTTTTGAATGTTTATGGAAGATTAATCAACGCGACCAGCAGACTATGATGCCAAGAGAGAAAGCAGCATGGGGCCACAGAACTGGTAATGGCTACGGCTCCTCTGTGGCCGGACAGCGGGTGTGGGACTGGGCCTTGGGCCGAATTAAATCTCCTTTCCTAGCTCATTGGCGGTTTTGTTTTTGTTTGTTTTGTTTTTTAGTCTCTTCCCTCCCTAGTTCTTCAGTGCCTTATCCCTACTATTTTTCTCTCATCTAAAGCCATTCACATTAATGTGCACGGCAAAATGGGGGTGAGGAGGGCACCTCAATCCAAAGGAAGATCCTTAGGGCCCCTTGGAGAGTTTAATATGGGCTCTTGGAACTTGGGGAACACAGAGGAGTAGTATCTGCTTCTGCCTAGAAAAAGGAAATAAATAGTGGAGAGACAGGCTGGGTAGCAGCTCCAACAGCAGGCGCAAAGGTGAGGCCCCTGCCCCCCGCTCAGGGCTAGGCCTGCCGCTCCAGAAGCTGTGGGCAAAAAAGCCCATCTCCAGTCGTCTGGGCACTTACCCTGTCCTCAGCCAGCACCTGGAAATCTGGGGGTGCCTGTGGAGTTTCTCCTTTAAGAGGGTCTTTTGCCTTTTCAGGCAGCCCTCTTAGACAAGCCCCAAGATGACCTCTCTGTGTGCTGCCTCTGAGCCCCTTATCGCTTCTTACTGAGATGCAGACCTCCTTCCATGATAAACAGTGCCTAAGGAGCAGTCTTGGAGCCCAGAGAACAAATCTCTAATTACAGAATGTTAAGCTTCAGAAAAAAAGGGGAGGAGAGCACAAGCTGGGAAGGGCTTCCCTCCCCCCGCTCAGAGGCATCACCCTTCAGAGCATCTATTTTAAGGGCAGGCACGATGGGTGCAGAGGATGCCGGGTAAGTGAGGTCTGTTGGACCCCGCCATCTGGCAACCTCTGTCCATGTTGGAAGTAGCCCAACATGCTAATTTATAGTGCAAATCTGGGTAAGAGGATATTTGTGTTTTGTTAAAGAAAGACAAAGAATACCTATAGAATTACCTGAAGCCTGTTCATTCAGCGCTTACTGTAGTAAGGAAGAGTCAGCTACTTGTACTCTGGTAGGGGCTTAAAGGTGTGTGAAGGGAGAGTGAGGCTTGGCAAATGGAAGGAGGCAGACTTACGACAGTCTTTGACTGGTGGGTGTTCTATTCGGGTGAGATGTTTGGGGAGAGGATGGGGAGACTTTGTGATTGATTTCAAGCACCTTTGGCAGTCTTGGATTGACTCCGTATCTATTGGTGCATAACTGGGAGCTTACCAGGCTGACTGGGGTCATATGGGTTTTCCTGTTTCAATCGGAAGCCTCTCTGGTCCTCAGTCTCAGGGTCAGAATCTTGCATAAACAATTCCTCCATTTGGTTAATGTTACAGTAGAAATGTAGCCTGAAGTCTAGTCCAAATAAATGTTTTATATGTACTCATATCTGTTTATATGACTGTAACACTGAGGCTATTGTCATCAAGCTCCCTGTAGCATGAAGGTGAAAAGGAGAACTATAAGCCCTGGATGAATGTTGCACTGAATAATGTCTGAGACTCTAACGTTAAGATTCTCAGGTGATTTCTCTATTTTGTAGTTCAGAGACTGGAGGGACTCGGAACTGGGACTGGACGAGCTCCGGAGGGCCAGCCCGCAGCTCAGCCCCGGCACGCACGCAGGCGGACGGGTGCCCCAGGCCCACCAAGGGCTCTTCCCCGCTTGGCTGTGGCCCTGCTAGGGTGAAGGCAGAGGGAACTGGAAGACCTTTGCCCTTGCCAGCTCCACACACTTCTGCCCTTTTCTATCAGAGCTCATATTTCCCCTCATGTCTGTAGCTAGGGGGTCACTGAGCGGACTTCAGAAGATTCTGGCCCCAGTGGACACACCTGGAACATTCAGATGGAGGAAGGAGAGTAAAAGAGGGCTAAGACAAGGGGAATAATAACAACTTTTAAGTGTGACATTATTCACCCCAGATAGAGCAAAACTACAAGTACAATTCAAACATGTGCAAAAGTGTGGAGTGGTGAATATGATTCAGGCCCCTTGAGGAAAAAAAAATCCCTTCTTCACCTAATCCTCTACTCCCGCTCTCTCTCTCTCTCCCTCCGTCCCCATCTCTCTCCCTCCCTAACATGCAGTTGTCAGTTTAAATCAGCACGCAAAACTGGATACTTGTTGTTTTGTTCATTAAAAAGACTTTTTAAAAATTCTATTTCTACCCTTCAAAATTATATTAATAGATAAAGTTGTTCTCCACACTCCACCTCGCCATCCTGTTCAATTCCCAGGGGTCCCTACCTTCCCAAGTACAAATACTTGAATGAGTTCAAGAAGAGAAACACACAAGATCTGCAGGTTGTGAAAACCTTTGTTCTCCTTCAAAGAGGACTTGGAGAGAGGCCCTGAGGCTCGGGTGGTAGAGTTTCATTTTTCATCGGAGCCTTGATGCATTCTCTCTCTCAGAGGCAACCCAGAGCACACAAGCACACTTTCTTATTTTCAGAGCACTGGATTATGAGTGGGGTGCAGATGGAGACTGAGAATCACTACTGCACTGACCATCTTTCACAATTTCTTGTCTTGGAAAACAATGTCCAATAGAAAGAGAATGGACAAATACCATGTCACAGTATAAAAGAATTATGAGGTCAAAAATTGTGTTGTAGGTGAGTATTTAACAATATGGAAAGATGTTCATAAAATATTATTATGTAAAATGAACAGTATACAAAACAAATTGTAAATATGTATATATATGTATATATACATAACTGAAAGCATAATATAACAAATAATTAGTTAATAACGGTTCTTTGGGAGGCAGAGTAGGATAATGGGCATTTTTTTATATATAAAAATATTTTTATTGTTAGATTTATTGGGGTGACATTGGTTTGAAGAGTTACAGAGGTTCCAGGTGTACAATGCTACAGTACATCGTCTATGTGTTGTATTATGTGTTCACCACCCAGTGTCAGTTCTCATTTCATCACCATATATTTAGCTCCCCCTCCCTCCTCATCCACCCCCTTCCTCTTCTTCCACACCCTCCCCCCTTGGCCCCCAAAATACCTTAAACTATTGATTGTGTCCATGAGTTTTCTTGTTTGTTTGTTTGTTCAGTTTCATATTCCGCATATGAGTGAAGTCATATGGTTCTTGGTTTTTTCTGTCTGGCTTATTTCACTAAGCATGATGATCTCCAGGTCCATCCATTTTGTTGCAAATGGCAATATTTCATCTTTTCTTATAGCTAAGTAATAGTCCATTGTGTATATGTACCACAGCTTCCTTATCCAGTCATCTATCGCAGGGACCTTTGGTTGTTTCCATGTTTTGGCCACTGTGAACAGCGCTGTGATGAACACTGGGGTACATAAGTCTTTGCGGACAAAGGTTTTCGAGTTTTTTGGGTAGAGAATAATGGGCATTTTTAAATTTCCCTCTTTTTGTTTTATCTGTATTTTTATAATTAACACATTACTTTTGTGCTAAGAAAAACATTACAAGTACTATCAGAAATCCACCTGCCTAGTTGGTATCATTCAAATATTTATTTAGTCTCTTTTAACAAGAAATCAAAGACACGATTTAGAAACCAAAATAAATGCTTTCTTAACACCAGGAAAAAGGAATCAAATCATTTGCCAAGAACCCAACTTCTTCAGACAACAGACCAGACGGGCCTGAGGAACCACTTGCCTTGCTGTGCCCCCTGAGGCATAAGCAATGACTAGCCCTCCAAAGGTAATGCAAATGACAAGTTGGGCAGTGTAGGGGTGTGAGAACCAGATGAATCCATAAGATCTAGAATCTTGTAAAAACCTTATCATGGTGTAGGAGTGTGACCTTGGACAAGCCACTTGATCTCTCCATTCTCTACAAAAACAGACTCTTTTTATTCACTGAGCAGTTATTTACTGAGACTTTCCTGTTGTACAGGCACTATTCATAGGCACATGCTAGAATGCTGTGAGTCGATGTTACTTTATGGATGAGCACCCAATTTAATCTACGAGTATACCACCATTTCCATCCTTCCACACAGAATTATCCAGAATTCTCAAGGCTTAAGAATAGAGTAAACGTTTTGTAATCTAGGTATGGGGGGCTCCAGAAACAAGAGAAAGTTAGTGGGCTTTGAAAAAGTGACAGTGGAGGCCAGGCCGGGGTAAGGGATAAACTGAGTAAAGGGTTACAGATGGCCCAGACTGAATCCACTTGACTCAGAACAGCTTGGAAGAAGAGGGCAAAGGGGAACAACCCCTGAACAAAAGCAGTGAGGAAAAGGAAGATCATAGTAGTAAATTCCCAAGCACTATAGGATAAATGCCTTGTTTACTCAATGTATACTTCACTATTCTTTTCAGGCATCAACAATCTGAACAGAACAATGTTTATGTGTTTGCTAACACTGCAGAAGAGGGAGAGATTAAGCTAACCATCTTTGTCCTTGAAAATTTAATCCTGTAAATAATGGCTAAGATCATAGGTTCTGATAAACCTGGGGAACATGAGCTCAAGTCAGTAGAGGCTGCTGTTTTGTTCCAGAAAAACTACACAGACTAACCATGACCATGAAGCACACAACAGTGCCAGGGAAAGCTATTTGTATACTTTTCAGAAGATATTTACATACACTGCTAGGCACAGCATTTTGTTTTGATTTCAATATATCATAATTTGATTGTTTTTCCTCATTGCACAAAAACATGCTTATAAAGAAAATTCAAAGGGCTATCAGTAAAAACAAAACCAAAACAACTGAAAAGCAAGTGAGTGGGGACATGCTCACATATGGACATGCGTTCACGTGCAAATGCAAACACATAGACACAGATAAAAGCCATCGAAGACAAAGAAGTATGAGGTAGTCAATAAGGAAAACTGATCATTAATCTGAAATTTAACTATGAGACCAAAAATACCTTTGAGCAAAAGTTGGTGAGTACGTTGCCTCTTTATAAGAATCCAAGGACACCAATGTTATGTTATTTTAAAGAGCTCCCCTGTGCTCAGTTAGTTTAGCCAACTACGTCGCCCTGTAGGTTGACATAGTGCATTATATGTCAACCTAGAGGTGGATGATAGGAATATGGAAACTAGTTAGATGCTCTGAAGTCAGGACTGAGATATTTCTGGCCATCATGACAGTTTGATTCATTAAATGGACACGAACAGCAAAAAAAAAAAACAACCTCACATTTCATTACACAGATAAATAATAGTTTCTTGCTTCATAATCCATGTAACTGATGGGTTCTCTTACTTCTGTTAAGAAACTAGGAAAGCTCAATTGGGATCATATTAATGTTTACTCTTGGAATCCAGAAATGCGCTATTTGAGGATTTTGCAGATGTCACATGCATGGACAAAGTGCTCTGTATATATTCTAACATTATGGGCGTATTTGGTGTGTGCAAAGGCCTTCTAGAAAACTTTTGCCCTTGCCCCTCTCTCCTTCACATGTCTACATTTTTACTTTTCTATATGAACTGTTATAGCGTTATAATGCTTTATAGATTGCACATTATATGTTATGTAATTAAATATGTAAAGTACACTTCATAGTCCCAAGCCTTATCACTTAACTAATCTGTAAGACCCTTCAGCAAATCAGTTTCTCTGAATAACAGTTTCTACATCTGTCATAGTGGAGCTAAGAATCCCTTTGTATGGGTGGTTTTAAAATCGTGTAAAATTCTTTGACATTCCTTCCACCAAAAGATGGAGTCCAGTTCCCCTCCCCTTAAATATGGTACCAGGCTGAGTGGCTCCTAAAGAATGGAATGTGGCAGAAATAATACCATACAACATCAAAGGCAAGGTTCCCCAGGCTCTCCCTTTGGAATGCTTGCTCTTGGAACCCCACCACCTCACCATTTGGTGAAAAAGCCAAGCCACCACATGGAAAGATCACGCACAGGTATTCTGATAAGAGTTCCACACAAGCTTCTGTCTGATGGCCAATGTAAGCCACCAGATGTGTGAGCGAGTGACTTTTCAGACTATCTTAGCCCTCAGTCTTTGAACCACCTTAGCTGACACTGAGTTGAAAGAAACTGTCTTCTTCAAGTTCTTCCAAAATTGTAGATGAATGAGCAAATAGATGTTGTTACTGTTTTACACATTAGGTTTTTGGATGGTTTGTTATGCATCAACAGATAACTGGACCAGGTTTTGGTACCATAATATTATAAAGACTCAAAACATGTAGCAATGACTTTAGGTCTGGGTGGTGAGCAGAATTTGGGAGGGTTACAAGAGACTGTTTATGAAAGCCTCATGCTTCTTGAAGAAGTTATTAGTTAGAGCTGACAGTGAAGTGGAAAATGTTATTGGGAGCTGTCATGTAGTAGTAAAAAGTTTAGCAATACTGTCATCTGTGGTAACATGGAAAATAGAAAAGACACCAAAACAAATGAATGACCTATCTAAGGAGATTTTCAGAAACAGTTGTGAAGGTGCTGCCTGGGTTTTCTTAATAACTATAGTAAAATGCAAGAAAAGAGAAATAAGTTAAGAAAGAACATTTAAATATATAGGAGCCAGGAATTGCTGGGTTTGAAAATCACAATTTCTCCTTCCTCACCTCTCCATAAGGGAAATGAAATGACTTCCAGGTGAAGATCAAATCTTGGAAAACAAAATCCAAAGATAAAGCCAAGGGTGTGACTAAAAAGCTGTTAAGGTCTCAGACAGTGTTAAGGTGTTGCTTTGTAGACCTTTGCAAGTAGACCAAAGTCCTACAAATTGTAAAGGTGTTATCAGACAGCAGCTTTGGAGAGTCTGAGGTAGAGAAGGGCTAAAGGAAACACATGGGTGTGTTTGCCTAATGGAGTTGGTTATATATTGATCCATAAGAAGCCTGCAACATTTTTTAAAGCATTATTATCAGTTGGGGCTAAAAGGGACATTCAAGCCATTGGATCCCCAGACGTGTAAGAGCAGAAAACTGTCTAAGAGAACCTCTCAGCCGCACAGGTGGGCTACTTTTAGTGAAGGAGGAATGGCTCAAAGGGTGGAACCAAAAACCCAGTGGCTCCAAGGATGGAACCAAAAGGTCTGGTGAACAACTTCCAGGAAGTAGACTGAGTCTTAATCAAGGAACTGGCATCACATGCTCAGCTGGATCTCAGAACTGCTGTGTACCAGTGACTGCCATGTGCCTCCTGTTTTTCTCCTTTCTGAACAGACGTGCTCATAGCAGCTCTCCTGAGCTTGTCTCCCCATTGTATATTGGATGTGGTGGGCAGATGGCTTGTCTCTTGATTCACACACAGGTCTTCAGATTGAGAGGAGCTACATTTGGGGAGGAGTACCCAAGGGGCCTCCACCCCTCCTGAACCTGATTTACATGTCTAGATCATGGACCTCAAGCCTGAGCACAATGCTACAGTAGGAATAATGTTTTAAGGGGTCTAGGAAGGGGAGAGTGCAAATATTTTGCAGGTAGGGAGAAATGTAAATAATTTATGTCCCATGGGAGAATTGCAATGGTTTTATAACATCTCCACAAATTCAGTTATTCTTCCCAACAAAAAGTGCAGCCTCGTTTCCCTTCCCTTGTACAGTGACTGGCCCCAATGACCTGCTTCTAACGATAGAACATGGCAGAGGTGATACTATGTGACTTCTCAGGCAACATTACAAACGTGAAGACAGCTTTTACCTTGTTTTCTTCTCTCTTCGGGTGTTTACCTTTGGAACGCAGCTACCATTTTGGGAGGAAACTAAGCAGCCACATGGCCAGCTCCAGCTGAGGTCTGGTCTCACAGCCAGCATCAACCAGCAACCTGTGAGTGAATTTTCAGATGGCCCCAGCCACCAGTCTCAAGCCATCCCAGACAATGCCACAAGGAGCAAAGACAAACTGTCCTTGTGAGCTCTGCCCAAGTTACAAATTCATGAGAAAAATGAATGCAATCATTGTTTTAAGGCACCTAAATTTCAGGGTGGTTTGTTATGCAGCAGCCACTCAGAGGTTGATATGCAAATGCCTACTAAGAATGTTCACATATCTAAATAAAACCTTGTTAACAGTTACAACCTTATATGCATTATAAATTTTAGTCACTTTATGGCCCCCAGTTTTATCATTTACTAGCTCTGAGACCTTCAGTCTGTCTCCTGAGCTTCAGTTTCTGCAACTGTAAGATAGAAATGAAAATACTCGTCTTAAAAAAATCATTTATGAAGATTATATAGCAACAAGGAAAATAACATAGTGTAGGTTATAAAACTAGATACAAATGATTACAAGTATAAAATTGTGCAGATGAGAATAGATGATTAGATTTGTGGGCTTAAAAAGTAACTTTTCCTTCCATCTTTCAAATTTCTGTAAGATTATTTCCTCTAGTAATAAAAAAAAATGTGTTTAAAAATCTCATTGTGCATTTCCAGCCCAAACTCATTGATGGTTGTCTCTTCTCATTGACCTCCCTGCTGGTTAAGGTAGGTAAAGTGTCTTGGAAGAGGAACAGGGACAAAACAGCATCCCGTTGCTTGGAGTTTGGGGGTTAGTCAAGGATTGACTGCAGAAATCAGATTTCCTGCCTCCCGAGCCACTGCACCATTGCCTCACACTGTAGCCTCTAGTTAGTTTTCACCTGTATGGGCTAAATAGTAAAACCAGGGCCACATTAAATGCCCATTCTTTAAATAACTGGTTAACCAGCAGTCCCGGCTATCTGAGTCTAGCGGCCATGTAGCCTACTGGGCAGGGAGTTAGTCAAAAGGCATGCGTTGCAAACCTGTCTCCACCATGTATTATTTGGGGTCTTTGCAGATGTAAGTGAGGCTCTTGAGAAGCGGTCATACTGGATTATACGGTTGGGCCCTAGATCCAAAAACAAGTGTCCTTGTAAGAAGGGAAGACACAGATAGAGAGCAGAAGGCCATGTGAAGACGGAAGCAGACATTGGAGTGATGTAGCCGCAAACCAAGGAATGTCTGCAGCCAACAGAAGCTAGACGAGGCAAGAAGAGATTCTCCTGCTGAGTGCCAGAGTGAGCGCAGCCCTGTGGACACCTTGATTTCAGGCTTCTAGTTCTCAGAATTCTGAGAAAATGCATTTCTGTAAGTCACCCAGTTTGTGGTAATATGTTATGGCAGCCACAGGAAACTAATCTTACAATCATAATATTGAATGGAAAAATCCAAGTTACAGAAAAAAAAATTTAAATTTTAAAAACACAAAACAGAATATTTATATTGTTTATAGATACATATTTATTGATAAATTGATTAAGAATCAAATGGAAATGATAAACACCAAATTGAGGGGAGTAGAAACCAGGAAGTTATGGAAAGGAAGGGGACAAAATAGAGGTATCCAGGGAGCTTCATCTATATTGATGATATTGTTTATTACAGCTGAGTAATGAGGTCAAGCATGATCAATATCGTATTTTTTATACTTCTGTGAATGACTTAAGTATTTCACGATAATTAAATTTAAAATAACATTTAAGAGAAAGAAGAAAACGGACAAGAAGAATGCTGATAGCACTTTGAAAATGGGGAGCTTCTATCTTGGAAAAGGCATGACCTTTCAAATGTCAGCCAAAACAACATGATTTGATGGGTGTGCATCTCCTGACCTTAATAAGCAGATGAAAATCACTTTGTTAATATTCAGTGTTCTGATGTTGGCTATAAATAATTCCAATAGTAACCTTTTTCATTGGAAAAACACCTGTACAGTGCTGACTCTGATTACTCCCTGTGGATACTGCTTAGCTAAAAATTAATATATCATACTTTCTAGACTGACAGACTGTGGGCTGGAATAAGAGAAAACAGTAATTTATAAGATGGAGTAATTACTGGAGGATCCAGGTACTATTTACCGACCTTCTTCTTTGTTCTCCAGCCAACAAAATTATTCAGTCCACCTTCCCAGAGTCCCTTTATTAGCCTTAATCTTAGGTTGTCCATCAAAAACAATACCGTTGTGCATTAATAAACACCACAAGCCCATAATAAACCGCACCGGCCTGTGGTCTTCCCAGGTAGTAAATGAGCTCAGCTGAAGCATTATCAAACTGTGACTGACTGACTGACTGACGACTGGGCTGTGGAGCACGTGCTCGCTTGGCTTGGCCAAGGCCACCTCCCTGGCTGCGCTATCTGGAATATCCACGAGGTGGCAGCAACTCCACGGCTTCCAACCAGTGGTCTTCCAGGGCAACCTAGGCCGCCATTGACTCTCATCACCACCTGGGCGGTGGTGGTTTCAGTCAGATCAGGTTCTTTCTATTAGTGTTGGGAGCTAGGAAAAACTCCCAACACAGTGTGACTATTTTCAACGTAAAATTATTCGGGTTTAATCACAACTAACATAAACTATAATTCAATATCTGGTATAAGCAGCCTCATATCCTTTCCTTTCCCGCCCCGCCCCCCTTTTTCAGTACATTTGGTGAAACACTTCATTATTTTAAAAACATGCCTATTTCCCAAAATGCAATGAACATGTGAATAATTTAAAATAATAAGATATACATTTATATTGTGAAGGTACAAGCTCTCAAATATTCAGAGAAACAGTCTTTCAACCAATTAGCATTTTATAAAGGGCAGAATCATTTGACGGCAGATAAATTACAGCTGGTTCCAGCAGCCTCTTCAGGTGGGCACTATTGCTAAAATCCAGCTTCAGCTGAGTCTCACATCAAGTCTGTCCTACAGCACTCAGATTCGGAAGCTCTGCACCCTTGAGCACCTCAGCCCCCCAAAGGATTAGATAGTGGTCCTCGGAAATTTCTGACCTGACACTACCTAATTTTCAGTGTAATGCCAGGCTCTCTTACATCCCTCAGACGTGGATATTCTAAGCATATTTGAGATGTACAAAGAAAAAGACAGAACCGTGAACTAGAAAAATGTCTTTTCTAAACTGAACATAAATGTGGAACCCTAGAAATAGTGTGGTGACAGAAAGAACACTAGCTTTGGCATCTGGGATATCTCTTCTGTGCATTGGACTTAATACCTCTTCTACTGACCTCCTGGGTTACTGTGAGACTCACATGGGACAAATGCTCAATAAATGTCTATTGAATATTGTTGAATAAAATGATGGTGAGAGGACTTTAAAAACCGTACTTCAATAAACAACCCAAAATACATAACCATAGAGTTTCATACCAGAACAGATATTGTGGTAATGGTTTTCAGAAATGAACTAATTATGAATACCCTTTAAAAACTCTAGGAATGGGAGTTCCTTGGTGGTATAGTGGCTAAGGCTTCAGCACTGTCAACGCTGTGACCTGGGTTCGATTCCCAGCCAGGGAGCTACCCACATTAAAAACAAAACAAACTCTAGGAAAGTTTTAAAAATTCCCAGTGCCCAGGGTTTATGAGGTGGATATCAGCCATTGTCTTTGTGTTGTTGTTTGGTTGTTTGGTTTGTTTAAACCCTCAGGTGATAATAACAAACATCTAGGATTGAGAACCATTGCTCTAGTGCAAAAGTAAGTTAGTGTCATTATTGAACATTAGCTGTAATTGAATCTGAGTAGAAATGAGCTTCTAGTTAACAAAAACTTCCACTATTTATGGTCCAAAATACAGGGCTGTGTCTCGATCATTTTTTTTTAAATTATGACACTTAACCTTCTTTTTTCTCTTTGTACAAAAAAAATACTGTTTGATGCAGAAAATGTGAAAAGCACAGTGAAAATAACACCCAAAAAAAGCACTCTAAATCCGTAAGTTTTAATACATTGGAGCATGTTCCGTGTGTGTGTGTGTGTGTGTGTGTGTGTGTGTGTGTGTTGTGTATATGTATGTGAATGTATATTTTTAAAATGAAAATGGTATCAGGCCACATTTTGTAGCTAGCTTTGTTCACTCAGGAATACAATGTGGGCAAATTCCCATGCCAATCAACTTTCTTCTGTGATGTGGTTTTAGTGGATATGTTGCTGTTATTAGATGCACTACAATTCCTTTAATCTCCTATTGTTTAAAAGTAGATTGTATTACTTAAAAAGTATTACACTGAATTCTTATAATACTTCTTTTTGCAAAAAGCTCTGACAACTTCTTTGAATAATAACCTCACCTTTCATATTTACTCCTAATTCATTTGGGCAGGGTTTTAAATGAATCAACAAATGGAAAGATGAACTTCTTGGAAGTGCTGACACCAGTGACCTACTCCACATTCCAGAAGTGCCTCCGGAGCAGCTGCCTCTCTTGGCCAATATTGTCAGGTAGGAAAGCTCAAAATTAGCCAAATACTCACTAAATTGGTGGTTCTTAAAGTGTAATATGCATACAAATCATCTGTGAAGAGCAGAGTTTGTCAAAATGTAGATCTGGCCTGGGGCCTGAGATTCTGCATGTCCGACTGGCTCCCAGGTGACGCTGATGCTTCTGGTCAGTGGACCACACTTGAGAAGCAAGGACCAAGATTACATCCCATTAGAGTGAGCATACCTGTGTCACACCTTTGGGCTTTGCAATTGCATAAGATACAATGACTTCCACAAATAAAGTGGCAGTTAAAATGAGTATTTACTTTCAGTAATGTGCTTATTTAAGGCAGTTCATTTGGACCTGGCTTTTGAAAGCAAAAACATTTTTTTTTGCTTTTTAGTTATAGTGTTCTCTCTAATTTCAGTGTACTGTAGGCAGCTTATATTTCAATATTAGCAATTATATAGAAGAGAAAATTCAAGCTTTATAGCTGAGACTGAAAATATATCACAAATCCTAAAAATGAATGAAGCAGAATACCCTTTCATTCATTTTTTCTACTTTCATGGGTGGCTTATCTTGTAAATCTGAAGTGTAAAGAACATACTTAGTAATTGGTTGAGTTATGTCATATGACTTCACTTACATGTGGAATATAAAACTGAAAGCAACAAAGAAACAAAAACTCACAAACACAGTCAATAGTTCAGTGGTCACCTGAGGCTAAAGCAGGAGGGGGAGGAGAGAAGAGGGAGGGGGCCTCAAATATACAGTGATGGAACTGGTACAACCGCTATGGAAGACGGTGTGGAGGTTTCTCAGAAAATATGGAAGACGGAATGGAGTTACCATATGACCCAGGAATCCCCCTTCTGGGGATCTACCCAAAAACCTTGAAAACCTTTGTCCGCAAAGACTTATGTGCCCCAATGTTCATCACAGCGCTGTTCACAGTGGCCAAAACATGGAAACAACCAAAGGTCCCTGCGACAGATGACTGGATAAAGAAGCTGTGGTACATTTACACAATGGAATATTACTCAGCTATAAGAAAAGATGAAATACTGCCATTTGCAACAACATGGATGGACCTGGAGATCATCATGCTAAGTGAAATAAGCCAGACAGAAAAAAATAAAAAATTATATGACTTCACTCATATGCGGAATATAAAACTGAAAGCAATAAAGAAAAAACAAAAAAACAAAAAAACCCATGGACACAATCAATAGTTTAATGTTTACTTGGGGACAAGTGGGGAGAGGAAGGAAAAAGGGGGAGAGGGTGGGAGAGGAGGGAGGGGGAGCTAAATATAAGGTGATGGAAAGAGAACTCACACTGGGTAGTGAACTTATTATACAAGTTGACAATGCACTGTAGAATTGTACACCTGGAACCTATGTAATTCTTGCTAACAGATGTCACCCCAATAAGTCTAACACTATAAAAAATGAATGAATAAAAAAATTTATGGTGATGGAAGAACTGACACTGGGTGGTGATCACATAATTCAACACACAGACGATGCACTGTAGAATTGAACAGCTGAAACCTAAGTAATTTTTACTAACCAATATCACCCCAATAAATTTAGCAATAAAAAAATGGGAAGGGTTTTCTAGGAAACATAACTATTTTTAACTAAGAATAAATAAACAAATATGCATAGTTTTTGTTTTAACAAGGAAAGGCAACCTGCCATCTACTGTGAATATTGACGACATGTAGCATTCACACACTTTTATTACAAAAGAACCATGCATGTTCATTGTAGGAAAATTGGACAAGTTAAAAAGTATTTAAGAAATTTAAAAAAAAAAAAAAAAAAAAAGGGAGTTCCCTGATGGTGTAGTGGCTTAAGGCTTCAGCACTGGCGCTGTCAGCGCTGCGGCCTGGGTTCGATTCCCAGTCAGGGAGCTACCCACATACCAAAAAGCAAAAAGAAAGAAAGAAATTTAAGTCCCATCACCCAGAGATAATCATTGCTATTTTTTAAATTTATTTTTCAATTGCAGTTGACATACAATATTATATTAGCTTGAAGTGCACCATATAGTAATTAGACATTTACTATGTAACTTACAACGGGACCACCCCGGTAAGTCTAGTACCCATCTGACACCGTACATCAGGGGTGTCCAACCTCTTGGCTCCCCTGGGCCACACTGGAAGCACTGCCGTGGGCCACACATAAAGTACACTGACAGTAATGATAGCTGATGAGTTAAAGAAAAAAACAGGTAGAAAAAACATCCCATAATGTTTTAAGAATTTGTGTTGGGCTCCACTCAAAGCCGTCCTGGGCCGCAGTTGGGCATACCTGCCATCCATAGTTAGTGCAACATTATTGACTACATTCCCTATGCCGTACATTACATCCTCATGACTATTTTCGTAACTGACCATTTGTGCTTCTTAATCCCTTTCACCTTTTTCACCCATTCTCGAACCACTGTTAGTAATCTATTACAAGCATCCCTGAGTACTTCAGCAAGTTAGGAAAATCCTCATTTCCCCTCTGGTTCATAAAATCTACTTCCAGACACAAATCTTGTATAATTTTTCTGTTACTTTATCTAAGAAGTAGGCACAGTTCTGAGACACTCTTAAGAACTATTTCTTCCTTACATCTTTTGCCAGGAATATTATATATGTTTTATTTGGAGAAAATTGTTATTAAATCATCTAAAATGTCATATTTATTTCCACAGTGAAGTTATTCCACTTGCTTTTACAAGTGGAAATTTAATTCTTTGATGATTTCTAGCTTTTTTTCCAATACTGCTTTAGCAACCCTTCCTTAGTGAGTCAGCAGCCCATACTGAGACAAGCTAATTAAACACGTTAACCCCTGCATGTCAGCTCACATACTGTGTTCAGCCAGGTAAAATACCACAGGATACTGCAGAATAATTACTAGAACCACGATTTGGTCAGTGTTTCAGGTTTTATATAGGTGCATACACAGACATTTCACAGGTACTTTACTATGTTGTCACCATAGCAACTCTGTGAAAAATTAGTTTTATCTTTGTTTTATAAGGGACAAAACTGAGGTTCAAAGATGTTTAAGTGATGTGCTAAAAATTTCACATTCAGGGAGTGGCAGATCAGAGAAAATGGTACCTTTTTTGATTTTCTACTACTGACCAATTTTTGTTCTAAATTTTCTTATTAAAATGTTCAGAATTAAAAAGCCTTCATTTAAAAATGTAAGATAAAAATATGTGGATGTTCATGGTTCATGCTTCTCGCTGTGCAGTAATAAACTTTTTTATCACTGAAAATAAAATAAAATAAGATATATATGAGAACTCTGCACTATCTTTTCAGTTTTTCTGTAAATATAAACTGTTCTAAAAAAGTTTATTTAAATGTAAAAAAAGAAAATGTTATAAAATTACATATATTGTGTCAAACTGTTTTTTATATAAATAGTTATTTCCTAATTTCCATTTCTGCCTTCACTGCTTTGTAATCCTGTAATGTCCTATACCCACAGCCCTCTCAACCTTTTGATAGGCAAGACTAAACTGCTGAGATCTTCCGGCCAAGAGACCACATCACTCACAGTCCAGAGTCTGTTAGTCTAATGAAGCATCTTCCCCAATGTGGCCAAAGACACTTTCCCCTCTGGGTGTCAATTCTTTCAGTCCCAGAAAAGTGGTGGCATCTGCACATTTAATTTCACCCTTCTAGGAGATAAGCATTCCTAGGGGTGATTGCCTTAGAACACTGGGTGTACTCGAGGTGCCCATTCAACAAACATGTGTCCCCTCACAGTCAAAGAGCCCACAACAGGGCCTCAGCCTTCCCTGGAATGTTACAACAACCATTAGTTAGCAACTCTCCTGGTAGCAATGGGGCCCTAGCACAAGATCAGGTCACTTTGCCTGCCTGATGGTGCCACACTTAAAGTCACCTTTCTTTTAGAAGTAACAGAATGTGTTTAGCAACCCCTCTTTATTAAAGAGGACTCCATCTTTGCCCACTATTTTCCTTTTCATCTTCTGTCTTCCAAGGATGGATCTGCCAGACACATCCTAGGGGCACTTGGGGAACTGAATCTAAAGGAAAGACTGAGGACAAGAAGCACTCAGGTTAGTGCTGGTAGAGAAATTTCTAGAGAGAACCCCTGGTTTTTACTTGACAGGTGGACAGCTGGGTGCGGCCATTCGGGGTGGCCATATGACTAAGTTCTGGCCAATGGGTTGTGAGCCAAAATAATAAGGGCAATTTCTGGATTATGCCTTTAAGAGGAAGGAGTTTATCTTCCCTTCTTCCTCTTTCTGCCAGCAGGATCATCGGTGTGGAAATGAACCTTCTTGGTCATGAAAATGAGGACAATACCCAAAAAGTGATAGAGCAACAAGAGGGAAAATAACGGGGCCTTTGACTATTTACAAAGGAAAGCCACCACACTCTCAAATGGGAGAGAGAGAGAGAGAGAGAGACAGAGATTTTCTAACATGTTAAAGCCATTGAATATCATTTCTTACTGCATGATGCATGAGTGGATTTCTTCCCAATTTCTGTATCTGTCAGCCCCTGGAGTACCTTTCAGGCTCTGGGCCCTCCCAGCATCCCTACTCCACTATAGGCCAAGTTTAAGCTCCTACAAGGTACAATTTGTTCTGTACTTTCTTCTCTCTCTTTCTCCCCGCCGCCCCCTGGTGGTTCTTAGATATGTTCTTTGTGAAAAGCATTCCACAATGTTCTTTCCTCATTCTGTTCTCTGCTCTAAGCTTTCAGACAATCAATCAATCCCTCTCGCTCTCTCAAAGGCTCTTATTAAGCTCGCCACCTTTGTGCTGTTGGCATCTATGAAGGCTGCCATTCTGTGGTTCTGCTGCTCATTCACAATTGTCTTGCTGCACAGTATGATGAGGTCGTTTACTGCCTTCAGAAAACTCTATCTCCACATGCATAGGAAAAGGACAGGCTCTCTCACGTACGACCACCAGGAAGATTACTTTCCCAAGCAAACAAACAAATTCTCACTGTCGTATCTTATGACACAGCCACTCTTGGAAGAACTAATTGGATCTCAGCTGGATTCAAAGACAGAAATCAGCCCCACCTCATCCCTGTAGGAAAGCTAGCTGTTGTAGAGGTGGAGGGGGTGGGTGGAGGGTCACTCACTCAAGTCAGAGAAAATTACATCTTGAAACACAGCAATTGGTAGTCCAACCAAGCTGTTAGCACCAGAAAGATGCTGCAAAAATTATGGTGACCTCTTTACAGAAAGGCAGAACATGGCATTGGGACAAGCTTTATTTGGAGAATTAGGCTTGTAGTTGGTATTAGGGAGGTCTGTCAGCAGATAGCAGGACTCCAGGCATTGGGCAGAAGATTAGGGACCAGACTTAAGGCCCTGCAGTGGTGATTCTCAGCTGGAGAAGATTTTTTTCTCTGAAGGGAGCACATGGAAATATCTGGAGAGATTTTTAATGGTTATAACTGGGGGATGCTAATGGCATCTAATGACTAGAGGCCAGGGATGCTCTTAAACATCTTACAATGCATAGAGCAGCCTCTACTCACAGAAAAAGAGATAACAAATTGTCTAGCACAAAATGTCTATAGTGCCGGTGTGGAGAAACACAGTCCTAGTGGGACAACATTAACAGTACAGGGCCCTTATCTCAAGGGATGTCAGGGGTTTTGAGCAGTCTTCCAATACACAGGCTCAAGAACAGGAGAGTAAGACCTGCCCCAGATTACCAAAGCTGGGCTGTAGGTCAGGGGAGCAGGGCTGCTTCCTGTTTACCAAAACTGAGGCACCATGTCATAGCCAGCCTAGGAGCAAAGTAAATTAACCCCAAATCCCCAGGGTATCCCACTAGAACAGCTTAAACCCCTCTAGAAAACTAGGAGCATTGTTCTATAGTGGAATTTTTAATCTGGTTCCAGAAATCTTTTGGAGGCAGGGGAAGACCCAAGTACAGAGATAGGGGGATATTGACCTTCCTCAAATTAAATGCAAAATTACACAGTTTTGCATTTTTCCAGGGTAAAGATCCAAAGCTTCTCAGGATCTACAAGTGGACAACAGTCCCCCCAAAAGGTAAAAAAATGGCGTGGAGAATCAGGTTGAACCCCCAGGAGAGGAACACAGGGTCTTAAGTAAAGAAAGAGGAAGGATGTGAAAATAAGGATAATAGTTAGCAGTTATTAAACACTTACTGTATTTCAGGTACTGTTGCCTTACTTAGATTAACTCATTTAATCTTCATAACAATTTTATGAAGAAGATATCTTTTCAATTCCATTTTGTAGATGAAGAAACTAAGGTTAGATTTTCTCTAAGGCAATGCTTTCCAACATTTTTCTCATTATGGCATACATACACAATAGCTATTAGAGAGAAAAATTATCGGAATTCATAAGAGAGTTTAGTAAGTTTGCCATAGATAAGACCAATGGCAAAATTACAATCACAAATCTTTACTTTAACAACAAATATTTAGAAAAAACAAAAGAAAGATGATGACTAGAATGTCAGCAAATTATAAGGCACCTTGGAATAAATCCAGTAAAACGTGAGCAAGATCCTTATGAAAAAGTCAAAATACTTTAGTAATATATATATCAAAGGTGCAGTGAGGTAAAGGGATGAAAATGCTTATGACCAGCGGCAGCTTGGCCAGGGGTTCCTGCAGCCCCACATCAACTACCTGCCTCAGCCTCCTCCGGCCTGAGGGTTTAGGATCTCTGAAGCCCATTCAGAACATATCTGTTTGCTTATGTGACACACCAGATAGAAAACTGTGCTAGTACCATTAAAGAATTTAATTAGTAGTTACAAATCTCCCTACAAAGAAAACACTGTGGCTAGCTATTTCTAAAGGCAGATACAGACAAACACTCATGAGACAATTCCAACCATACATGAAATTTTGCAGAAATGTAATGAAGGAATAGTGTGCAACTCAGCTATGAGGCTGGTGCAACCTTGTTGCTAAAACTGACAGGAACTGGGAAAAGAAACTTTCAGGCCAGTACAAGATCAAAAGACAAAATATAATTGTAAATCTATACTTCAGCAACAAATATATAGAAGGCACAATTAAAAGAAAGATACTAATTACAATGGCAACAATAAAAAACTAAGGCACCTTGGGACAGACCTAACAAGATAGGTATAAGCCCTTCATGGAAAAAGAATCGTAAAACTTCAGAAAAGAACATTAAGAAGATATAACCAAATTTTCCTAAAACAACCTATACTCTATGAATGGAACTTGACGAGCTGATTCTAAAGTACAGGAAAGCAAAGAGCCAAGAAGAGCCGAAACAATCCTGGAGAACAAGTAAAAGGAATGGTATTAAAATTTCTTATAATGTCAGTAATCATTAGGAACATGTTATTAATTCAGAGATAGGTCTGTGGACCAAAACGGAGTCCAGAATAAAGTCCATGAGTAGATGAATATACAAAAAGCCTATGACATGGTGGATTAGAATGAGGGGGACAGATTATTTAAAAAATGAATTGATTAGGCGCATGAGGGGAAAAGTTAAGTAAATTCCTATTTCACACTATATACAAAAGTCAACTGCAGGTGGATAAAGGATTTAAAAAATATATAAAACTTTCAAACTTCAGAATATATAGAATTTATCTAACTTGGCGGTAACAAAGGATTTCTTAACATTATTTCTTAACTGGGCATATAAATTCAACTACATTAAAATAATAAAACTGCTGTTCCTCAAAAGATATCAAGAGGGTGAACACAGAAGCCAAAAACCAGAGGAAGATACTCACTACACGTATAGTGAACTCAGGGCTATTATCCAGCCATATGAGCTTCTTGGAATCAATAAGAAAAAGATAAAAATCTAATATAAAATGGACAAATATGAACAGCCTTGCCCAGAAGAACATACCTAAGTGATAAGTAAATACATGAAAATATGCTCAACCTCATTAGTTGCTAGAGAAATACAATGAGTTTCTGTTTTGTACCCCCCAGATTGGCAAAAAATTTAAAAGTCTGACTGCAGCAGGGGTTGGTGAGCATTTGTAATAAGGTAACTATCACACACTGTTAGAGAACAATTTGGAAGTATCCAGTAAAGCTGAACCTAACGCATGAACACTTTCACCCAGTGATTTCTCTCCAGGTGTGGTAAGCAGGCTTCTCAGATGTCCCCAATGATCTCCACCTCCTAGTGTTCATCCCCATGTGTGAGTCCCTCCCCCAAACAGTGGGATGCACCTAGTGGCTTGCTTCTAACCAAGAGATTGCATCAGAAGCGACAAGATGCAGCCTCTGAGGTTAGGTTTCAAAAAACCAACTCTACCTAGCTCTCATTCTCTCGGTCTCTTCTTGCTTTACTTCAAGAAGCAAGTTGCTGAAGCAAGCTGTAGCTATGGAGATACCCATGTGGCAAAGACCTGAAGGCTCAGCCAACCACCAGAGAGGGACTGAGGCCTTCAGCCCAAGGGCCCAGGAGGAACTGACTCCTGCCAACAACCAAGTGAGTGAGCTTGGAAGCAGATTCTGCCCCGGGAGAGGATGGCGACACCTGCCAACCCCTTGATAGCAGCCTTATTAGAGCCCAGAGCCAGAGGACCCAGCTAAGCCACGTCTGGAATCCTGACCCAAAGAAACTGAGTGATAAGTGCTTTAAGCCGTGATATCTGGGGGCAATCTTTATGCTGCAATAGACAACTAATATAATATATTTGAGTGTAAATCCTAGCATGGCACGCTGGTGTGCAGATTGTGGATTACAGGTGAGCCCAGGATATTGATCCTTCAACCACTGAGGCTGCCAAGAGCAGGTAGGTCATGGCGGGCCTGGGATAAACAGAGTCAAGAGTGGATTACCTGCAGCCAAGAGCAGCCTCATCTGTTCACCCCAGGGTGTGCCATGATGTGAAAAAGGCAGGAAAGCACTGAATTTTAAAATAACTTCTATTTCCTCTGGAGCATGTTTGGTAATATATATTTTCTAGGACCGTGTGCTCAATGCTCACCTGGGAACTTGCTAAAAATGCAAATGTTCAGACTCCACCTCGGACCTAGAAAATCAGGTACTCTAAGGGTGGGTCCCAGCAACCTGCGTTGTTAAAAGCCTTCCGGGTGATCTGGATACATGCTAAAATTTGAGAAACACTATTCTAGGAATTTGTGCATTTCACATTTATTGGCAAATGTTTTCTTTTAGCATCTAAGTCATGTCCTCTTTTCAATGCTAATGTTGTTTTTATTTTCCCCTCTTTCTTGATCAAGTTCTTTAAAGGTTTGTCACTACGAGTCTTTTCAAAAGATGTACTTTTTTGTTTCTTCATTTTCTATTCCATTACTTTTTTCTCTTATCATTTCCATCCTT
This sequence comes from Lyroderma lyra, assembly GCA_004026885.1. NCBI lineage: Eukaryota > Metazoa > Chordata > Mammalia > Chiroptera > Megadermatidae > Lyroderma > Lyroderma lyra. The sequence continues at coordinate 290,358 of PVJL010000769.1, read as the reverse complement.
CTACTTTCTTTAAGTTTATTCCAATACGCTGCCCCTTAATAACCAAATATTTGGGAACACTGTTAACCATATATTGGCTTAGGTGTCCTGGGGCGTGGCGAATGCAGATGGTATCAATTCTGGCCTCAAACATGTGATAAAAAAACTTGTGGTTGGATATTCCCCAAATATTTTTCTCCAGTTTTACTTTCTGTTTGGATCTCATGATGGTAGGAAATCCCCGTGTCGGCTCGCTCTCTCTTTCTCTCTAGGCTGCCTCCAGCCTCACCATCGCACCCCTCCTCAGCCCTCAATGTACCTTGTATAACTTTTCCGGACTTCTGGCTTCACGTGGGCACGTTCCAGTCCGTCCTCTCAGCTTTTACCGGCAGGCCTCACGTTTTCGTCTGTCTTCCTCAGCTTCCTCCACGGCAAACACCAGCATCAGATGGGTGTCTCTGTCAGAATTTTTACTTTCTCATTATCAATGGCAAGAATATTCTTCCTTTTCCCAATAAGCCAGCCTATTTTTTTTAAAGATATTTTTGAACTATGTTTTATCCAGAATTTTTAATTCCCTACTGAATGACTCTCTGGACATCCAGTCTTTCATATAACCAGAAATGGAAGATGTCATATTTACAACATAAACATTTTCTTTGTATTTTCCTAACTGTTTAAGTTAAGTGCTTATTTTATTGTCAAGGCTTTCTTATTTTTTGTGTTTTTGAACTATAAATTTCTCTCTGAATACCACTTCACCCCACAATAATGATCGCAGTAACAAAATTTGGTTGAGTATTTACTATTACTATTGCATAGGTGCAATGCAAAATGCTCTTTATATATTGTCTCATTAATTTTCACAAACCCCATTGAAATGTGTACTATTATTATTCCTCATTTTATCAATGAGAAAATTGAAGTGAATAAAAATTAAATAATTTCTCTGATAGCATACAGTTTGGAAGCTAGGATTCCAACCCCTATTTGCTTGAATTCACAATGAATTCTTGGGGACTCTGGGTGGTGAACACATAATGTAATACACAGACGATGTATTATCAAAATGTACACTTGAAACCTATGTAATTCTACTAACCAATGCCACCCCAATACATTTAATAAATAAAAAACTTAAATGAATTCTTGCAACCAATACAATGTATTTTATTTTTAAAAATGGGGGGAAATTTGAGATGACTCTGAAGAGGAAAAAGTGACATCATTTGGTTGTAGTGTGTGAGGCCAAAATGTACCTCACAATTTGAATTAAGGGAGAGAAAAATATACAGGTCATTAAGGGAGCAGTAACAATCCAACCCAAACTCAGAGACCCTGGTGCAACCTGAGAAAGTGTGGTGAGCAGTAACAGGTGTGCACCGACACGGGCTGGGGTGCTGGGCACCCTGACAGAAACGTGTCTTACCCAGCCTAGTTCAGATGATTAATTGGTGCTTTCCTGGCACAACCTACTGAAAGAAAAAAAATATTTAATCCAAATGGCCACATTTGTAAAGTGCAGACCCATCACCGACAAACATATTTTTAGCCCCAAATAAAAGTCTCTTCTGCTAATCCCAGACCTGGCTCCAAGCCAAACCGGCTTCTTGCTTTTATTATTTGCAGCAGAGTCCAGGATTCAGAGTGCATAAAAGAGCTGCACAGGAATATAACTCCTGATAATATTGTCTCTGCGCCTGGCACACTTATTCTTTTTGTCTCTCCCCAGGGGAAGAGCAGTTATTCTTACTTATGCTAAATTCAGTTGTTCCCCACAGTGGCCATGTAAATCTTGGCACCAAGTACCAGGCAGAATAAAAAGTCAAGGCAGTGGGAGGTGCTCAGACGAAAGCAACAGGCAGCCCCAAAGCCTCACACTGTTCCATCCATTTTCTCCTAAAAATAAAGGGTTCTATTCATCAAAAACTTTTCTATATTCTTGTGATGTTTTTCTTACAAAAAAACCAACACGATATGCAAAGAATAAAAACTCCTGATTCACAAACCATGCCATCCTTTCATTTCCCAGAGTAAGCAAATAATCCAGAGAGAGGACAAGTAGAAGAGGCTCGGCGTTGGCCGTATTCACCAGACAAATCACATTTCCTGTAAAGAGGGATCTGACCTCGAATTAGACATTTAAATTGTTCAGTTCAAAGCAAACTGAGTCCTTTCTGCACATTTATTTAACAAAATGAATTATCCAAAGCCTACCTGTGAGAGATGTTACAGCTTTGTTTTAATGGGATTTCTAAATACCATGGATTTCTGTCATTTTGTCCCAGCCTGGGATAATTGATTAGTTAGAATTTATCAAAATTGGAAGATTATTTAGAGCTGCTGCTTCTACTCTCTCACCTGTCTCCTCTCAATCTTTAAAAGCTATCTTTCTGTTGTAAATTTGAATTATTGTGTGCTCTAGAATGTTTCTTCTACTTTTAAACACAATAATATAATTGGCTAAATTTTTTAAAGAGTTAAAAAAATCACAATCCCACTCCACTAAAAAGTCAACTGGTTTCCATTGTTGAGGCTTTTTTCCTGCCCTGAGTTTACATGTGTTCGTTTTACATTGTTGTGATCCTAGCACGGACTGAGTTATTTTTTTAAATTCCTAACATTTTATCATGTCCTGTTTTTTTCCTCTCCCTATTTTTTTCTTAGTATCCCTCTCATGAATCAGAAAAGAATAAAATTTTCCAAATTAGTGTTTTAATTATTTTACTAGACATATTTGCTCATGCTTATAAAAAGAGTATGTTTAGATAGATGTTGAAAATACTGATAACAATGACTTAGGTATGTTATCACTTAGCTTACATGTAAAACTGAAAAAATGGTTATGTAGAAAAGTCTACTAATGGAGCCATTTCAATGATTGATTGTATTGTGGGTCAAATTGCTTCCTGTGGACAGAATGATGTCATGCTAGTCTCACAGTGTAATTCAGGAAATCTATACCATAAATTACCTTGGAGCCCAAATGTCAGCGTTTTACAGGGCATTTCTCTGTGCTGTGTTGCACAGGTCGCATGAAACTTCATCAAGATACTCAAGTACTGTAATATAGCAGATAACATTTTGCAATATCAATTAAGGTTTTCTCCTTAAGCTTTCTTCTCCCTTTTAGACAGCAGGTAACCTTCCAGGCTTACTGTCTTTAGCCAGAACGTGTATGATGGCAAGAACAAGAAATCGTTGTTCAGCTTTGAGTTCCAATTTAGATTCTTACAACAAAGAAAAGAAGCAAAAATTGTCCTGAAAGTAAATTTTCTAATGCAGGAGAGATCAGTTGAGACAGGCAAGTCTGGTGTGTTTCCCAAAATGGCTCAGCATCTGAGAGCATGATGCAACAACCCATTGGGAGGAGAAGCAGGCATGAACACACCAGAGCAGGTTACCTGTCTCTCGGAAGTGAATTTTGAGCAGGGAATGGAGAAAAAGATTCTAGGAGAACTCATCTGGGTCCTTAACTGAAAACCTTGGCATGAGAAAGGTGTGTGTAAAAATGGTCCTGAAGGCGCTCACTGATAAACAAAAGCAAAGGAGAGTTGAAGTTTGCCAAGACCTTTTGGAGAGGCAAGATGATGTTTTGGGCTGTGTTGTCACTGGTGATGAAACAAGGGTGTACCAATATGACCCTGAAACAAAGCGTCAAAGTGCACAATGGAAGTCAGCCAGTTCTCCACAACCAAAAAATTTCCATCAGTCCAAATCAATAGCCAAAACGATGTTGCTAAACTTTTTTGATATCAGAGGGATTGTTCATTATGAATTTGTACCAACTAGACAAATAGTCAACCAAGTTTACTATTTGGAAGTGCTAAAAAGGCTGTGTGAAATAGTTAAACAAAAAGTACCTGAACTTTTTGTCACCAACTCATGACTCTTGCATCACAACAATGCACCAGCTCACAGTGTCTGTGAGGGAGTTTTTAGCCAGTATACACATAACTGTATTGGAACACCCTCCCTACTCACCTGATCTGGCCCCCAAGGACTATTTTCTTTATCTGAAGATAAAAGAAATATTAAAAAGAAGACGTTTTGATAACATTCAGGACATCATACGATGACAGCTCTGATGGCCATTCCAGGAAAAAAAGTTCCAAAATTGCTTTGAAGGGTGGAGTAGGGGCTGGCATCAGTGCATAGTTTCCCAAGGGGAGTACTTCAAAGGTGACCATAGTGATATTCATCAATGAGGTATGTAGCACTTTTTCTAGGATGAGTTTGTGAACTTAATTGTCATACCTCGTATAGTGAAAATATGGAAGAAAAATATCCATTGTACAAGTCACTGGGGTCTAGATTTTTCTGTTCATGAATATGTACTTAAACAAAGTAGTGTACTTCACACATGACCTGGCAAGTACTAGAACCCTCAGTGTTAGCTGTCATTACCAACAAAATTAGCTTAGAATAGAAACTTGGCCTATGTTTTCCCCAGGTCTCTTCAAAACTCTTCTTCCTTCCTCAGGAATTCGGTAATCATTTTCTGTAATTATTCCATGCATGTAAATCCTACCTGTCTAATATGACCAGAAAATCCTTTGGGAGTTTTTCTATTTTTCTTTTGGACACTCCACAGACTCTGGCAGAGTATTAAATGAACAGAAAGTATTTAAACAATAGAATATTTTCAGTTATTTGTTGAATTTTCTAGTATTCCTTGATTGAACTGAAAATTTATTTAATTGAATTGAAATTTTCCATTTATAATGCAGTAATTATTTGAAACACACAGCAATTTTACTAACAAACACCTCCAAAGCCATGAGATAGTGTGTGTGCAGTCCCCCTGACATGCCAACCTCTTCCATGCCTCTCTGTCTTTGTTTGAATTGTCAACTTGGAAAGCACATTTTCATTATGTCAAAATGTGCAAAGCCCACCTTCGTTATGAAACCTTCCTTCAACACCATCCCAAGATATAACTTACAGATTAAAGAGACTTCTTTGGGCCTCTGTAAACTTTGTGCCTTCTTTCTTATAATCATTATGAATTATGTGACCACTCCACCAAGAGTGGGTAAGCTCCCTGAAATCTAGAACTGTATTTTATTCATCTTTGTTCTTCCAGCATTTTCCATGGTTTTTTTTTTTTTTTGGATGCCACAATCACTTCAACAGTGTACATCGAAGGTGAAAAAATGGCCACTGGATAGCTACATAAGTGGTCTTACAGCTAATGTGATGGGAAAAAAGTTTCAGTAATATGTCAAAGGGTGAGAGAGCTGGTCAGAGAACATAGCAGCACAATGTGATGCGAATACTTCCATGCTCCAAACATTCTTCTGACCTGGAGAATGGAAAAGGAAGAACAGCAGAAAATAACAAATGGTTTCAGACCTACTTTATGAACTTAAAGGATAAATCAGTCATTTTCAAATAGACTTTTCTTATGGAAAACCTCAGACAGATACAAAAAATAGACAAGATTAATGAAATCTGCAGCTTCAACATACGGCAAATCTTATGCCATTGATGTTATTACCCACTTTCTCTCCCTACTGGATTACTTTAAAGCTAAATCTGGACATCAAATCATTGCTTCTGTAAAAGTTTCTAGATATATCTCTGAAGGATAAGAGATCTTTTATGAGACATAATGTAACTATCACTAAAAAATAACAAGGCTTCTCTGGTATCATCAAATATCCAGTTAGTGTTCACATTTCCTCAACTGCCTCATTAATGTTTTCTTTCCGCTGGAGTTTTATTATCAGGATCCAAATGAGGTTCATACTTTACATTTAGTTGATGTTTTTGTTAAGTCTGTTCTAAATTACAAGTTTTCTCTCCCTCCTTTTTTTCCCTTTTAATTTATTGATGGAAAGAACTGGGTCATTTGTCCTAGAGTTTCCCACATCCTGGATTTGGTGATTGAATGCTCTTACTGTGTGAACCACATTCTTCATTTTCCTCTACTTCCTGTAAACTACTAGTTAGATTTTTCAGCCCTGTCCAGTAGAACTTCCTGTGATGATAGGAAGGTTCTGTATCTACACATGTGGCTATTGCACTGTTGTGACTGAAGGAATGAATTATTTTGTTTTAATTAATTTAAGTTTATATAGCCACAGATCGCTAGTGTCTACTATACTGGACGGCACATAGAGATTAATTTAAATTGAAATAATGGCTACTGTATGGGTGTCAGGTTGTTTTATTTTGTTTTTGTTTTTGTTTTTGTTTTTGTTGTTTTTGGTGGGGTTTTCTTTAGTATAAGTGATGAACTTCCACTGGGGCGCACAAAACGTCTGATTGTCTCTGCAGTGTTGGTCAACCTTTGATTATTGCCTGTATTTCCCCAAGAAGCCCTAGTTACTTTTGGTGGGAAGGTGCGTTAGAGACCACAGTCAGGGTGTTAGGGTAGTTCAACGAGACTGAGTTCATTATTGCTCCTAGGCCTTTCCAGTACGTAGAAATGGGGGGAGAAAATATTTGTGTGTGTCTGTGTGTGTCTGTGTGTATTTAGTTTATTGAAAGAAAGTACACTCCTAAGAGGTAGGAGTGAGCTCTAGCAGGAAAATATTTTTTTAATAAAAAATACACCATGCATTTATATTTCCAATTCAAATTTAGGATTATGTGGTTTTTACTTAACTTCTCTAATTTTATATTTGTAAGTCTTTTATGTTGAAAAATCTCAGCTCCTAATGAATTTTAAGATAATTACTTTGCATTTTCCTATTACATACATGATCGTTTAGAATATCTATACCAATGTTGTTACTAAAGTATGACTACTGGAAAGGCTTTTAAGTTTGTTCATTTTTGCAATTCTTACTTCTCAATCAAATTGTATTTTAAAATACCTTGAAATAATTGTCTGTGGTTAAGCCATTCACTCAATCCACGATTGGGTTCATTAATTTCATTTTACATTTTTGTAGTTATTTTATTTGAATCATATAAAACACTTACATGATTTCAAAGTCAAATCTCTAAGTAAAGTAATTTCAGAAATGTCTAACTTTTATAACTTATTCCCTTCTTTTGTCCCTTCCACCTTTCTGGGAAATTTTTCTTAAATTAGATTTTGGTTCGTCTTCCACTAAAACTAGTAAATCTGGAACTTTAAAAAATTAGCTTGTACCTTGAGCCACAAGCATTCCCATCTTATTTCAGCAAGACTTGTGTCCCATCCTCCCTTCTTACTATTTGATTTGCCCAAAGTGAGGATGATGACAGTAATGGCCCAAGTGACATTTTGCATAAGTGTGGTTCTGGTCAGCAGTTGAAAATACCAAGTTGTTTCATAGTACTTTTTATGTTTGTTAGGGTCACAAAGTGATCTGAAACCACTTCATATTTTCTGCCGATACCACCTTTGCTGTCTCTGAATCAAAATGGTGCAGCCGTGAAATAGCAGCATCACAACTCATATATCCTCAGTGAGAAACTCAGGGCAATGCATTTACCGAAGCCTGGAAAAGGAAATCATTTGGGGAAATAATTTAGTCCATTACCTTGCTCAGGTCTGCACTTAATGCATTTTAGGTAACTATTATCGTGATCAACACCAAAAATATACTTGTAATAGAGTGTCATGGGTGGTAGCCGTGAAAATGTGCCTCCCAGATCGGTAACCACAGGGAGTATAATTGACTGGGGGCCCCAGCGACTGAAGTGCTGCTCTGAAACCCACTGCAGCATTAAAAATATAACATCTTTTTTTGAGATACGCTTCATATACCATAAAACTCACCCTTTTAAATGATAAAATTCAGTGGTTTTAGTATATACGCAAAGTTGTTCAACCTTCACTGTCATTCACCATTATCTAATTCCTCACCATTTCCATCACTCTAAAAGGAAGCTCGGCTGCACCCATTAGCAGTCACTCCTCATTCCCCCTCCCTCCAGCTACGGCAATCACTGACCCACTTTTTGTCTCCATGGATTTGCCTATTCTTCACATGTCTTATAAACGGGGTTATACAACGCGCGGCCCTTTGTGTCTGCCTTCTTTTGTGTCCCACCATATGTTGCAGGCTCGTCCCCGTCCCGGTGTACATGAGTGCTTCGTCCCTCCCCTCCCTTCTTTTTCAACGGTGGTGAAATACACATAACGTAAATGATACCATTTTCAAGTGTACAGGTTAGTACTACTCACTGCATTTGCATGGTTGTGCAACCCAGCTCCAGAACCCTTTTCATCTTGTGAAACGGAAACTCTCCCCATTAAACAACTCCTCCGCGTTCCTTCTCCCCCAGCCCCTTCTCCCCCAGCCCCTTCTCCCCCAGCCCCTGGCAACCGCCTTTCTACTTTCTGTCCCTGGATTAGACTCTTCCAGGTACCTCGTATACGTGGAATGATAGATTATTTCTCTTTTGGTGACTGGTTTATTTCATTTAGTCTTCTGGGTTCATCGTGACAGAATTTCCCTCTTTTTTTAAGGCTGAATAATATTCTTGTGTATGTATACGAGGGCTGTCCAGAGAGTATCCAGCCATGTAATATGAAAAATAGAGGCATTTATGGCTGGGGTTTTTTTCCAAACAGACTTCATATTTCATTCTTTTTTAATGACCAAATAATATTCCAAAACAATAGTTTTGTTTATCCTTACATCAGTTAATGAACACTTTTGGCTAATGTGAATACTCCTGCTATGAACATTTGTGCATAAATTTTTGTGTGGACATATGTTTCGATTTTCTTCAGTAAATGTCTAGGAGTAGAGCTGCTAGTTCTGTGTTTAACATTTTGGGGAACAGTCAGACTGTTTTCCAAAGCAGCTCCACCATGTTACATTCCCACTGGCAATATAAGAAGGTTTCAATTGCTCCAATATTATGGCCAACACTTGCTATTATCCATTTTTTTTGTTATAGTCATCCTAGTGGGTGTGAAATATATCTATATCTCGTAGTGGTTTTGATTTGCATTTTCCTAATGAGTAATAATATTAAGCATCTTTTCATGCTTATTGACTATTTGTATATATTCATTGGAATAATTTCTCTTCAGATCCTTTGCCTATTTTTAAAATGAGTTATTTATCTTTTTATTATTGAATTATATCCTTTATGTATTCTGGATACAAGTCCCTTATCAGATATATTATTTGCAAATATGTTCTCTCATCCTGTGGATTGTCCTTCACTTTTTGTCCATAACTGCAGTTGCATTGAGACCAAGGTGCTCATAGCTGCTCCCAGTCAATGGCTGAATAGGGCATGGATACTAAGGTAGGCTTATTCCTGAGAAATGTGTGACTTCGCTCATGGCCGACTCAGGTTCAAGGACTCCCTACAGGCTTTCCTAAACCTACCTTAGACTGCCTGGTGGTCTAGGATGCTTCCATCCAATCTTCCCTTCTTTTCTTCTTCACTGGCATCAGACTTGCCTTGTAGTCTGACATCTCAGCCTTCTCCCACTCCTACTCCATATTCTCTCACATCAGCCCTTCCCCTAACAAAATCTTTGCACATCTAATCCTGTCTTGGGGTCTGCTTCTCAGAGGACCTGGACTGAAACACCATGCAATGGCAATGCCTAGACCAATGAATGAGTTTAGAAGTTCAAGACGACCAAAGTCCTTCTGTGTCAGAGGGCAGCAGTCACCAGAAGCAAAAACAAAAAGTAGAGATTTGAACTCTCTAGATTGCCCTGGTGTTTCTACTCAGCAAAAAGAGCAATGATTTTCTAACCAGGTAGATCATACCTGGCCTTGAATATCAGCTTTACCACTGGCTAAGTTTGTGATTATTGAAAAATTATTTAACCTTTTTGTGCCTTAGTTCTTCATCTGCAAAATGTGCCCAGCAGTGCTATCTCAATGTATTGTTTTGAAGATTAAATAAAATAACAAAAAAGCGTCTGGCAAAGCACCTGGCACAAACGAAATAAGCCAGTCACAAAAAGAGAAATAATGTGTGATTCTACATTTGGGAGCTTGCCAAGAGTGCGGGTCCTTCTCATGCTCTTCAATCGGGACTTAGCAGCCTCAAGCAGCTAAGTAAGTGTTTGAAAGCAGGTAATAACTTCACTCTAGGATGAGTCATACAGACGTTGTAGGAGAAAGTCGAGTGGTGCGTGTAGATGCTCCTCAGGCTTCCTTGTCCTGATCTATTCTGGCCCAGCCATCGCCCTCAGGTTCCCAGACACCGGAGGGGTGAGCTTTTCTGATCAGAGTTCCAAACGGAAGACCCGGGCTCAGAGTTACGCACCAGGACACCTCAGCGGCCTTTGCAGGCAAAGCCTCTCTTTCTCTTTCTCTCCCTCCCCTCACCAGGTCTGCGTTGCTCTGCCGTGGCTCCTCTGTGCCTCCAGCTCTCAGTACCTTTCCAAATGCTCTAACACTTGCCCTCAGTTTTAAGCAGCTTAATTCTTTCTTTCCATTTTAAATCTTTAAACAACGTCTGCTCTTTTTATTGTTCTAACACATTTCATCTTGGCAACTCCCCAACTTTTTCCCTTCCCTTCAACAGGTACTCTAAATTCCAGCAGGTCTTTGTGGTAAGGAGGAATTTTGAAGAAAATCTCCAGTCAGTCCTGGCCTATCTCCAACCCAACAAACACCATGTTGTGGTTGGAAGTGTGAATTATGGGTATATACTGTGGTATGGTGAAGATTATAGTCATTTTTCACTTTGTCAGAAAATATGTAGAAGATAAAAATAGGCGTTTAGTTCTATAGGGTTATATTTTAAAACTTTGAACTCTGTAAACTCCCTGATAACTAGAAATGTTCTAGAAAGCATTATTTAAGAACTGGGATAATGCCTAGAGAAAAATTACCTTTCCTGTCATGTTAAGTAAAAATATCTGATAAGGCATGGGGTTCTGCATAAAAAGTGAAAGTAGGGTGGCCCCCCAGGGCAGATGGGACCACACACCTGGACCAAGAGTTAAGTCATTGGTTTCTTTTTTCTTTTTTTTTTTTTAATGTGGGTAGTTCCCTGGCTGGGAATCGAACCCAGGCTGCAGCATTGATAGTGCCGAAGCCTAGCCACTGCACCACCAGGGAACTCCCCTCATTTGTTTCTTAGTACAATCCCCTTTGCCTGGTCCACACTTGATGATTAAATGAAAATCTGCACAAGCCCTTTTATAGACTTGAGAGAGTGTTTCACCTCTCTATCCCTCTTCTAAACAATCCCTGGGCTGTCTGCCCAAGATCTCAGCCCCCCGCTGGGCCCACAGGCCGACTCCCACTTCCTCTCATCCTCCAATTTGAGAGGTGGTCAGGGAAGAGGGAGAGAACAAAATGATTTGTTAGAGAGTCACAGACAGATCTGCTTCTTTATTCTTTGTTCCTGACTTACTTCAGAAAAGAGTGGCCTACTACAAAGAACAGAGGAATCTTAATGAATTTAGATTCCTATTCAAAACTAACTTAATCCTTTGCTTTTATTTACCATCTCACATTCCCATTTAACATGGGGCTCTTTGTATAGCATGCTGTTTTTGATTTTGTAAATAATACTCGCTGAAAAAAATATATACAAAGCACAAAGATAAAAACCACCTGAAATCCCACTAGCCAGAGATAGCTACTGTTTCTATTTTGGTAAACATATTGTCCAATATGTCTATATTTGACCCATGTTCTTTAACCTTCTTCAAATAAGTCTTGGCTAGAAAAAACAAAGTGGAGGCTACCTATTTAAGACATATACATCCACTTATGTTGGCGTTAGTTAACATTCTCAGTGGAGAGACAAGTGCAACAGAGAATATTCCAAGGAACTGAATTGCCTCTGTCAGATTCCCCAGAATTTCTCTCGTTCCTTTACACACACCCACATTTACACACACACACACGCCCGCACACATGCCATAGGCATCCAGGTCACTGTCAGAAAACATGTCAGGACTTCTTTCTCTTGGGGCCATGTTGTGTTTCAGGGAATCAAAGGCCACTTTTTCTTTCTCTTTCAGAGCAGTATTTTTGTTGGGTACCTCTTCTGTTCTTTGGCAAGGTTCTTTGGGAGAAACTTGGAAGTGAAAACAAGTCATTTTTATGTTGGAAGCATTTGAGCACCTGATGCTTTTCTTGGAAGCCTTTAGCATCTTGTGGAAATTGTACACGGGAGGAGAACTTCTCTGCATTTTCTACCTCTATAAATATGTAAGGTAAATATTTGGAAAACAGAAAGTGCTTTAAACTAAATTATCTTCCCTTACCATTTTTAAATTTTGAAAAAATAAAAATCATTACACATATCAGTGATTTTCAAAGTTTAAGGTTACTAATAATCAGGAATAGAGATTGTTAATTATGCAGATTCTTAGACCTGAACCACAAAAACCCAAACAAGTGGTCTGCGGTGGGCCCCAGAACTTAACATATTTAATAAGGACAACAGGGAGTTCTGAGGAAGTAGCCTGCTGCTGTGGGTTTACTTGTGGTGCGCAAAACGGTATATTGAAATCCTAACCGCTAGTACCTGTAAAAGTGACCTTATTTTGAAATAGAGTCTTCGCAGATTTAATCAGGTTAAGAAGAATTTATATTGGATTAAGAGGAGCTATAAATCCAAAGACTGATGTCTTTATTATTATTATTATTATTATTATTATTATTATTATTATTATTTTGACTGGTGTCTTTAGAAGGAGAAAGAGATGAAGACAGAGAGAGACACACACACCCAGAGAAGAAGGTCATGTGAACTTGGAGGCAGAAATTGAAGTTACATTGCCACAAACCAAGGATACACCAAGGACTGCCAGAAGCTAGAGGAGGCAAGGAAAGGGGATTGTCCCCGGTAGCACCTCGATTCCAGCCTCCAGGACTGAGAGAATAAACTTAAGTTGCTTTAAGCCACCCCAGTTTGCTATGGCAGCCTTAGGCGATTAACACACCCTCACATTTCACTGTAAGCAACACTGCTGTCTATGGCAAACACCAATGTGGAAAATACATATCAATTTAATGTTCTTGTTGGTTAGTACTAAGATATTTCAAATTAATTGGGAACAGGGAGACTTAACCTTGGAAGCCTCAGTTTGCATGACAATGGTTAGTGAATGCATTCTTATTCTAGGGTGTTATGAACCAGTGCCATCTAAAACATTTACAAATAACTGTATTAGTTTTCTATGGTCGCTCTAACAGAATACCGTAAATTCGGTGGCTTACAACAACACAAATTTACTATCCTAAATTCTGAAGTCTTTGTTCTTTACCCAGATATACAGATGGTAACTAAGTACATGGAAAAGATGTTCAAAATTGCTATCCATTAGGGGAAATGCAAATTAAAACCACAATGAGATACTATTACAAACCTATCAAAATGACTAAAATAAAAATAATGGCAGTACTAGATGCTAGCAAGGGTGCAAAGAAACTGAATCTCTCATGCATTGCTGGTGAGAATGTAAAATGGTACAGCAACTCAGAAAATCAGTCTGATAATTTCTTAGAAGTTCAACGTACACTTGACATATGATCTAGCAATTACATTCCTGAACATTAATCCTAGAAAATGAAAATTTAGGTTCATATAAAACCCTGTACAGAAACGTGTATTTATAATAGCTAAAAACTGGAAGCAACCTAAATGTCCTTTAAGAGGTGAATGGTTATACAGACTGTGGTACATCTATGCCATGTAATACTACCTAGCAATAAGAAGAAAGAGACTATTGATATACACAACTTGAATGGCTTTCAAGGGTATTATGCTGAGTGAAAAAGGTCGATTTCAAAAGATCGTATGCTGTATGATCCTATTTATATAGCATTCTTGAAATGACAAAATCCTATAGAGATGGTCAGCAGAGTGGTTGCCAGGCCTTTGGGAATAAGTGGGGAGTATAGGACTGAAGGAATAGCAAGAGGGGGTTCCTGGTGGTGACAGAATGGCTCTGTATTTTTATTGTGATGGTGATCATATGAGTTTATAAATATGATAAAATGCCATAGAACTACATACAAAGACATTTTTTAAAAGTGAGAAACTGGTGAAGTCTGAGTAAGGTCTATAGTCTAGTTAACTGTGTTCACCAGTGTCAATTTCACAGTGTCAAAAATGGACTTTAGTTACATTAAATGTTCTCATCAGGGAAGGTGGGTGATGGGTATTGGGATCTCCCTACTGTTTTTGCAATTTCCTGTGAGTCACTAATTATTTCAAAAACAAAACCAAAACAGGCAGTGGGCTGAATTTGGCCATGGCATAGTTTGATGATGCCCCCTCTTTTTGGAGAAAATAGCTTTTTTTCACCTATTTCCATTTAAAAGACATCCCAGAAAAAAAAACTCACTGTGTTGGCTTGGGTCATATGCCTCTCTCCTATATCAATCACTGTGAATAAAAAAGCAAGGTAATACAATCTCATGTTAGAACTGGTATGGGGTGGAGAAGTTTTTCTCCCACATACAGGAAGGAGTACAGGATAGGCAAAACCACATATGTCTACAACACAGGATATCAAAGTTAGGAAGTATAGATAGGCCTTGTGCAGAACTAGACCCAGACACCCCAAAATACCTTAAAATCTAAAGTCATTGCTCTTCATGGAGCCACATTATCTCTTGTCTCCACCCTTCTCTGTGCATCTGATTTTTCCTTCACTTACTCTGCAGTGTGAGTTTCTCTGCTTTTTCTGTGGGAACTAAGCTGTCTCACAGCTTCTGTGTTCATGTTTTCTCAATTAAAATACTTATAGTATTATTATACTCACATTTTACATTGTGCCCAAGAATACTAAAAAACAATAATATTAACTTTATGATGCTGTACTCCAGGCTTAGCTTAATAAGCTACGTGTATGATTTTAGAAGGCTCAGCACTATGTAAAATTTGGAATAGATTTAAAACAAAACATGGTCTCTAGTAAGAGTCTGCATATACCATTTCAGTTGAAATGTTGAGTTAACAAATAACATTTTTAAAAATAACACACAGACTATCATCTCAGTATCTGATCAAAATCTCTGGAAGGATTTTTTTGGGGGCCAAGTGTTATCCTTTAATTCAATGATGATCTATGATAAGTGGTGGGAATAAATAGTAAAGACATGACCTCAGAGGCCCACCCTCTGAGAGGCTACATTTCTCAAAGACGCGGATCATGTGCTGAGCAGATACTCATCAAATATGTCTACTATACTACAAGAAACAGAGTTCCGACTACCTGTGGCAGAGGCAGCTAGCTGTCCATCAAAAGTCATAATCCCTAGATACTGTCTTTGCAAATTCACTCTATATATTTTGTATGTGACCCCCTTCCTCCCCCTCCCCCTTTCCCCTTCCACTACCTTGGGGTTTTCTTTGTTTGTTGTTCGTTTGTTTGTTTTTGGTCATGTCGAATGGTGATTTCTGATTTAGGACATAAAGATAAAGGTTCTCAATATTTTTTTTGCATTGCTGAGTTATTATTTTAACTTTAATTCTAAGCATTTTATAATGATTGCAATTGGAAAGATTATTGAAAATGTGAAAATAGAAAAGCTAAAGAAAGAAAGCAAAACAGAAAATAAACCTCTGGAATGAAAAAAAAGGTCATATCCCACTTCCACTGGATAGAACTTGCACTGAAAATGAGCTGCTCAGGACTACATTTCAAAAGACTACATTTCCCAGCCCTCTGTGCTTCCAGATGAGGCCATATGACTAATGCTAGCTAATGGAATGTGAGCAGAAATGATGTGGCGACCAATCCAGGCCTGCTGCCTCCACCACCTCCCCAACCCTCACTACATACATACTTTATGTCTGTTCCCCTTCTTCTAGCTGGAGGCAGAGTACACTCTGAAGGCCTAAATGGGGCTGGACAATCTTATGTGAAGGGTCAAATAGTAAATATTTTATGCTTTGTGAGCCATACAGTCTCTGTTGAAACTGTTCGGCTCCATCACTGTAGCACACATACAACTGTAGACAAGATAAATGGATATGGCTGTGCTGCAATAAAATTTTACTTCCACATGGGCAGTGGAAATCCAGGAGTAGGCTGAATTTATTCCTCGGGAAGTCCAAGTTTTAGTGCTGCCTTGGTGGTGGGATCCAGACTATCTCGAAATTCTCTAATAAACTCCATGATTCTACAATTTCAATTCATCAACTATTTCCACTCATTCTAGCAAGGATGTATTGTGTGTGTGTGTGTGTGTGTGTGCGCGCGCGTTTTAAGAGATACGCAAAATACTGATACCCTTACTTCACAGCATTTTATAAAAGTCAGAAAAAATTAGCTCAAACATATATAGCAATTAGCCTTTTTTTCCAGGTTTGGGGGAAAGTAGAGGAAAAAATTATCAACAGAAGAAGAAAAGTATCAAGTACTTCTACAGTTTATAAAATCTAACCGATTAAATACAACAAGCAAGTGAATGAATGAGTCCCAAGTGTACATTCTCATTGAAACAGACCACAGGGTGTTGGAGCTCGATCACTGCCATCACACAAGAGGAAAATTGGAAGTCTTTCTTTGGGAACTTCACAGCGTCATTTATTAAACAAGCACCCTGGGAGCTAAAAAATTGTTTAGCTCAAGAGCAGTAAGACACATCAAGAAGAAAGGAATGACAATGTGAGTCCTTTCAACAATTCAGCAGTTGGCTCAATGGAGGGAAGTTAATATGTTAAAAAAGAAAACCCGTCAGCTATAATGATAGTAATCATTGATGTTTATATTTGTGTTTAGGTAGCAAACTACTTTCAAGGCGCTCTAAACACATTAATGCTCTCAACCCCACATTGGTGGGATACTAGCAAATACTATACTATTCCTTCATTAAACAGATGAAAAAGACCTGTAAAGGCACTTACACATATTCATGTCACATTTACATGTGTCCAAATTTCAATATATGTCAGAGGACATATTTTGTTGAATGTTGAATAGAAGTCATTCCACACCAAAAAGCAATGGTAGTAACTATTTTGGTATGATGTAATATAGGAACAATAAAACTTGCTTTTCAAATATAAGGTTCCATGTTTGTTTGTTTTTTTTTTGTTGTTTTTTTTTTTTTGCTTTTTGGTATGTGGGTAGCTCCCTGGCTGGGCATCAAACCCAGGCCACAGCACTGATAGCGCCAGCGCTGAAGCCTTAAGCCGCTACACCATCAGGGAACTCCCAGGTTCCATGTTATTTTAATCCTTACAATAATGCAATAATGTAGGCTGAATTTACAATGATAACCTCATTTGATAGCTGAAAAAATTGGTGCAAATAAGGTTGAATAGCATGCCCACATTCACGTAGGAAGTTAAAGCAGAATTAATCCAGGATCCAGGATACCTGTCTTGGAAAACAATTTCATGTATTATTTATGGTTAAAGTAGAAGTTTCATCTTGGATAATGGAAATAAAACAGGACTGGTAGTGTGTTTTCAGGACTGGCATCGTAAGTTGTATCTTTTAATGCCCATATTTTCTTACCTCAACATCTGAAAAAGTCTTCACACATATGGTAACTGTGGTACTATTCACAGAAAGTGTCCTATTGTGGTCACAAAGCAAGACTGGGGAAGTAACAAGAGCCAGAGTGACTGAGAAGGTGAAAGGGTGCCACCACTCATGATTGTCTCCAACTCTGCCCAAAAAGATGCCAACCAATCCTTCAGTCCAACTCTACATTCATTAATTTAGACATAATCAGGAAGTATTGTTGGCTGGTTCCCCATGTAGAATATTCTTAACCCACCCAGCTAATTCCCACTCAGCCTTCAGCTCGCATTGCAAGCACCACTTCCTTAGGGAAGACTTCTCTGAGCCGTGGCTCTCCTTCCCTTCAGCACACTGAACGTAGCTAGCATTATACGTTCACCTTGGTAGTTATAGCAATATCGTCACTCTCCCAGCTGGAGAGGTTGAAGTCCCATGAAAGCAGAAAACATCTGTTTTTGCCTATCACTGTATCCCCAACACCTAGCGAATTATCTGGCCACAAAGCAAGGGCCCAATTACTATCTATGTGAATAAATCTTCAGATGGATGGATGGATAAATAAATAAATGAACGAATGAGACTTAATGTCTAGGATTAGGGCAGCCAGGTAAAATACAGAATGCCCAGTTAAATTTGAATTTCAGATACACAATGAATATTGTTTTAGTACAAGTATTGCCATGCAATATTTGGTACAGACACTCAAAAATTACTCATTCTTTACCTGAAATTCAAATTTACTGTATTTTTGTTTGCTAAAGCTAAATGTCGAAGTTGAAAGAAACCTTTGAAATACTAGCTCAAATCTTTCATTTTAAAGACAAAGAAGGTGGTGGGAGTTCCCTGGTTGTGTAGTGGCTTAAGGCTTCGGCGCTGGTGCTGTCAGCGCTGCGGCCTGGGTTCGATTCCCAGCCAGGGAGCTATCCACGTACAAAAAAAAAAAAAAGACAAAGAAGGTGGGACTGAGAGATACCAGTGTTAAGGAAGGTTTTCCTTAATGGTGTTTGTAAATGTGACCTTGAAGTCTGTAAATTATGGGTTTCCTTTCTAGCTTGTCTAACAACTTTAGAGGAAGGCAGAGCCAAGATGCAGAGAGATATGACATTAAGACATGGGATTTAGCAATGCCTGAAGCAATTCTTGAACTTTTTAGTAACATGAACCAATAAATTCCCTTTATTACTTGAGCTAATTTGAATAGTATGTCTATCCTTTTTAACCTTGAGAGTCCTCACTAATATTACAAGCACTTCCACATGTTCTTATTCAAGTTGTTAGGCTAATTATTAGAGCACCATTCACATAATAGAAGCTCAATAAATATTTATTAAATAAATCATAGCCTTGGTTTAGGTTATCACTTTCATGTTACCATTTAAACATTTTCCTTACCCATATAGGGTTTTTTTTTTTAATAGTCTGAATTTCTTTGCCTGAGCATACACACACACACACACACACACACACACACACACATGCTAAACTAAATATATTACTTTTAAAAATGTAAACATGTAAAATAATGAAACCAGGGGTCATATTGTACAGCTATACTGCTTTCTGTGGAAGGCTTGAACATAAAAGTAGCCAGGATGAAGAATTCTGCATTTTCAAACACTTCCATTCTTCTTCTCCAATTAGTCCTAAGTTTGCAGAATGAGAAACCAAGATACAGAACTCTGTAGTATCTTTAGAAAGAAAAAGATATTTGAACATGAATAAAGTTCTTGATAATACTCATATATTTCTAAAACTAAAATGCCCTTTCTTATAATTTATTAGATTTCTCTCTCAAGACAAAATCCTCAACTTTATAGGGATAATTTCAGCATATTTGCTTATTTATACCCAGATGTAAATATTAAGCCACATACCTGAAAAGCCATTTGAAAGGCTAAGTTACTATTGCCCTTTCTGTTAATTCTCCAAGGCACTTGCATTTCTGAAAGTAGAATCTGCAGCTAATCTTCTATAGCTGAGCTTCCCAGATTTATGAAAGCCCAGCTCCAAGATAGTTTATGCCCAGTTTCATGTGAATATCTATTTCTGGATTAGAAATGAATCCACATATACACCTAAGCACAGTCTTCTTTAACCACATGGTGCTCAAACATGACATTCTCACCCCACCAAACCCCGCATTAAGTGAATTTATTGCTTTAGATTGAAACCAGATAATTTCCTCAAAAGGCAGTTCTAAATTTTCTTCACATTACCATCTAGTTTTGAATGTTAAGGTAAGTATTCTAGTAAAATTAACACTGGGCAAAGTGTTAGAGGAAAATGTTATAATCCTTTAGATGATTTTATCTTATTTTGTATCCAAACCCTATATCTCAATATTATTAAAAATGAATATTTTTAACATTATGAAAACAAAAATGCTTTTCATTCCAGTCAACATTATGAGAGTGTTGTATTTGAATATAATTGATAACCATAATGTATGAGTAATGTCAGGGTTTTTCCCAGTAAATTATTTATCCCTTTTCCTCATGTCTCACTTTAAAAATTACCAGGCTTTTCTTTGACCTTGAAAAATGAAAACCTTGAGATTAATTTCAGTTGTGAGTTTCTATAACATTTGGATTAAACATTATGGGATTCATGTGTTTGTTTTGGCTACGGTTTGTCTGTTTTTGGACTCTGAATTGTCACTCTGTCTCCTTAGGCGTTAGGCTGCTAGAAGCCATGGTAGAATTTGGGCAAGTCTCTTAGCGCTCGGATTTGCATGGAGTTATTTGCACTTGGAGTTCCTGCAGTTGTCACAGGTCCAGTGCCATTCAGTAGCTTTTTGTAAGCTTCCCACAAGGGTTGGAAATACCTTTTGCTGCTTGATATCTAACTGGGTACTTTCAGTCTTTTATGTGACTATGGCTTTTAGTTCCTTTCTGCTAAGCGTTCAGTCTCTTCATGAACTTTTGACGCTGCTCTTTGTCCCCACTCCATGGCCCTGTTCCTTGGATCACAGGTTAAACCTTTTTCCAGACTGTGAGTGACTCAGGAATTTTTAGCTCTTTGGTCTTTGTGCATCCTCATGTCATATGGAGAGTGACATTGGGAATGAACTGAAATCTGAAACCAAGAATGACAAGGGCAATTTCCTATAGAGGCAGTATTGTCTTCAGGACTTGTCACTTAAAAACTAAGGTCTGAGATAAATCGTTCCTTTTCCCAACGTTGATCCTGCTCAGAATGACCTGGGACTTAACTCTCCTCCAAAAGTTGTGGGATGAAGAATAGGAATGATGTCCACAGATAATTCTAATTTAAATGTTGCTGATAACACTCACTGGCTTTCTCAGCGAGGATAAAAATGTTATGTATGTTTTTCTAAAAGTTATGTTTTTGAAATTGCATCTTTTGATATCTGCTCTTGGTTGCTGTAACCAACTAGGATGACCTATTTGCCAGTTCCAGCAGTTTCCTGGGCTCCAATTATTATATAAGCTTATGGGGAGAAAAGAAAAAAAATAGAAGCAATTAAGTTGAGGTGAGATTGTAAAGCAATGAATTAAAAATCCAAAGGGAGCAGAGACTGTAATGATTTCTCTGCCATGGCAATTTCTCTTTGTTATAAATGTCCTTATTTTTAACATAAGTTTCCAGAGTGCTAAACCAATTAAATAGAGGCTGTGCTTGAATATTCTCTCTTAAGACCTATTTTAAAACAGAGTAAAACTTGACTTCAAATTAACCTTTCTGAAATAAATAGTTCTGACTTTTTGCCTAGGAATGGAGAGTTAGCTACTGTCAAACATACATTTTCTCACCGAATGTACAATTACAATTCTTCAAAATGTGAACAGAGAAGATAAAGGCAACTTGGTTTCAAATCCATAAAATTCAAGGTTTAAGGTGGCTTTAGGTTGATTTTTAAGAGGAATTTCATATTTTTATCACCTGTTCCTTAGATAAATTTTTCCCTTGGTGTTAAATCTTTGTTAGTTCTCTGTCATTAAATTTAAAATTCAACTACATGAGCACAAGGGGCGATAAATCTGAACCATGTATGACTCTTCAAAGTTTATCTAACCTTGAGTGTATATCTTGAAAATTTTGGACTTGCTTCTACTGTGTAAAAATGCCATTACTAATTATATGGTAGTATGAATGAAGACAATACCGTACGTTCTTTGAAAGGCTTATGACATTGCAAGGCAGAGACACATGAGGGCACTGTAACCAACCCCAGCAATCTGAGAGGTATTTTTATAAAAACCTTTATAAGGGTGGTGAGTAAGTTGGGCAGAAGGGAGAATGGGTGAGTAGGATGGACCTTTATCAATGACATTGATAAATTCTGACTTCTAACCTCAGCCAAGAATTGCATTAGCTTCTTTTTTAGTGTCAATTTAATGTTATCTTTTCAAAAAGCATTGCTTTAATACTTGCTCTCTTAAGTGTAGCCAGTTTCTCTGGAAAAGAAAGAAAACATAGAGATTATTTATAATACAAATCAGTTAACAACAGTGATTGTGAATGGTTAACAACTCGGTGTAAAATCACAGATTGGCTGTACACGTCAATTTAGAAAATGTTGACCTGGAACCAAAGATGAGTAACATTAGACATACCAAGAAAGAACTGAGGGACCCATCTCTCATCTGAAAGTTTAGTTTTGTGAGGGTCTGAGTCGGTGCTGGAAAAACTGCTGAGGGTGGAAACAAAGAGTAGTGCATGGGCTCAAGTGGTCTCTGGCTCTTGGTGGTTCCATTCGTTGGTATTTTGGATATTTATTTATAGCAGCTTTTGCACCAGGATTTGCGTGGCCTTCATGGTACACTGAATTATAGATTGTAGTGTTTGAGTGTTCCCCTTGTTGGTGGGGGATATATCCTAAGACCCCCAGTGGATGCCTGAACCTGGGGATGGTACAGACTCTGTGTTTTCCTACACATACGTACCTATGATAAAGTTTATTTTATAAATTAGGCACAATAAGAGATCAACAACAAGAACTAATAATAAAATAGACCAATTTTGACAATATATTGTAATAAAAGTTATGTGAATGTGGCATTATTAAGTAAAATAAGGGTTATATGAACATAAGCCCTGCAGTCGTCGATCTCACAACCAAGACAGCTGTTAAGTGGCTAATGGGTAGGAGGTGTACTCATTGCAACGTGGATACACTGGACAAAGGGATGGTTCATGTCCTGGGTGGGATGGAGCTGGGTGGCATGGGATTTCATCATACTGCTCAGGACAACATGCGACTTCAAACCTATGACTTGTTTATTTCTGGAATTTTCCATTTAATATTTTCAGACAACAGTTCATCGCAGGTATTGGAAACTGCAGAAAGTGAAACAAACCTTCAACAAAGGGAGACTACTGTGTAGATTGCAGCGCTATATTCTCCGGGATTATAGATTGCAGTGATTGAGAACCTCCAAGTGACCCGCCTGCTGCATTTAAATTGTGCCCTTTTGGGGGGCCTGTTTGTTGTTCCCCTCTATTCATTCCTGCTATTGTTCATTGAGATAAGACCACATTAGAGTGTGTGGAGGAGCGCAGGATCCATGTCACGGATCCTTACTTTATGATAACTCCACCAAGTATTTGTCAGCTGTTTAAAAGCAGTCCCAAAGTAGCTTTTGCTAGTGGAACAGACATTTTCTGCCTTCGGGGTGAGTAGGTGAAGCAAGATATTACCAAAACAACAGTACCTCTCAGAATTCTACCTAGGTTTTAGGTAGGTGTATACGAGGACTGTCCAGAAAGTACCCAGCCATGTAATATGAAAAATAGAGGCATGTATGGCTGGATTGTTTCCAGACAGCCCTGGTATTCTTGCCAAATACATCTAAGATTTACATAATTTTATTGGACCTGGTTTTATTTTTTTTTAAAAGACTTGTTTCAGGCTCTAATTCTTCTTTACAACTAAAGCTGGGTTCATTTTTTTCATATTAATCATTTATCTACATTTCTAGATTTTATTTTTACCTAACCTGACGACCAGAGATTCCGGACAATTGGGAAGGCACCCAAGAGTGGCTTTGTAAAACTTACTCTAAAAGAACTCTGAAAAATATTTTTTTCTCTTGCAGTCTTTAAAATGGTATGTATGAGTAAATTAACATTGAAAGCAGCCAAGCAGGACTCAGATGCCAAGTTTCCCCTCTTCTCCAATTAGATTTTTATGCTTTACCTACATAAAATAAGCATGCTTTCTCTGTTTCTCTTAGGTAGTCAGTGTTTTGTACCTGGAGCCTTCCAGAGACAAGACACCAGGCTGGTGTTTATTCTCTGCGTTAAAAAATGTGGATGGGTGACATTTCTAAGTGCATTATTTTAAGTAGATAGATTAAAATACTTGATTTTAAAACCACCAAAAAATATTTCTAAACTAGCCCTACTGAAAATTTCTTTTTTCCTCTTCTCTTTTTACTCATCAATCTATTTTCTAACTTCTCTTGTTTTTGTTAGTTTGTTTGTTTTCTTTTTTCCTGGATTTTTGTTCCTTTCCCTCAGGCTATTAAGACTAATATCAATACATTACAAACTTAGATTAATCTGACAAACACAAGTAAGGGCCTCTCTTGTCCCATTTATCAAAGCAAAATTATTTTAGCTCTGGAAGTATAACTGAGGTGGTGTCTTCTTTAATATCTTTCTTTTGAGTTTTATAATTTGTTCATTATAATATTACATTGATATTGTTAAGTTCATTCTTAGGTACCTTATATTTTTTGTTCTTTTTAAGCTACATTTCTTACTCTTTGCTACTGGTATATAGAAGTAAAAATTCAGTTTTTATATTTATCTTGTATAAAACAACCTTGATAATCTCTCTTATTCACTCTGATAATTTGTCTATAACTTGTTGTTATAGGCAAATTATTAATATCTTATTGTACAACCTAGATAGATCCTCCAGTACAATGTGGATCAGAAGTAGCAACATCATTAGCTTGTTCTTAGTTTATAATGAATGCTGTTATTTCACTCCTGAGTATAGGGCTATGTATTAATGAAGTTTCCTTCTATTCCTAGTTTGTTAAGCTTTTGTTTATTAACTTACAAAGGGCTGCTGAATTTTATTGAATATTTTTTCTGTCTACCAATACAACAATATGGTTTTTCTTCTTTAAGTTATTCATATAACTTTTGTAAATATTTTACAAATTTGAATCTCTGAGCCTATAATGTATGTCTCTATGTAATCTTTTATATCTTTCAATTAACTTTTATAATTTTCTCTACAAGACTCACGTGCTGTTTTTTGGTTTATTTCTAGGTACATTTTTCTTAAACACTACTTTGAAAAGATATATGCATCCCTATTGAAACATTATTCATAATAGCCAAGATATGAAAACAACTTAAGTGTCCATCAATAGATAATTGAATAAAGAAGATGTGGTACATATATACAATGGAATATTACTTAGACACAAAAAAGAATAAAATCTTACTATTTGCAACAACATAGATGGACCTAGAGGGTATTACAGTATGTAAGCCAGACAGAGGAAGGCAAATACCATATTTCTGGGTGCCTTTTTTTTTTTTTTTTACAATATTTTAAATGACAAGTAGTTTTTCTGTTTGTCCCTGGATTACAGAAAAGTGTTGACTTCAGGGGTCTGGATTTCTAATAATTTACATATATGTTCTTCTGAATTTTTTCATGTAGACAATCATATCCCCTGAAAATATTGACAGTTTTATTTCTTTTTCTCCCTTCCTTCCTCCATTGTATCTCCAGTACAATATTGAACGGAAAGTATTAATGGTAGTGGGTATTACTGTCTTATTCATGATCTTAAAAAGAAGAATTTTAATATTTCACATTTAATGTTTGCTCTATGTAATTGATAGATACCTTTTATCAGGTAAATTCTTATCCGTTGCTGATTTGCTAAGCATTATTTAAAATCATGAATTCTTCTTGCTGCATATCAAACCCTTTTTCTACATTGATTGAAATATTCATGTGCTTTTCCTCCTTTATTTTGCTAAAATGGTAGTGGTAAAAAGATTTCCGGATGTTGACGTAACTCTGCTTTCCTGAAATAAACCTAACCTTACCATGGTTTATTACCTTTTTTATATAATACATTGCTGGATCTGGCTGCCAATATTTTATCTGTGATTTGTACATCCATGTTCATGAGAAAAATTGCCCGTAAATTTTTTTCTTATATTTCCCTTGTCTGGTTTGTTATCACGGCTCCAGTAACATCATAAAGCAAGTTAGGTAGTGTTCTCTGGCTTCCTATTCTCTATAAGAGTCTCAGATTAAAAAACCTCTTTCTTGAATCCTTGTCCCACTTGTCTCTGTGCTTTTTAATTTGATTCCTCTCATCCCATCTTCCCAGTCTTCCTTGGCAACATATCTTTCCTTTCTCTTTATTTGTTCTCTCCTGCTATATTCATTTCCTTTTCCTTAAAGAGCCTGTTTGACTTAAAGGCATCAAAGAAATTGGGCTGAAGTCCACATATCAGGATATTTTACCTGAAGTTTTTAACATTTCCAAATATGACATTTCTTTGTATTCAGTGTAACCAGTTAGTGCTGCCTAGATGTGAAATAAAAATCTTGCAGTCATTTAAAATAATACTGATTGTGAAATGAGAATTTCAGTACTCTGTTCATAACTACCTATTTTGATTTTTTTGAAACCAATTTAGTCACACTCATTAACATGGTAATTCTAGACCTCTCTGCCTTCTGACGTGCCACAATGAAGGGAAACAATTCAAATATGTAGAGAACACGTCAAAATTTCCTGGGAGCAAGAGCCTTTTCACAAATAAGCTATGATGATTTTGCGGGATTTTCTTTAAACCTTCAGTTTTCTGTTTTATATTTCATGGATACATATATATCCTCTTCTCTCTTTTCAAATAGCACAAATACAGTTTTCTTGGTGGAGCATTATTTCTGAATAGTAAAGATTAATTTTCTGTAAAAAAAAACCTAGAATTTTTTTATTGTAGTTGAAATGTAAATATTTTAAAACTCTGCATATCAATTTGATTTCTTTTCTTCTAGTGACTTAGTGGCTAAATACCATTTGCTCTTATAAATGCAGATCTCTTACTGAAAATATAATTAAGTTATAGTATAGACAGTTTATAAGCAATTACAGTCACCTAATGTGTACAATTTGGATTTTTTGGTAAAATGCCTATAAATCATAGCCGCTACATTAGAACAAGAAAAATTGTAGTTCCTTTTTGGAACTAAGATATAGCAAAAACACCCTTTCTAGGTAAGAATGTAAAGTAAGTAGAGTAGGTGTGTCTGAAAGAACACCAAGAAAACCTGCCTCTATGGGAATTCTTCAGTGGTCCTGTCTGTTAATTTAGGTTATTTTATACTGAGAACAAGTATTAAACATTTTATAATGAGGACAAGTATTCCACCAACCTTACAATCTCGATTAATTCTATAGTCATATGCACTGATTGTTAAGATTATTAACGTCCATTTGGTATCACTTTGTGTGAGCAGTTCCTCCCCAAAAAATTTTAATGGGATTGGAATATTCCAAAACGGATTTCTGAGTTTTCATAGGTTTAACAGGAAACCCCATATTTTTTCCATCCTAGTTTTGGTAGACACTGTGATGAGTTACCCAGATCCCCATTCAGGAAGAAGGACTTCGTATTAGTTTCCTGGGGATTCTCGAGGGGAATATTGCCACAAACTGGGTGGCTTACAACAGCAGACACTTATTTTCTCCTGTTCTGGCATCAGAAGTCCAAAATCCAGGTGTCAACAGGACTGCACTCCCTCCAAAGGCTCTAGGGTAGAATCCTTCCGTTTCTTCTAGCTTCTGGTGGTCCCAAGTGGTCCTTGGCTTTTGGTTATGTAACTCCAGTCTCTGTCTCTGTCCTCATATGGCCTTCTTCCCTGTGCTTCCTCCTTTTCTGTCTCTTCTAAGGACACTGTCATGGGATTTAGGGGCCATCCAGGTAATCCAGCATCATCTCATCTTGAGATTTTTAACCTAATTACATCTGCAAAGATGTTTTTTGGAAATAAGGTCACATTCCAGGGTACTGAAGGTTAGGATATGAACACAGCCTTTTAGCAGCCACTATTCTATCTGCTGCAGACTTATTACCCCAACTGGCAGGGCTATCAGAAGGCCGTCTCTGCTGTCACCTCTCTTTAGGGATTACTTCTTTGGGGCAACTGCCTTGTCCAAGACTTCCTTCTATGGGCAGCCCACATCCCAAACTGATCAAGGTGGATGTAAAGGCCAGACCTCCTTGGCCAACTTGGAACACTACAAGACTACTCCAGTTTCAAGCCCTGCCTTCCGCATTTAGTTGAGGACTTTCTTCCAACTGCACTGGAGTTCAGTTTTTCCGCCTGATCATTCTCCTCCCCTTCCTTCTTTCTCCTTTTCTCGGTCTCAAGCCTGCTTAACAGAAACCCAAACTGATTCGCTTTGATGAAAATTATTCATTCATTTCATGATTCTTTCACTGAATTTATTTAATTATATTAATAAGTATTTGTTGATCACCTACTGCATTCCAGGTGCTTTCTGTCATAAGGATAGCACAGTGAACATATCTGAATCTTTCTTCCTGAGTCAGGATCTCTCAGTGCCTACAGGCTTCCATCCTGGAGCTTAGGAGAAGACTTCACAATTTGTCTTGAAAGTTCTCTTCTGTTTTGAATAAATCCCAACTTGACATTAACTTTTTCTTGCTGTGATTTTCAGTTTCTCCCTAACAAAGGCACCCACAAAATTCATCAATCAAGTGTCCTGATCTGTCAGGGTTTCCCTTGATTCTAGACTTTCTGCATTGTTTCAGGCCCATCTCTTAACCTTATTAAATCTCAGTATGGAGACAAGGAAAGAGAAAATAATGATGTTCACAGTGTTAGAAGTATCACAGGGTGACAGAAGGTTTAAATGCTGTCAGAACCAGGGAATTCTGTGGCCAGCCCAAACTCCTTTTACTACAGATGGGAAAACTGAGAGTTCACCCCACAGCTGCCTGAATCATGCTGTGTATGTGACTTTTATTGTATTGTTCCATGTAAGGGTGGTTATCTCTCCTATCTAGTTTATTAACTCCTTTTGGGCAGAATCTGAATCTCATACTTTTTGACCTGGATCAGTATCTAGAAAAATAAGAGATGGGTTGTGAATAAATAATTAACTGATCCAGCCTTCTTCATCCAGCAAAACTGCTTCAGCCACGGGTAGTTAGAGTCTTAATCTTTTATATGCAAAGACTTCTAGAGGAAATCCAATAACCTCCATTAACACTCAAATCTTACACTTAACAATGATCACTGTCAAGGAGTTCCTCCTTAAAAAATAACGGTGCAGACTTACATAATAGCCTGAAAATGTCACAAATATGCACATAATTTGCACTAGCCCTGTTCTTTTTGTATTTCACAGATAACAAAGCAGTTTAGAAGTAAAATCACCACTATTTTTAAATTTAAATGCTTAAATAGCTATTTTTATTTAAGCTTACATAGCTTAAATAGCTAAAAATAAAACATTATTTTTGCTTTATCTCATTCTAAAAAGGATTTGATATCACTTACAATAAAACACATATTTCAATAAACTTAATAAAAATGTGAGAAATAAGATAAAGCTCTGGGTAACGTTATTATCCAAAGCTCATGACATTGCTAGTGGTAGGCCTAAAATTTGGCTCTGAGCATTCCAATTAATAACAATTGCAATAGAACGGTCCCAGTTCCCACATCATCGGAATCTGTTTCACCCCAGATGGTTAAGCCAACCGTGGTAATCTTATTCCTCTTGTTGGGACGTGAGTTAAGAATGTGTATATGACCTATTTCTGGCAACACAGACACAGGAGAAATTCTTCTGGGGATGGGGGAGCTTTTCAGGAAGGTCTTTTCATTCTTTTTCTTAAAATAGAGAAAAGAAATATACAGTCCCTTTCTTCCTCCGGACACTGTTGTGTCTCAAGTGGATGAGCCATCTTGGTATTAGCCTGAGAATGAAGCCAACATGTAAATGTGTGGAGGGAGATGCAGAGCCAAGGGCATCCCTGTGACGAGGAGCTGGGGCCCTGACACACTGCCTTGGAACCACACATCCTCTGGAGCTTTGGTTATGTTAGTTATGACATTTTCTTTGTTTAAGGCAGGGAGTCCAATCTTTGGGCTTCCCTGGGCCACATCAGAAGAATTGTCTTGGGCTACATATAAAATACACTAACACCAACACTAGCTGATGAGCTAAGAAAAGGTCCATGCGTAATTCTCGTAATGTTTTAAGAAAGTTTATGAATTTGTGTTGGGCCACATTCAAAACCGTTCTGGGCTGCACGCAGCCCACGGGCCACAGGTTGCACAAGCTTGTTTTTAGGTAACTTGAGTTGGTGTTTTCATGATGCAGCAAAAATAATCTTATTGGTTTAAAAGCAGCAGTTAAGGGTAAGGCTTTGAAATCAGACAAACCTCGTTTTATAATACCATTTCCTTGTTCTATGAAAACTTGAAAAAGAATTAAAATCTTTAAACATCAGTTATTTCAACTGTATATTGGGTATGAAATACCTACTATGCAGAGTTATTGTACAAATTGAGTAAAGAAATAAAGTATGTGAAATGTTTAGCACAGAACCTGATGCATTGTAAGTGCTTAATAAAGAATAGATTTAAGCACAGATAACCATTACCCAAGTGACCAGGTCTTTGAAATGGCAATTGAACTTTCTTAGGCTATAATTCACACTCACAACCTATAGTGAGGATGGAAGGCAATTGTCCACTTCTTGCTTGTAGTACAATCCACTACATGCTGGAGGGTCATTATTAGAGGTATCATTTGTTAATCTCAACTAAATATCTAAAACCAAAACTATGAACTATTTGACCTATATCCAATTACCGTGTGCTCTTACTGAAGGGACAGTAGTGTGACAAAGGTAGGGCTCAAATCTCACCATCATATGTCCTTCAATAGTCACCAAGACAGTCTTTATTGAGTCAGCCCTTCTTGGTTTCAGTCTTCTTGTCTTTGCAGATGAGCTCTTTTCAAATCTGGTAGGTGCTTCCAATGCCATCAACCTTTTGTACAATAAAGATTCATTTCTCCTTGAAGCTTTGCATAACCAAATACTTTAGAGCCAACCCCTAAGAGAACAGGATAATATTGTTTTGTTTTGTTTTGTTTTAAGGAGCTCTATGTGGTTAGTCACTAGACTATCCCCAGCCAGTCCAGTGACTCTCAGCACTAGGCCTGCCCATTCAGCTAGAAGAGAGCTTCAATCTAATACTGCGTGCTCTAGCTGACTGTCAGAGCATCCAGCATTGCATTAGCAGTAAGGCGAGGGTGAATAGGGAAGAGGTGGGAGCTGAGGGGTAAATGTAGCTGACTACTCTGAACAAGTCTCCTATTTTAACCTTCTTCAGGAGTCAGTTAAAAAAAAAAGCTAATTTAATTATGTTTCTTGGGGACAAGAGTTGTATCTTCATTGGTATTATTTATTGCCTAAGGTGTTAAGAATAGTTAGCTATTATTGCTCTTATAAACTTTAAAATGAAGTTGAAATGTCAGTATCTTCAAAATAAAGGCATTTAGCACATTTTTATAAAATAAAGGGCATAATAAGGTGATTTACTTTTAAAAACATTTCTTTTTGTTTTTATTGCTGTTTGTTTAATATTGTTCATGGAGGGAGAGGGCAGGGAGAATGCAAGTCTTTTCCCAAGCCCCACCTGCACGACCATAGAATTAAAAGGTCGAGAGGGTGCCTGGGGACTGAGCGCTAAACCCCAGGGTTGGTCCCTGTGCCACACTGAGCAGGAAGCACGTGGTCACCAGCAGAGCCATCCCACCTTTGGATGCAGTGTGCTACCTTAGTGAGAAGGATCAGTAGTGCCAACCACAAGGAGCTGGAGAGCAGAGGCCACTCTCCAATTTCCTGGAGGTTCTTTTACAGCCTTAAGAAAAGGGAGGGGCTTGGAAAGTTACTGAGATTGGAGTTTCTCAGTTTTAAGTGAATAACAGCATAGCCAGACTTTCTAGCTAAAATAATATTGCACCATGGAACAATTCATTC
The DNA here is from genome assembly GCA_004026885.1 of Lyroderma lyra. NCBI lineage: Eukaryota > Metazoa > Chordata > Mammalia > Chiroptera > Megadermatidae > Lyroderma > Lyroderma lyra. The sequence goes on along the minus strand of PVJL010000769.1, from coordinate 258,971 downwards.
CTGTTGTAGTTATAATTTTTAAAATTATGCAAAGATAGAGAAGCAAAATGAAAATAAAAATCACACCCTCACCCTCACCCCCCATCGCTCAGAGATCACCACTCTTAACATGTTGGTAATTACTTTTGCTGAAAACAAACACACACACACCCATACATATAGTTATATATGGGGATCATACTTACATACGGTTTCATAAACTGGGTGTTTTTGTTTTTGTTTTTACACAGAGTAACATTGCAAATATATTCCTAATAAATAAATACATTTTTTTTTGCAAAAACATTTAATAGCTACATAGCATTCCATTATATAGAATTATGAACAATCTACCCAACCAAACTATTAGTAAGGTTTGTTGTAATTAACAACACCATGAAAATTGTAACTAAGTTCCTTTAGGCTTCCTTATTAAACTCCTAATTTCTTTAGTATAATTTCTGAAAAGTAGAATTTCTGGTTCAAAATATTTATGTAATGTTAAGTTTTAAAAAAATAAGTAGAATTTTGTCAACATATATTTAAATATTTTTATGAAGTACATTCTCTCCTTAGAGAAAATTCCCTTGGCCTATTAAATCATCCTACAAAAATTTTCAATTTCTTTCTTTATAACAGATTTATAACAAGGTTACATTATGATGACAATTAATTTACTACTCTGAAATTGTATTAAAAATAATAGGTCTTTCTTTTACTTAAAGTTAAAATTCTTTTGTTTACTAGCTGCTTACTTTCTTGAATTTCTTCCACACTTGGAATTTCAGTAATGGGGTTTGTAGCCCAATCTTTAGATCCTTTGATATAGGCAAATCTCTCTAGTAGTTCTATTCATTTTTTATTAAACTGATCATTTTGCATAGAACAGTAAGCTCTCACTGTTTAAATTAAGTGAATTTAAAGTAGAATATGCTAGACCTCCTTGGTTTGCAAATTTGCCTATAAAAGCCAAGCCCACATAGTGGTTAAATGCTCAGTCTTTTGATATTAGCACAGCATAAAAAGCAACAGTTTTTATATTTTGGTAGGACATATTTACTTTAAAAGTATGCATATTTATATACATACATATATACTAGGGATATGCTTTATTACTTACAGATATGGAATAAATTATTTAACTACAAAGCCAAATACTTGCAAATATGTTTTGGTATTGCTTCTAATCTGTGTGAAAAATCACTAGCTAGATGCTTCCTTTTCTGCTATCTCAACCTTAGCAAACAAGAGTATAGAGTAGACCCCATTTATCCACAGTTTTGCTTTCTGTGGTTTCACTTACCCACAATCAGCTGAGGTCTGAAAATATTAAATTTCCTGAACCATCGACATCATCTGCTCCTGAGAATGTCATGTGGTTACTGACATTGTCATGGCTCAATTATCCAGGATCACCCGAAACATATGATTCTCCTGACATATCCTCAGGTCAATAGTAGCCTAATGCTACGTCGCGATGCCTGTGTCATTCATCTTACTTCATCTCGTCATGAAGGCATTTTATTATCTCTTACCACCACAAGAAGGGTGAATAAAGTACAATAAGATATTTTGAGAGAGGGAGACTACATTCACATAACTTTTATTACAATATATTATTATAATTGTTCTATTTTATTATTAGTTATTGATAATCTCTTACTGTGCCTAATTTAGAAATTAAACTTTGTCATAGGTATATATGTATAGAAAAAAATATAACACACACACACACACACACACACACACACACACCCCGGGGTGACAAAAATGTATACACATTTTAAGAGATGTTATCTATGTATCACTTTTCTAAGTTGAATTGAATTATGGTAACAATGAGTAGTATGATGTTTGCTCAAAAGATTACATTATCAAATGAATGCTAGTGTTACTATGTGACAGGCAGGACAGAAGAAGAAAATGGCAGAAGCACAGTTGTTATTAAAGGAGCTCAAGACCATTTTGAAGTGGTATTTGAAATTTGAGAACATTGAGTTTCCTCCATATTCTCCTGACTTAACACCCCTCGACTTCTACTTATGGGAGACCTTAAAGGATGTGGTGTACCATAGAAAACTGTAAGCCAGACAGAAAAAACGAAGGGCCATTTGATTTCACTCATGTGGAACACAAAGCTGAAAGCAACAAAGAAACAAAAACTCACGGACCCAATCCATAATTTAGTGGTTAGTGGTTACCTGAGGGTATGGAGGGAGGGGGGTGGGAGAGGAGGGACAGGGTCTCAAACACATGGTGACGGAAAGAGAACTGACTCTGGGTGATGAGCACATACACAACACATAGATGATGTGATTGTAGAATTGTACACCTGGAACCTATGTAATTTTTACTAACCAATGTCACTCCAATAAATTAACAATTAAAAAAAAGAAAAAACAAAACTGGTTACACGGGTGGTACTTTGCGAAGAAATTGAAAGGGCACAAGCAGCGATACAAGTAGACACTTTGGTCAACTTTTTTCAATCAGTAATTCGCCATAATCGGAAGCATCTGGACACTGGTGATAACCACTTTGAGCACCTCTTGTAATTGCAGAAGTAAAACAAGACTTGTATTCATCTTTTGTTATCAGTATATATTGAGTATTACAATTTTAATACAGTTTTTTTCTTTCTTAAAATGTGTGTACATTTTTTTGGCTCCTTCTTTCTGTGTGTGTGTGTGTGTGTGTGTGTGTGTGTGTGTAATATATATCTGGAAAATATCCAGCCATAAAAAATAGAAGCATTTATGGCTGGATTTTTTTCTGGACAGCCTCTCTCTCTCTGTCTGTCTACACACACACACACACACACACACACACACACACACACACAGGTTGGTACTACCCGTGGTTTCAGGTACCCACTGAGGGTCTTAGAATTCTGTCCCCTGCAGATAAGGGGGGACTACTGTAATTTAGCACTTCGCTTAGTAATTAACTCTATTCAGAGGCTCAGAAAATGCTGATGGTTAGACAAGGGACAGAGCATTTTATATTTTAGTTTAAGTTTATAACATGAACTACTTCTTCATTTACAAAAAACTGAAAAGAAATGTAGAAAAATATGACCCTTTCAGACACAACTGTTATGCGATATGCATGTGTTTCCCTAAATAAAGGTAATGCAAATATATAAGATACACTGGGACAATATACTAATTCTATGTATTTTGGAACCACTGTGGACATAGGACTTGGCATGTCATTCTTATAGGAAAATCTGATTTTTAAAAACACAACAAATTAAGTAGTGATATTATGAATTTCATGATCTGGATGAAACCATGAGCTAATTATGCATAATGATTCGCTGCTATACTTTCAACACCTTCAGGGATCAATTTTACCCAAAAGTGAACAGAGCCAGCACCACATAGTCTGCTATCAAGCACCAACCTCTCTGATTCAAATGCAAAATGCTATGGCAGATGAAATTCACTGGGACAAAATGTTCTATAGAAAGATTACATTTCCAGTGGGGCAGAAAGATATTTGCTAGCATCTCATCAAGGCTGCGATGCCAAGTCTTGGATTTCAATCAGCATTGAGACAGAATGGCAATAATCCAGTAGCAAGAATATAGCCAGGACTTTGTTTCCCATAACATTATGCATTTTCCCATCTATAATAAAATCCTGAAAAAATTTCTAAGGGAATAGATATGGAAAGAAATAACCTTGTAGTGATTTCAATGTCAGCCACACAAAGCAGTTGGTGAAGGCTCTGCGACCTAATAACTTTGCCTCTCACTAGAGAAGGAGAAGGTGACATCATTTACATTTAGCCCAACACGTGAAAAAGCCTGAATTCTCTGTACCTTAAATGTAGCATCAATTCTTCCACCTTTGCAGTCTCATCATTAATATACTCCAGCCATTTTATCACCAGCATTTTATCCTCTTCTCCTAGAAGTAATTTACTGACTTAATGGAAATGTGAGAGATTTGCTTTAACAGATTTTATGAATTTAAGCAAAAGGTCCTGCTGAACATTTCTGGAGAGAGGTTATTCTTTAGCCAGGAGGCATTTGTAATAGTTCAATAATCAAAAAAGATTTGCCTTGGACCTGCTAATTTGCTCTGTCTCTTAAGTAACAAAGGGTGTAAACTCTGCCTCTCAATTTAAAATGAGCCCATAAAAGCTTTCAGTATAGCAAGAAATCTAAGAATCCACAATCTGAGCCTTTAACACCATTTCAATTTGTGCAAGTGTAATGTCATTAGGGACTGGTTTTTACTATGCGGTAGCTGTGACTTTTCATGGAATTTAGTTATTTATCTGAGAAGTGATGGGGTAGGAGAACACTTTCAAGACAAACTACCTCAGAAATAAGGCTTGTTCCCCCCGAAGATCAGAAGCTGGGAACACTGCAAATTTCATGGGAAAGTCTCTTTCCTATGAAACTTTTGGTGAAAAGCATCCAGGCAAGAAGTCTGGACTGGATTTGGATTAGGGGGTAGAAAATCCACCTGCATTCTTCTTAATTTGCATGGCTGCCTCTGAAAAAGGTAGAAGCTGGCAGAATTATGACAGTGTATTCCCAGTTGTATCCCCAGCATCTAGAACAGTGCCAGGCACTGGGATGTTCAGTAAATATTGGCTGAATAATGACCCATATGTAATAGCCTAGAGCCATTGTCATTGTTTGGCCAGGGAGAGACACTGTCGCTTTGCCCACCTTTGTATCAGCATCCTGCCATTCTTGACTGGCTTCTCTGGGCTGGTTGCTCCAGCTCCTGCTTCCAAACACCTCTTCCTGGAACCAACTCATCAAACTGCACAACTTAGTGGGAAAATGTGTAATGAAGATTAGGGCTTCTTCATCCAGAAAACAAGGAGAAGAAAACAAACCTATAAATCTATCATTTTACCCAACAATCTTGGTACTTAAAAAAAAATATGGGAGTTCCCTGGTGGTGTAGTGGCTTAAGGCTTCAGCACTGGTGCTGTCAGCGCTGCGGCCTGGGTTCGATTCCCAGTCAGGGAGCTACCCACATACCAAAAAGCAAAAAAAAAAAACAAACAAAAAACACTACACAATTGAGAATGTGGGATAACCATATTTGCTGGAATTCCTGAGACAGTTTTAATTTTTAAAATCATGTCTCACTGCCTTTTAAATCATTGCCTAACCATGTGCTTATCATAATTAGACTGGAAGGATGGTGAGGAAAAATATAAGATAACAGGAAAGAGTGGAGAGGTTTTGTCAAAGCTTAACTGAACTAAATTATCTCGTCTGGATATGTCATTTTGAGAATTATTAAAAATTTCACCAAACAAGCATGGATAACCCTTCACAAATAAGGTTAAAAGGTTAATAATGCAAGCATAGGTAGCTCAGCATCTTCTGATATCCAAGCTAATATCAATAATAGTGAGTTATGGTTGGTTCATAAATGTATATGAAGAACCGACTGGATTTCTTTTTCTCCACAACCAGTGTGGAAGTTCCTCAAAAAAGTAAGAATAAAATTACCATGTGACCCAGCAATTGTTCTTCTGATTATCTAGCCCCAAAATTTGAAAACATTTATTTGTAAAGATATTTGTACCCCTGTGTTCATTGCAGCACTGTTCACAGTGGCCAAGACATGGAAACAACCAAAGTGCCCTGTGACAGATGACTGGATAAAGAAGCTGTGGTACATATACACAATGGAATATTACTCAGCTGTAAGAAAAGATGGAATACTGCCATTTGCGACAACACAGATGGACCTGGAGATCATCATGCTAAGTGAAATAAATCAGACAGAAAAAAACAAGAACCCTGTAACTTTATTCATGTGTGGGATATAAAACTGAAAGCGATAAATAAACAAACAAAAACTCACAGACACAGACAACAGTATGGTGGTTACTAGAGGGAAAAGGGGGAGAGGGAAGTAGACAAGGGTAAAGGGGGTCAAATATATGGGGACAGAAGGAGATTTGACTCTGGATGGCGAGCACAGAATGCAATAGATAGATGATGTATTATGGAATTGTACACTTGAAACCTATATAATTTTATTAACCAGTGTCACTCCAATGAATGTAATAAAATTAAAAAGAAAAGAACCAACTGAAAAGAATACATGGCACACTTAGGCAACTGGAAATAGTTTTTTTCAGAAACATAGCAAAATTGTTATGAGAGAGAGAGAGAAAGAGAGAGAAACTTATAGAGATTTTGTTTTTGTAAATAATCCCTACAATTTTATCTTTTATTTTTCAAAATGTGGATACATTTTCATTTAAAAGGCTAAAGGAAATCCAGAGAAAGGAAATTGTAATAACGAATATGCATTAACCATGTACAAGGTGCCAAGCACTATGTAAGGTGCCTTAAATTCGATGTTTCATTGGGTTATTTTAGTGATTTGATAATTGAACAGGGAAGATGAAAAGTAAAAACATTTGCTGCTTTATAAGAGGCCTACATATTCAGCAGATGTTAATTTAAATGTAATTTGGGTTGTTGTTCTCTATGTTTTAATTGTTTTGCAGAATGTACCATTTAAAATAGCAATTACTTTTGAAAGTATAACCTACTTTCTTAATCAATGGACTCAAACTTTTTTTTTTTTTTTTTTTGATCTCTGTAAATGACTCGAGACATGACTTATGTCTTGCCTGCTTTTTTTTTTTTTTTTATTAATTCATTTTTATTGTTAGACTTATTGGGGTGACATCTGTCAGCAAGGACCACATAGGTCTCAGGTCAAACTTTTTGATTGAAAGCAAATGATTGAACGCCATCCATTCCCACTAATCATTAAACACACGGACACACACTGAAGGGCTTGGGAGAAGTTTGTGTACTGAGAGAACCTGGCACGATGCACATGAACCTGGTTGAGTTTTAAGTATTTGAACAAATATGTTCAAATCTGTTGATGCCAGCACGTTCTCTTTGAGCCATTGATGTATGCCACCTGAAACCTACAGTTCAACAAGGACGGAATAATTGTTCTAGTGCCCTAAATTAGTCTGTTTGTTGAGCAAGTGGTTTCATTTTCTATCAGTAACTAGAGTTTGGTCTTGGAGATCTGGAAATCAACTACTTATTTGGGAGCAAAACTTATAACAAAGAGCAGAATTGAGCCCTGTCGAATGAAATTAACCCTTCACATGCAGTCAAGATGGTTTCAAAGTTGACTTGGTCAAATCCTCCTAAACAATTACACCTCAAGACCAACACACAAAAAAGCACATTCCCCTGCTAACCTATGCATTCCTTTTACACACGATACATATATCTGGCTGTGTTTTTGCTTTTCTTTGCTGCAGTCGTCACAGGCATACAATCTCTTCTCTCAGAATCTGAACTGTCGTTGGTGATTAGCATTCTAAGACAAACATGCCAAGAAGTTACCACAAGGGCCTGATTATCCTATAAGAATATTCTTCAATTGTTAATTATTTATCACATTTGTGCTCAGCAGCAACAAAAGCTTCTTTCCTTCCCTCTGTGGGAAGTGACTAATGTTTTCGCTTGCAGCTCCAATCACCAGTTAGGTATTCACTGTGCTAGGACAGTGCCAAGAATATGGACATTTAGGGAAAAAAGAGTTAGGTTTGTTTTTGTTTTTGTTTTTTTTTAATTGCCATTAAACACCCCCTCATGTAAATAAGACCTTCCTTGTCTGGCTTCTCACTGGTTGCAAGTTCTTGTGGTTTACAGAAAGCAGTTACGAGGAAGAAAGAAAAATGAGCCCTCTGTCCTGGCCACTCTGGTCTCATTTGCCATTTGAGGGGAAACAGCACTCTTTACAATGCAACCCTTTTTCCTCTACTCAGCCCCAGACATGGAAAGAGAAAATACACCGAAATCCAAGGAGCCGAAGGAAGATGTCAGAGGAAAATGGAGATCAGGAAATGTATGTGAAAGGATCAGGTGCCACGGAGGAAAGAAAGGTATTCAGTTTGTTTGATTAGATTAAGTTATTTAAAGCAAGCCAGTGCACAAGGGGGTTTGGGAGGCTCCGGGGTTTTTGTTTTGCAATGTTTTTCAGTTTTTAACATCTTACTAGCTGAACTACATATTTGGTCAATTAATGCAAACCTATCATATACAATTTCAAGTTCTTAAAATGAACAATACTCAAGCCGAGGGAATATTATGTAAGGGATTATTTTGGTTAAGAGTGAGGCCTTGAATAATATTTCCCCCTGCTTCTCAAGATAACAAAATCTACCTTCTGGTTTTGGACCCAGGGACACATCAGATCAGGACACTCAGTCAACATAGTCAAGTCTTGCTGAGAAAAGGCCAAGCTCAGTGCATTTCTGACTTCTACTCTGAGTACCTACGTGCTCTGGCTCCTGCCTGGCTGCTCAGCTCCACCCAGCTGATCTACTTGCCACCTTTCTCACTAATACCAGCCACTTTGCTTTTTTCTCAGTTCCTTAAACACTCCAAGCTCTCTTGCACCCCCTTAGGGCTTTTTTGCAAATGCCTGTGCTTGCGGTGTTCTTCAGCGATGCAATGTATTCCAAAGCTCATCCCCCACCCCCAAACACACCCTAATCCATGGAATCACCAGAAACTGACTTTGGCTAAGAGAAATGAATTAGGCTGTAGGGGGTGGGGGGGGTGGGGGGGGTGGCGGTGGCTTGTAGGATTTCCAGGAAGGCTAGAATACCAGGTTTGGAGAACAGAAAGAAAGCAAAGCTGGACAAACAGAACTGCAGGCAACATCACACCCAGAACCACTCCGAAGAGGACTCTTGCCTTTGCCTCTGGATGCGAAGCTTTCCTAGACAAGGGAACCCTGGAGTCACTGCTAAACCTTGCTGTCACAGTCGTTGAAACCAAAAGAAACTCCTGACTCTGCTTCCTGCTGTCGCTAGTTCCTGGTTCACCACTGCCTTAGGCAGGTAACTATTGTTTGTCCAAGCTTGGCTCTGGTTCCCAAACTCTAACTGCAAGGAACACTAGGAAAAGGAGTAAAGTGGGCTTTGAAGAAGCCTGCCTCTTACCGACTCACAGAATGGGAAGTCCTCAAACATAGGAAACGAATTCAAATACTAAGTAGCCAAATAGTCCCACCTCTCCCTTCTTGCCCTGCTTGCCTTTTTAGGACTGACCTCTTTACAATTCAGGTCTTTATTAAATTAACTCCTGAGAGGCCTTCCCTAGACCATCTTATTTTAAAAGCGCTTCAGTCTATTATTATCTGTGCTGGGTTTGTTGCTTCACGGCAATTATCACTGTTGATCATTATTTGGACTGCATGGTTCATGAGTACAGGAACCTCGACTGTATTGTTCACATTGTTTCCCAGTGCCCTTGACCATGCCTCACACAGAGCACTCTCAGTAAATAGTTGTTGAATGAACTAGCAAATACAGAAACACTTAGAAGGCAGAGACTCTACCTGCTTAATTTTCTTTAGATTAAATGTATCTTTACATTGAAGAGTGAGTTTCTACAAATTACACTGGGAATTAATAGATTTACTTTATAGCCACAGCCACAGTCTTATTAATCAGCACAATACCAAGTGCAATTTTGCATTTCCATTAATTTCTTTTTTAGTTTAGTAGATGATACTTATCTAACTGGCGTAATATTTTTCTATAGATTTTTGCTAAGGAGGTTCTGCTCGTAATTGGCCACTGTTCTTACCTGAAAACATGGAGATTACAAAATACATTTGATGTGATAAATCTTGCTGTCTATTATAGCTCTCTGTAAAAACGCAGCTGTAATAGGTGTGCGATTATATGCCAAGTTTTTCTTAAAGAAAACTTCATAATTGAGATCCAGAAGTGGCATTAATGACTAATGATATTCCATCTGTGTCAGAATCTGAAAGCATTATACCCTTTTAGGTTTGTCTTCTCCACCACTACACTGTTAAGTCCCTTAATGGTGCCTTAACTAGTGCTTTTATATACTGTAGCAGCTCAGTAAATGTGTTTTTAATTTAGCATCAGCTTCAGAGGAATGAGTGTAGCCACTCAGTTGCCACTTTCAGCGAGCTGACTCCTGGCCCTGTGCCTCTAGATATTAAACATGACTCTGGTCTAGTACTTCTCCACCACAAGAATCTGAGACGCTTATGGCTAGGGCCTTGTCCTATAGAGTTTTGCAGTTTCCATAATGTCCAACATAGGCCTGGACACAGATTATTACTCCATTGTTGTCTCACTACCCAGAGGCACTCACTATTAACATTTGGGTGAATTTCCCTCTATTTTTTTTGTCTGCATAATTATTTACAAGTAGTTGAAATCATATTCTATGTACAAACTTGTATTATTATTTTTTTATTTGTCATTATAACAAAGGATATTCTCACATCATCAAAATCTTCAGAAGCATACATTTTAGCAGTAGGAAACGCCTCTACCTTGTTGCCTGTACCACAATGGACTCCCGTTATCCTCTGCAGTTGGACATCCAGATTGCTTCTGGTTGTTCATAATTATTTTAAAAAGTCATGATAAATCTTTGTAAATGTTCTTTTGAAAATTGATTTTTAGGATGGACCCCCAGAGGTTGAACAAATTGTTTCATGATGAACGTTTTTCCAGCACTGAACATTATTTTTCTAAAAACTGTAACAATGTGCACAGTTAATGAGAGCAGCCTCTCTACCTGTTGAGGCCTAGAAGTTTTAAATAGTTTCTTTCTTGATAGTTATATGATTTCTTTCCTTGTTTAAGTTTGCATATCTTTACTAATACAATGGATCGAACATTTTCACACATATTAACTATTTGTAATTGTAATTGTTAAGTGTCTATTGTCAACTGTCTTTTTCTTTGCCTGTGTTATCCTAGTGTACTAGTATTTTTCTATGATTTCTATGAGTTCTTTGAATGTCAAAAATAATTTATAAGTAGTACATTCATTGATTTTAATCTAAATGTTCTACTGCAGATCAGCTTGAAAATGATATATTGGGCATCACTCCTAATTTTTCTTACTTAGTTTGTAACAGCGTAAAAATGATATTACAGTTTGTGATGTCTAAACTCTTAGAATTGTAAATCTGTCAGATCCAAAATAGTGAACACCACTATAATTACATTGTAATTCATCCAAAATCCAATGACTATTACTTGAGGGCGTACCAAGGGCTAGCTGCTGTTCTCAGGGGCAGGGGCATAATCTTGCTTGTGGCTGCCAAGAGCAATAGAGGCCTGCACCCCTGCAATTTGCTTTCTTTACTCAGGCACCTTCATAATCTAGAATGCACCCGCGAACAGCCAAATCGTTTTACATTGTGCAATTATTCACAGAAAAGTATCTTAGGCAGTAAGTTAAAGTGATGAGAAGGCTGCTAGTGAGTGAGTTACAGGTGGCATCTAGGGACAGCTGAAGGGATGACCTCTCTGGCCCTGAAGTCCTAAAAGCTAAAAGTTGGAACCATCTAACTTCACCTGCTCCTTCACTCCTATTCCAGCATTTAAGTTTAATTTGGATTCAAGGCCAGGGAACTATGACTGTGAGATCCTCAGCATTGTGGCTCTGACCCAAGTCACCATTAATGCTGATGCAGTTCTCACCTATCTTCTAGCAGCTGACTCTTTTTTCAGTCCACATGTGACCAAGTTCCTCCCTGCCACCCCAATTCTAGGAATGCATCCCCCATCTTATGTCTCCACCTCTGGCTTTCCTCACAACCTGACCTCTCCCCCACCCCCACCCCCACCCCCGCTAATCTAGTTCTTTGAGACTAGGTTATCCGGGTTGAAACTTAGCACCATTATTCACTATGGCTGGATTCTCATTTTCTGCTGCCACATTTCTCTCATGAAGACCATCTGCCTGAATCTGATGCTAGCTAGAGTTACACTTCCTGCAACTTTTCCTCTTAGCACCACAGATGTCTTTTTGTTGCCTCCAGAAAATATTTAGAAGAGGCAATCAACAGTGATAGAAGTGGGAGATACGAAATCTGAAAAGAATGATTTTGCAGGATTGTGGCTTGGACGGCTGAAGGAATAATGGATTCATTCAGTGAGACTGTGAACAGGGGAGGAGCAGTCTTGCTGAGAGAGGTGACAAGTCAGTTTTGCACATGTTGAATTTGAGGTGCCTGTAGTATCTCCAGGAGATTTATAGTGGAGAATTGGGAGCTCAGGAGATAGTGTTACATTATGTAAATATTTATCTGTGTGTGTGTGTGTGTGTGTGTGTGTGTGTGTGTGTGTGTACATACAAGGACTGTTCGGAAAGTACCCAGCCATGTAATAAGAAAAATAGAGGCATATATGGCTGGAGTTTTTCTAGACAGCCCTCATATATCTATATAGGCATATACATTCTTCTTTTTTTATTTATTGTTAAATTTATTGGGGTGATATTGCTTAGCAAAAATCACATAGGTTCCAGGTGTACAAATCTGCAGTGCATCGTCTGTAGGTTACATTATATGTCATCACTCAGAGTCAGTTGCATATATATTCTTATATACACATAGGCAACATTTTCAAAGCAAAGCATCTGCCAGTGATCAAGATTTCTATGTTCTGGGGATCTACCCAAAAAACTTGAAAACCTTAGTCTACAAAGACTTATATACCCCAAAGTTCATTGCAGCGCTGTTCACGATGGCCAAGACATGGAAACAGCCAAAGTGCCCTGCGACAGATGACTGGATAAAGAAGCTGTGATACATATACACAATGGAATATTACTCAGCTGTAAGAAAAGATGAAATATTGCCATTTGCAACAAAACAGATGGACCTAGAGATCATCATGGTAAGCGAAGTAAGGCAGACAGAAAAAAAACCAATAACCACATGACTTCACTCACATGCGAAATATAAAACTGAAAGCAACAAAGAAAAAACAAACAAAAAAACTCATGGACACAATCAGTAGTTTAAGGGTGATTTGGGGGCAAGGGGGTAAGGGGGAGGTGTGGAGGGAGGGGGAAGGAGAGGAGGGAGGAGGAACCAAATATATGGTGATGGAAAGAGAATTCACACTGGGTGGTGAACATATAATGCGACAAATAGACGATACACCTGGAACCTATGTAACTCTTGATAACAAATGTCACCCCAATAAGTCTAACAATAAAAATATTTTTAAAATTTTTCTATATTCATGTATAGTTGGAAAGATCACTGAGCAAACAAAAATTTTCTTCCCAATATGTAAATCTATACATGTCGTTAATCAACAGTTCTGTATACTTACAAGCTCTTTTCCATGTTACTGTAGAAAGTTTTAACCACCCTGAAATTTGCCTAAAGGTCAGCAGGGTAAAATGTTGAATATATATTTATTCAAAGAGGAATAGTGCAAGTCAATGCTTGTAACCTGAAAAACTAATCAATCTGGGTCTGACTTGGGTTTGCATAAGGTTTGTGATATTTTTGTATTTCACATGTCAATGAGTAATTCTTGCTTTCTATCCCTGTGTTCATAAAACAACATATTGAATACCCCAAAATAACTTGAAAAATGATACACGATTTGATTCCACCACAAGAAACTAAATCAAAACAAGATATTCTGGGAGAAAAAGAGTATCTCCCTACCACATTTGGCGGGTATATACTTCTTTAATGGAGCACTCATAATGCCCATTACAGTTAATGGGTGTTGCTTGTGTGTATCACAAGGCACACAAGCCCACTGTCTCTATCAGAAAAGGATTCCTTTTGTGTTGATCTCTTAGCTGTGTTTTCATTCTACCTGTTAAAACCATTATTCCTAACAGAGTTTTGAGTGCATTATATAGGTAGCTTTAAGAAGCTGTCATCATCTCCTCTCTCTTAACCACATAATTGGGAGTAGAAAAGTGAGAGCACAGTATATACACCACACTAAGAAGAAGGAACTTGCCTTGAATTTTTGAACCCTCAGTCTATTTTCTGTAATGCTCAGTGGTGAATCACTCTTAAGTGCTCCATCATTCACTAGGATATGTGCTTCCTGCCAAAGGTTACCAGATTACAAAAGTATCCTTAGCTCAGAAGGGACTCATAATTCACCATCACCTTATTTTGACACTAAGAGAGAAAATACGTGCATCAAGACAAGTAGAGGAAATCATCAAAAAAAAAAAAAAAAAACAACAACAACAACGACAACCCTATATTAAGTTAACAATGCAGTAAATACTCCAAAGGGAAAAATACAGATCAGAACAATAATAAGAATAGAAAAGTAATGCTATAAAATTACTTAAAGAGATTTGCTGATCAGCTCATGAACACTTTCCTAAGTGAATATAGTTTCTCAAAGAGCTTCCCTTAGGAATGAGAGGAAATAGGAAAGTTAAGATAGTTCCCAAAGTTGGAAGAAAATAGTTAGTTGTGCCAATGTTTCTAAAAGACGAGGTCAAGTACCTTTCCTAAACGTGAAGTGGAAGTATTTAGAAAAGATTGAAAACATCAGAGATTTGGAAAGAGCTGTTAAGATGCAAGAGATGAACAATCTCAAGGTTACAGAGGCAAGGTGGTAGAAACTTCATGAACCTAGGAAACCAAAGTGAAATCTTAGAGGACCTCTGATGAACATGTGGAAAAAGTAATAGAGCTATAATATTCATGAAAAAGTCCTAAGAAATACACGCTTTGCTTGGTAAAAAGTCAGAGGAATGTATATATTAATGCCCAGCAGACATATGAAAAAATGCTCATCCTCATTAGCTATCAGGGAAATGCAAATCAAAACCACAATGAGATACCACCTCACACCTGTGAGAATGGCTATTATCAACAAGACAAGGAACAACAAGTGCTAGAGAGGATGTGGGGAAAAAGGAACTCTGGTACACTGCTGGTGGGAGTGCAAACTGGTACAACCACTGTGGAAGGCAGTGTGGAGATTCCTCAGAAAATTGGGAATGGAGCTACCATGTGACCCAGCAATCCCCCTTCTGGGGATCTACCCAAAAGACTTGAAAACCTTTGTCCGCAAAGACTTATGTGCCCCAATGTTCATCGCAGCGCTGTTCACAGTGGCCAAAACATGGAAACAACCAAAGTGCCCTGCGACAGATGACTGGATAAAGAAGCTGTGGTATACACAATGGAATATTACTCAGCTGTAAGAAAAGATGAAATACTGCCATTTGCGACAAAATGGATGGACCTGGAGATCATCATGCTAAGTGAGATAAGCCAGACAGAAAAAACAAAGCACTGTATGACTTCACTCATATGCGGAATATAAAACTGAAAGCAACAAAGAAAAAACAAACAGAAAAACAAACAAATAACCCATGGACACAATTGATAGTATAATGTTTATTCAGGGGCAAGTGGGGAGGGGCTGGGAGAAGAGGGAGGGGGTGGGAGAGGAGGGAGGGGAAGCTAAATATAAGGTGATGGAAAGAACTCACACTGGGTGGTGACTTATTATACAACAAGTTGACAATGCTCTGTAGAATTGTATACCTGGAACCTATGTAATTTTTGCTAACCAATGTCACCTCAATAAGTCTAACAACAACAACAAAAAAAGAATTGCTGCTTCAAAAAAAAAAAACAAAACCACACACAAAAAATTTGGTACATTTATTTGTTTAAGTGCTTCAGTTTAATATGCTACTTTAAAAAAACTTCTTTATTGAATATTACATATATACAGTAAAGAGGATCTTTCTTAAATAGTCAAAATAATACTGAAAAAAGAACAAAATTAAAGGTCTCACATTTTCTGATTTTAAAACTTTCTACAAAGCAATGGTAATCAAAACACTTCATTACTCCTAAAAGCTTCCTTATGCCCACTTGGCAGTTAGTCAGTGTCTCCATCCCAGCCCCAGGCAACTGCTGATAGGCTTTTTGACATTTTAGTTCTGCTTTGTCCAGGATTTCATACAGCATGAAATCATTCATGTCTAGCTTCTTTCAGTAGCATGATGTTTTCAAGATTCATTCATGCCGTTGCATATTTGAGTAGTTCATTCCTCTCTGTTGCTGAATATTATTCCATGGTATGGATATATTACAATTTCATCCATTCACCAATTGATGGACTTTTGGCTTCTTTCCTGGGTTATTTTTTTGTTGTATTTTATAATTTTTATTTTTACAGTTTCATTCTGCTGTGTCCAGTTTTAGACTTCTTTTCATTTATCCCTCTTATAACTAATTGGAATTCTCAAATCTGTGAATTGGATTTGTAGATTGGATGTCTAGATGTGTACACTTGATATCCCTTGCAGTGTGATATGGAGCTAAGGATACAAAGAGAGGGATTTGAGTCTCACAGTTAGGGGACAGATATCCCGGTGCCACTATATTGTCAAATCTGTGAATTGGTGGCTTCGACTGTTGTAGAAAATTGTCTTTTCAGATATTGCCTCTGCCCTCTTCTCTCCCCTTTCCTTCTAGAACTTTATTAGATGCTTGCTAGATCTCCTCCTCCAGAGAGTTCCCTGATGGTGTAGTGGCTTAAGGCTTCAGCGCTGGGTTCGATTCCCAGTCAGGGAACTACCCACATACCAAAAAGCAAAAAAAAAAAAAAAAAAGAAATAGACCTTCTCCAATCTTCCATGTTTGTAAATCTTTCTACATATTATCTTTTTGTCTCTGTACTGCATTCTAAATAATTTCTTCAGTACTATCTTCTAATACACGTATTTTTTCTTCTTGATCTACCCCTAATATTTCCAGGACCCTGGGAAAGAGTACAGATGAAAGGCCATATGGTATATAGATATATTTAAAAGTTAGAAATCAAACGATTAATAACAAAGAATTAAATAAAACATATTACATCCTCCTACCCTGACAAAAACCATGTTTGAATTTAAAATTCTTGGATACCTAGAGCACTTCCCTATAATACAGTGGCACCAGGATATCTGCCCCCTAACTGTGAGGCTCAAACCCTTCTCTTTGTATCCTTAGCTCCATATCACACTGCAAGGGATATCAGGTGTACACATCTAGACACCCAATCTACAAATCCAAATTCCATCCATAGCCCTACAAGAGCCATTTCTTGGTCATCTCGAGGGCTCAGCCTACCCTCAGGAGGAGAGACAAGGGGGAGAAGTCTGTGTAAGGAACTGGAAGCAGGCTTGGGACCATTCGAGCTGGGAATTGCAGGGTCCCTGATAACAGGAGTACGATCTACAAGGGGGCATATGGACTCCATGTGACTGGTTATATCCTTAGCCACGCAAATGCCTTGTGACTAGATGAAGGCCAGAGCAGATGCCAAAGTACAGGGCCCAACCTGAGTCTTAAGGGCGATATTGTACTGCTCTTTTTAGCTATGTTAAACCCATCTATTGAGTTTTTTACTTCAGGTAATATATTATTAATTTCTACAGGTTCCAGTTGATTATTTTTACAATCTTCTGTTTTAGTCATATTTTCTGCTTTTTTTATTTTTTTCAATATGTTAGCCATATTTTATATTCTGTGTCTGATGATTCCAGTATCTGAGGTCTTTTGGGTCTTATTCTGCTACCTGTTGCTTTGTTTGGTTTGCTCTTGCTTTCGGTGCCTTCTTTCTTTGTGCGTGGTGTGATTTTTTGAGCTCATAATTCTTGATATATATCTATATGGAATTCCTTAAAGCCTGGAATAAGGATATGTTCCTGCAAAAAAGGTTTATGTTTGCTTCTCCCAGGCTTCTGAGTTTATGATGAGTCTGGGACAGCTTTACGTGTCATCTTTCGGTAGGGGCCATACTAAACTTCTCTGTATTATTCCAATGTTAGTGTATATGTGGCCAGAGCATGTGGGACAACTTTAAATGAAATTTGCAGTCCATATTTTTATAAACCATCCAGGTACTGAAATTTCAGATTGAAAAATCCATGTGAGGGCCCACTTGTGACTGAATATTCTCAGAGGAGATTTGCCTCCTCATTTCCATCTTGCTCAATGGCAAAGTTATGGGATTATTTTCCAGGAGTAGAGATAGATTTTTCACATCTAGGATTTAATGGAAGGTTTCCTTTTTAAAATCCTAGTCCAGAGCAGGCCTTGGGCATTGTCTCTTGTGATTTGACACCTATAGGCTGTGAAAATTCACCAGATTAGGCAATGCATCTAAGTTTCCACCTTCTTTTATCTTAAGTATTCCTTACTTTCTTGCCTTCTCATTGAATAAAGGAGAAAGGTGTTTTATTCTGCATTTTTTAGTTGTCAGTGGGAAGGCCAGTTGGGGTACCTAGCCTGCTTTATCACTATAAAAGTCTTAACAATCTTAATATTTCTCTAAACTATCATTTTTCTTAATTTTCACTGCTAATGCATTGGGTTATGCATGTGTAATTTCTGGTTCCATCCAAAAGCATTCTAATGGTATTCCCTGCTTCTAGTCTCTACCCTGTCTCTTCTCTCCATCTCCCATCCCTCCAACCAAGCTGTATCAATAAAGGTCTCAGCAGAAAACAGATTTCACCCATATAGTTAAAATAGAGATACTTTAATGAAAGGACCAGGTACAGAGGTAAGGGCTAGCAGAGGGAAGAGAGCAAACAAGAGTTGATGATGCACTTAAGAGAGTAGTTACAAAGGAGGCACTAAAGAGACAAAGGGAGAAAATATAGTTTTCAGAGCCCAATAAAAGGTAGATTCATGGGGGAGGGGCCACCTGGCAGCAGCTATAGTCATAGAGGGATGAAGCTACTGCCAGAGATGTAACATCAAAGGAGAGTAATAGAGGAGAGATGCCCAATTTCCCTTTCTACCTACCTTCTGATAACCATGCTTAGGCCTCTCTTTGGTCAAACCTAACTACAAGGCAATCCTCAGAGAAGCTGAGGTCAATCCCCAGCGGCATAGAGCTTGACAAAGAAGGGCAGGAAATGAGTCTGAAGGCCAAAGACGAAAATACCAGTACACCAGCCTTTTTTAGACCACTATAAAAAGTCAGTTGTCTAATATGCTAACCATATCATACCATCCTCCTATTTAAAATCTCTCAGTGGAATCACATTACCTTCAGGACTCAATCTAAACTGGGATATGTGATTTTGCCCTTACTTATGGCTTCATTCCCCAGTTCTTGTCTTAGCCTTGAGCCATTTTGAATGATTGACAAATTCTCCAGTAGATCATGCTCTCACCCCTTTGTATTATACATTGGCCATGTTCTTTCCTCTTCTTAAGGCACTTTTCTGCATCTTCTTTGCTTGGTTAACTTCTACTTAGCCTTCCAGAAACAAAGAGTTAGCTCTGGAATCCTGAAAATTTTCTTTTCCAGAGTGTTTCCATCATTTTCCTACTCAAATCAGATCATAATCCTTAGTTGAACAGAATATTCTCCTTTCCCCTCTTGAGAACAGAGCTATGCGTTTTAGCTTGTACATACAGCACCCACCACCATTCCTGGCACATTGTAGGTAACCAGCAACATTTTATCAAATTAATAAATGAAAACTAAGTGTTAGGAAAGAAGAAATGATACAAAATCGTAGTACAGGCATACCTTGTTTTATTGTACTTGAGTTTATTGTGCTTCACAGATGCTGAGTTTTTTTTTTTTTTACAAATGGAAGGCAAAAAGATTATGACTCACTTTATTGTGATACTCATTTTTTTCCCAGTGGTCTGGAATATCTCTGAGATATGCCTATATAGTTATAAAGCTCTTTGAAATTTTAGGCTATGGAGAAAAGACTTGGAATTTGAAGGATTTTCTTTTTCAAATCTATTTTTGAGATATTTATCTTGTAAATAGGCAGTATGAGATAAGGAAAAGATGAGGCACAGACCCTAGGCCTTAGAATTTGAATCCTAAAGGTCAATGTCCTTCTAGAATATAAGAAAGACAGTGCCTTGGTGTTAGCTTTAATTCTTGCCAAATAATGGTTTAAATTATTTAAATAAAGTTTTAAGAAATGATTTTTTGGTAAATTCACATTCCAGTAACTTTTGCTTTCTTACTTATTAAAAATTTCAACAACTGTGGAAACTATTTTTGCTTAGTTTTGATTTCAATAGTATAAAATGCTTTTAAAAATTCTTTGAGAGAAAACTTAAATGCTACTTACCACATTGCAATGAAGTACTGGAGAATTATTTGCTCTGCTGATTAATATATTCTTATTTATTTATTTTCCCAACAGTAATAAATTTATTTATAGTCTCAAATGAATATTCTATATGTACATGATAAAATTTAAGAGGAAATAGGAATCAGAAAATTTTATCCCTAATATTCAAAACTCTACCACTCCAGCTAAGCAAGTTTACAACCACAAATACTAGTAAAAACTAAGTAAAGCCTTACATATAAATCTTTTTCTAATTAAAGGAATTTTTCACATTTTTTGACAGATTGAAGTTTTACACTACATTTTCAAAATTTAGATTTTATAATTTTTGCTTTTTCCTAAGATGCCACATGAAACCTCTACAAGTCATTAAAAAAAAAAAAAAAAAAAAAAAATATATATATATATATATATATATATATATACACACACACACACACACATAGGATATATATATATATATATCAGATATATATGTATGTATGTATCACACACACACACAGATATAGATACATATATGTGTATCCTAAAAGTGTTCTTCACCAAAATGTGCAGTGCAATATATAGATTCATTACTGGAAAATAACCCTTCTTAAAATTGGCCAATATTGAGTCAAAATCTTAATATATAAAGTACAACATGAGCACTGATCAATGGACGAGAATATATTTTTGGACAGAAGTGCTGGAAGCTTCTTATTGAAGTTTTGAAGGGAGGCCTCTATCGAAGTGAGGAAACACGCAAGACTAGGAAACACTACATGTCCCAGCGTAGTTTGCGACTACTAGGGACCACAACTCCCAGAATGCATAGCTCGCCGCACGCAGGTTTCCCTTGGAGCTGGGACTTGTAGTTCTCCCGTGTTTCTCTGTACGGTAAAGGCGGTGGTTCCTTACCATCCCAAGGATATTAGCAATAGTCTTCCAGTTTTTGGCAAAGCGGAAACACTTCGGGCCCCTGGGCCGACTCTCTTGCCTCATCTTTTGGATTCTGCTTTACACAGGTATGTCACGGAGGGACTACAATTTCCCACAACAGGGCCCCATCCCTTCTGTTTGGTAGCGACCGCCTTTTTATGAAGCATTTTGTCCCTAAATTCTTGCCGTAGCAGCCGCCGCCCATCCCTCTTTGTGTGCTTCGGGAAGCCGTGGAGCTAGTGGCGGCGACTGTTGGCGTCGGGGTTGAAGGAAAGGGACGTTACCGGGAACTTGCAGGCGGGAGGACTTTTCCTCATCCCGCCACCTGACAGGTGGGTTGACTGTTCTTTCCTCAAGGCCCTTTCCGTCTGCTGTGTCTCACGTTGGGACTCAAAGGGTGGCTTGGGAGTTCCTGCTGACATTACCGCCCGGCCTGGCTCCTAGAAGGAGAGTCTGGGAGAGTCTGAGGCGGTGACTCAAGAAGGCCGGGGAGGTGAGTCCGTTCCCCACTTTTCTTGACCCTCTGGAGGTGGCTCGAAGAACTTGGAGACTTGTCGGGCGCCCACTGGCCTCTCCCTCGGAATCACTATCCTGGACTGCTCTCTGTTGGCCGTGACTC
The DNA here is from genome assembly GCA_004026885.1 of Lyroderma lyra. Taxonomy (NCBI): domain Eukaryota; kingdom Metazoa; phylum Chordata; class Mammalia; order Chiroptera; family Megadermatidae; genus Lyroderma; species Lyroderma lyra. The sequence goes on along the minus strand of PVJL010000769.1, from coordinate 237,519 downwards.
CAGGGGAGGAATACCTCCTTATCGCCTCGCTCCATTTTATAACGAAAAGGCATTTCTACTTACGTTGACAGCGTTTCCTCCACCGTTTGTGTGTTGGAAAATACCCGAACGCGGAGGTTGTAGTACAAAATTCCAGAGACATTCTCTTCCTTAGTGTTTTAAGAAAGTGAACGTGTCAGTCATTGAGGCTCGGCTTCTTTGGGGGGGGGGGGCGGGGGGCGGGATGAGCGGCCTGACCAGCTGTGTGTAGTTAAACCCGTCAGACTTTGTTTTGGTGCTTTGACTAAAAATATATTTACTTTAAGTATATTTGATAGTAAATGATGGTTATTTTTGTGTTTTGTTTGTCCACAGTATTACTATTACATTGTACTTTTAGAATTGACAGGAATTTTGTGTCTAACCACGTATTTTTATCAGATTTCTTGTGATGAATGCAAAAGTCTGATAATAGATTTGATCTGTATGGTATAATCTAAGTTCTTAATTCTAATCCATGTCGTTTGTTTTAAGAGCCAGAGACATTGTGTTAAATTTGGGCATGTGAACATTAAAGAGCTATGTGCTAACTACTGTGCTCAACTCTAAATAACATTTATTTATTACATACATTTGTTTTTCAAGTCTTACTAATTGATATGCTTCCATTATTTTAAAATTAGAGTTTATGTTTTCTTTATGTAGCATTGAACTTCATAACCTCTTCTTGAAGACAAATTTTTTAGAAGATTGCTGCTTTTACCAATGTAACGGTGATTATAAAATGATTATTTGCTTCTTAAGGTCACAAACATGTCGGACAAAAGTGAATTAAAGGCGGAGTTGGAACGAAAGAAGCAGCGGTTGGCTCAAATTAGAGAAGAAAAGAAGAGAAAAGAAGAAGAAAGGAAAAAAAAGGAAGTATGTATGATTTTTAAAAAAATAAACTAAAAAAATAATTGGATTTCATTTCAAGTACTTAACACTTATATGTAGTACTTTCAGAATACTTAAAGAGAAAAACTCCAGCGTTTGTGCCTGCAAATTTAGCACTACAGTTGATTCTTACCTTAAAGAAAACAGGCATGTGAAATGACAAAACTGATAATGTCTGATTTTTGTTTTTTACTGAATAAAAACATTTCATGTAGTTTGAGGCATTTCTAGGATTTGATTTATAAAAGTTCAACTTATATATTTAGTCTTTTAGGAATATGTTTATTTTATAAAGAGGCCTCTACTCATAGAACATGGCATGTGTATCATAACTTAGTTTTGATTTTTGAACTTAACCTGAATATTTTATTAGTATAAAGTGCTAATAATTTGTCAGAGTAGGTAATAATGGCAAAGAGAAATATATAATAGAGTAGGTAATTGATTAGTGGATTTGTTATCTTCTTTATCATGAGTTAGTCATTGAAATATTTTTACTGATTAATGGGTTTGATGGTACCATAAAGGTGGGCCAGGTAACTTATACCTTCTGATTTTTAACATCACCATTTAATCATGTACAGCAAATACACATTGACCCTGAGTTGGAGGCATTTTACTTGCTCCCATATTGAATGTGTATTTATTGCTGCAAAACTCTAGATAGATTTATATACTTTCATCACAGATGTTTTAAATGGCCAGTGTAAGATAATTTATTCTAAGTTTGACATTAGTACCGAGTTTTTCTTTGTGATAACCTACACAATAGCCAAGGTTTCTAGAAAGCTCTTAGGGAAAAAGAAAAATCAATAGCAGAAAAATCAAAGGTACGATTTATGTGTGGCATTGCTATGATGCTATAAAGGCCTATAATTGAAGACTTATTCGGAACCTTTCTGTGATACGTAATTACAGGAGGGTTGAAGCTTTTAGTTAGTTATTTCATTAAAAGCTAACTGGTAGAAGCATCATAGAATATTATGACTAACAAAATTCACTGCAGACAATTGTATGAGTAATAGTTGTTTAGTGGAAATAGGCATTTAAGATGTATAGTAGTCCCTCCTTATCAGCAAGGGAAACATTCCAAGACCACCAGTGAATGCCTGAAACCACAGATAGTACCAAACCATGTATATACCATGTTTTTCCCAATGCATACATACCTGTGATAAAAGTTAATTAAAAATTTTGGCACAGTAAGAGAGTAACCAAAATAACTAATACCATTATGGACCACTTAATGATATGAATGTGTTCTGAGAAATGGGTCATTAGATTTCATTGTGTGAATATCATAGAATACACTCAAATAAACCTAGATAGTATAGTCTGCTTCCTATCTAGGCTATATGGCAGGCCTGGGTAGACTTTTTCATGGCAAGGGCTACTTCTCCAAGTGTCACAGTCCACTAGCTATATATTTTATTATTCAGTTACCCCAAAATTGCTTGACAGTCCACCAGTGGACTGCGATCAACGTATTGCCCAGCTTTGCTTCATAGTATAGCCTATTGCTCCTAGGCTATAAGCCTGTACAGCATGATACTATACAAAAAAGCATGATATTAAATCAGCATGGTATGTGCATGTAAAACACAAGGTAAGCAAAAGATGTATGAAGCTGCTGCTAGCATAACAGGAGTGTTATTTTACAGTAAACTTGTTTTTTATTAGTAGAAAGAATACATCCTGAAATAATGTTAAAAGGTATGGTATGATATTACAAATACATAAACCAGTAACATTTATTATTATTATTATCAAGTATTATATAAGGTTGCATAAATACAATGAAAACTTCATGTAGAAATTTGAGGGGAGTTCCCTGGTGGTGTAATGGCTAGGCTTCAGTACTATCAGCGCTGCGGCCTGGATTCAATTCCTAGCCAGGGAGCTACCCACAAAAAAAAAAAAAAAAAAGAAATGAAAAAGAAATTTGAGGTACTCCTACTTTTCAACAAATTGAATTGTTTATTTACTTAAAATATGTTACCTTTTAAATAATTCTATGGTTTTTTTTTTCATAATTATGATACTTATCTCAGGTTTTATGCTACTATGACAGAGTTCCACAATTCCTGACTCTGGATAATTAGAAGTTGACTGTACTTTTAGAATTTATCTGTTAGGAAAATTTTTGTGGGAGCTCTTTTATTACATATAAAAATGGATCGATTTAGTGCATATCATTTGGAGATTACATACTACAACTCTTTTGTGAATGATTTTCATTTAATGACTATAATGTGTATTCAAAACTAGTCTACCTCTAAAAGTATATAATGTTAGTGCATTCTAAATACTTTTGTTCAAACAGAAATAGTGCATGCTATATGTAAACTTAAGTTTTTAACTTAAAAAATTTAGACTGATCAGAAGAAGGAAGCAGTTGCTCCTGTGCAAGAAGAATCAGATCTTGAAAAAAAAAGAAGAGAAGCTGAAGCATTACTTCAAAGCATGGGGCTAACTCCAGAATCCCCCATTGGTAAGGATAAGAATATATCAATTTATAAGAGATAGGCTTAAATCTATTCAGCTTAGATATACCTGAGAAGAGTGAGTTGACTTCATGTAATTTACATATTTTCCTTATTTGTGTCTCTTAAACATTATTAATCTTATAATTTATTTGGAATTGTTTGTTTTTGGATGTGCTAATACATGGTTATTTTATTTGAAAGAGCTGCAAGATTAATTATGTTTATTACATACTGGACCACCAGTTTACTTTTCTTGATAAATTAGTAATTAATTTCACCAAACTTTTGTTGAATAAGTTTTCTCTGCCATACTGTATTAAGCTCAAAGATTACTGTGATTCCTGCTCTTAACTCTATTTTCCTTACTGAGGTTAGACAGAGGTATAATCAACCAAAGTTCTGAAAGTATATTAGTGTTCAAAGGTGTAGGAGAGGAAGGAGAAGCAGCGGCCTTCTGTTATTAGTGTTAACAAGGGAAGTAATATTGGTAGCTTATTTTGGCAGTGATTTGACTTAGTCTTATTCTTTTTCTGAATTACTCATTTTGATAGCAGTGCTAGACCAAAAAGCTGAAATAATAGAGATACTGAGGACAATCTAGTTACATATCAGAAATCATTAAATAATTTACTTAATGCAATTTTGAGCTGGGTGTTGTTACATTGTATTTTAGGTTGACAAGTCTGTTGTCCCTTAGGGACCTAAAATTTCAGCGTTTGCTTGTGGGCTTATTTTTTCTATAGTCCAGGGAACAAATACCAGGGATAGTAACTGCTATATGCCTATTGTGAAACTGAAACATAACTGTCCTTAGAGTTGGTATTTCTAAAAGTTTTCAGAATGAAAAAGCTGGTTATTCTCATGGTCTGCTTCATTGTTACATCTTTCAGCTCATTTGGCTTTTCCTTATTGGTAGAGTTTGAAGATTGAAATACATTAATTTTCGTATCTTTATTTAATTAGCTTATGTTGCATATTGCAATTTTAAAAGTAAGTGAATCAGAACATTCTTTCTTATCTTGTTGAAAAAAATACCAAGTTGCTTGTTAGTTGTATAGTCTTTGAGTGATTATTTTTTCTGAGACTTTGGCTTTTGTTTTTCTCCTGTAGGATTTTTTTTCCTTTTCTTTTTAGGACATCAGGTTCACTGAATTCACTTGTTCTTATTTCTTAATTTGTAACCTACCTCCATCATCCATTGTTTTTCCTTTTTTAAAAAAATATTTTTATTGTTAGACTTATTCGGGTAACATTGGTTATCAAGAGTTACACAGGTTCCAGGTGTACAATTCTGCAGTGCATCATCTATCTGTTGCATTTTAAGTTCACCACCCATTGTGAATTCTCTTTCCATCACCATATATTTGGCTCTCCCTCCCTCTTCTCCCACTGCCTTTCCCTTGTCCCCAAATAACCCTTAAGCTATTGATTATGTCCATGAGATTTTTTGTTTGTTTTTTTTGTTGTTGTTGCTTTCAGTTTTATATTCCGCATATGAATGAAGTCATATGGTTCTTCGTTTTTCCTGTCTGGCTTATGTCACTTAGCATGACATCATCCATTCTTGAAAGATCATTCTTGAATTGTGTGGTATTTTATATGTGTTTCTTCCTCATTCCCCATCTCCACTTTTATTCTTCTTCCCAGTCTTATTTTTAACATATGTCCTTTTGTTCTATCCTATGTGTGTTTATATTTTTCAAGGTTTTTGTATGTGTGTATATGTTTTATATACATAAATGACATTGTGCTGTGTGTCTCAGTCTGGTTTTTTTTTTTTTTTTTTTTTTTTTTTTTTTTTTTTTTTTTTTTTTTTTTTTTTTTTTTTTTTTTTTTTTTTTTTTTTTTTTTTTTTTTTTTTTTTTTTTTTTTTTTTTTTTTTTTTTTTTTTTTTTTTTTTTTTTTTTTTTTTTTTTTTTTTTTTTTTTTTTTTTTTTGGTCAGGCAATGTTGTATTTGAGATTTATTCATATTGCTAAATACAAATCTAGTTATTGATTTCTTACTCGTTCATAATCTACCATATACTGTACCGTATTTTACTTACTACTTCCCAGTGATAGGCACTTAGTTTGCTTCTATCACTTTGCTTTGCTATCACAAGAAACACATCAAAATAATATATTCTCTCCCTTTAAGAACTGTCGATGAGTTTCTGTGGGGTGTATGACCAAGAATTGACTTGCTGTGTTATTATGTATAGGATTACTTAAATTTATTTAAAGTTCTGTATATCAGTCTCAAGAATGACTCCAAAAGTTTACCCTCCCACTACCAGTGCATGAGAAAGTAACTGTTTCACCATATTCACATCATTACTTGATATTATTCAGTTTTATTCAACTTTGTAATTTTTGCCAACTTGATTTGGTATAATGCCAAAATGTTTTAATATACATATCTGATTACAGCAAGGTCAACTATTTCTTCAAATAGCTGTCTATTAACTATTTAGATTTTTTTCCTTCAGTGAACTGCATATTCATATTCTCTGCCCATTTATGATGGGATTCTTTATGTTGCTGATTTTCAAGAGTTACTTGTTTATTTTATAGAGGACTTCTTTGTTTTAGTCTTTTCAAAAATACTTTCTTGCAGTCTATTACCTGTTAACTCTGTTTATAGTATCCTTCATTGAACAGAGTTCTTCATTTTGATTTGTTTGTATCATTCACCTTGATATAGTACTTTTTAATTTTCTTTAAAATCTTTTTCCTAGTTTGAAGACACAAATATATTCTTTTACATTTTTCTATTAGGTTTTATAGTTTTAGCCTTCACCTTCAAATATTAGGATTACATAGTTTGATACAGTATGAAGTTGGGATCCAAGCTAATTTTTGTCCATGTAGTTAGCTAATTTTCTTACTACCATTTATTAAATAGTCCATCTTTTCCTCCACTGATACCTGATGCCAACTTTGTTATATAATCAGTTCATATATAAATATATATATGCATTTTTGGGGTCTGTATTTTCACTATTGATCTATTTATCTGGTTCTATACTATTAACCCACAGTTTTAATTACTGTGGCTTTCTATTATGTCCTAGTTTATGTATAAAATCACCCCCCCTTTTCCTCTTTTTCCCTAGCTTCACAAACATTTTTCTTCCCCTCAAAAACAATTAGCTTATTAAGTTTCCCCCCAAATCTTGCTGCACCATACAATACATTTAGTTATATGTTTTCAGTCTTTCTAAATCTAGCAGATCCTTCCCATACATACTACTTTTTGACCTGAGTCATTGATTAAAGAGAGTGGGCCAATTGGTGTCTAGAAAGTCCCACCTTCTGATGATTTTTCTCACATTTAGCTTTGTTTCTCTATCCTTTATATTTCATCTTAACTGGAAATTAGAGCATAAACCTTGATTAGCTTCAGGCTGATCATCTTTGGCAAGAATGTCTCACAGATGATGCTGTGTACTTCGTAGTGCATCACATCAGTAGCATATATATCTGGTGGTTGAGCTATTTAGTAATGCCAAGATTGATTACTGGGTTATGATTGTGATAACCAAGTTTTCCCATCATAGTTACATTTTTTTTTTTATCTCCTTGTATAATAACTAGGAAGTAATATCTGGAGGTGATAGTTTGGCACTATATAAATATTTCTCCATCAAATTTTCACCAAATAGTTTTAATACTTATTGATGATCCTTATCTAAATCATTTATTTAATTAGAAGGTGCAGAATTGTTTTTGTAATGCCATCATTCCTTCTACATTTATTTATTGGCTAAAATTCTTTTGTAAAAGGGAGCTTTCCTTCTGTAACTAGGGCTATTTGTTAGAGGCATTTCTTGTTAGAAAAAGCAGGAGATGCTTAATTTTTTTCACTTTAATTACTAAAAATCACCTCCAGGGGTAGCAGATGAGTTTTTTGATGTGCATTTGTAAAATAGATATGCTAATATTTTATTTAGGATTTTTGTATATATATAGTAATAAGTGAAATTTACTCATAATTTTCTTATACTGTCCATGTTCAGTTGCCATCCTGGTTATGGTTTTAAAATAAGTTGGACACCTTTCCCTTTTTCTATTTTGTAGAACAACTGGTAAAAAATAGGTATTACCTGTTCCTTAAGAACTTGATAAAATTGAACTGTAAAGATACCTAAGATTATGATTTTATCCCCAGGGGATAGTGATGAGCAGGGTTTTTGGGTTGTTGTGGGGATTTGTTTGTTTGTTTGTTTGTTTACCATTTTGAGTTTTCTTTTTTTAATGGTTATAGTCTGTTCAAGTTTTCTATTTTTTCGTGTATCACTTTCGTTGGTTCTTTTTTTTTTTTTTTTTTTTTTTTTTTTTTTTTTTTTTTTTTTTTTTTTTTTTTTTTTTTTTTTTTTTTTTTTTTTTTTTTTTAATAATAAACATTTATTATCTCTTACCTTTTCTGCCATTCAGGAATTTAGTAGTGGCTTGCCAAGTGGTCTGGCCTAGGGTCTCTCATGGGATGGAAGTCAAGATGTTAGTTGTAGTCATCTGCAGTCTTGACTGAGGCTAGAGGATTTGCTTTCAAGGGGGCTCACTCCCATGGCTGTCAAGTTGGTATTGGTTGTTAGTGAGAGGGCTGAGTTCTCTCTCTGTGGGCCACTCAACAGAACTTGAATATCCTTGCAGCACGTCAGCTGTGTTCTCCCAGAGTGAGCAATCTAAGAGAGAGCGTGAGCTACATTCTATTGGAAGGAAGAGAGTCACTAAGTCTAACCCACGTTCACATAGAATTTGTGGACATTCTTTAAAACCACCAAAATATTTACAGTAAGCGCATAGGTCTCTTCCTATTTTGAGATGAAATTATGCTTTTTTTTCTTTTAATGTATTAATATGATTTATGTTGATATGTTTTTTAATGTAAAAGCATACTTACATTCTGGAATAAACCCATCTTAGTTATGATATACTCTTTCTTAAACATTGCTGGATTCATTTGTTAGTATTTTATTTAGGAATTCTTCATTCTCATAAGAGTAAGGTCTATATAATATTTTTCCTTTTATTGCATCTTGTCTGGTTTTGTTACAATGGTTATACTAGCCTCATTAAATGAATTGTGTAGTTTTTCCACCTTTTGTTCACTGACAGATACCTAAACATCTCTCCAGTATTTTTGTTTGTTTGTTTGTTTTTTGTTTTTTATGTGGGTAATTCCCTGGCTGGGGATCGAACCCAGGCCGCAGCTTTGACAGCACTGAAGCCTTAGCCACTACACCGCCAGGGAACTCCCTCCAGTATTTAAAATTAGGCCTGAAATGTACAGTATACCAATGAAGGCAGTGGCTGTCAAACTTTTTTGACAGTAACCCACAATAAAAAATACATTTTGAGCTCTCGAGCCCGCTCCTACCTCTTTGGAGTGTACTTTCTTTTCAATAAACTCTTCGTTTCACCTCTTTAAAAAAAAAAAAAATACTTTTTGTATCATGATTCAGGAGGGATACCTTTTCCAAACAATATATTTTTAATTGTAAAATACAAGAACACTGCTAAAATACTCAAGATTTATTAAAAACATCAACCTATTATGTTCTTAAAATTTTTCCTTTTTATTCCATTGAAAAAAGTTAGTTTTTTTTTTGTTTTTTTTTTTTTAAATAGGTAATAAAACCTCTCTTAGCTGCTGCTCTTCACTGGTAGGTTTTTACTTATTTGGTCATTTGACTTTGTCAAAGATCCTTGAGAACAGGGATAACATACTACATTTTTTTCCCTGATGCTCAGTACAGGCTAGACACTTAAATCTTTGTTCAATAATTATTAAGTCATATGTCTTTCTAGCTGATAAGGCCAATAAAAGCCATTCTACTTTAAAAGAAACAACAAAATTTTATTGTTTAAATTTTGGGAAAATGAATAGTGGAAACAAATTTAAATATTTCATAAAAGAGGAATGGCTTGATTTTTTTAAAACTAAATTTAAGAGGCCAATCTTAAGAAAGTTAATTTTATTTTATTTTATTTTTTTTTGCTTTTTGGTATGTGGGTAGCTCCCTGGCTGGGAATCGAACCCAGGCCGCAGCGCTGACAGCGCCAAAGCCTTAAGCCACTACACCATCAGGGAACTCCAAGAAAGTTAATTTTAGACAAAATGTTCAAGACATGTTATAATGTGGAGATCTTAAACATTGATGATTGAGAAAAACAAAGTAAGTCTCTTTTTTGTATGTGTAACTGCTATTTTAACTATCATGAAAAGAGATGAAAGCAGATATTGTCAATTACTCTGTACCCTGAGTCTGTATCAATTTGGTAGAGTACATTGATTAATGTAATAGTTTATTATCTGGATTTTCTTTTATTAAGAAGAAATAAGAAATTTGCTAGTCAAAATAAGTATTGCTTCATTTTTTTCCCTCACTTTCTCCTTGTAACTTTTGAATATTTAAATCTGATTTTTAGATAGAATGCTTTCCATGTACCAAGTCATTCATTCATTCTTTTTTGTGGGGTGGTTCCCTGGCTGGGAATCGAACCCAGGCTGTGGCATTGTGAGCTCCGAAGCCTAGCCACTACATCACTAGGGAACCCCCTAAGTCATTCTTTCAAGTCACTTTTAACCTAATTTAACAAATAGTTCTTATAGTACATTAATACTATAACATTTTATTTTTATTAATTTGTTTGAAGATTTTATTACATTGGAGAAAATAAAGGAAATGGAACATTTAGAGGAGATTAGTGGAGGATAAACTTCATTATCAGGAGAAGGGGCTGTAGAAGAGGGAGAAATTAATAGTATTTCAGAGAGTGAGGTTTAAACAACACCTTTCAGGACAAAAAGTGTAAGGTAGGAAAAAAATTACTTAAATGTTAGAATATTCCAGGCTAGGAGCAATTATGTCCACAAGGGGGCGCTACTGTAACACAGACAGTGTTTGCATACTAAGTATAGGAGAGGAGACCTCACAACTTGGGGTTATTTCAGAAGTTCACAACATTTCACAGTCTTCTACCAACACTTCCATTCCCTCCATTCACTTTCTTGATTGTCCATCTTTCTAAGTCCTTCTTTCTGACACAGCCCATTCTTGACAGAGACTTTCTTCTTCTTGAAAAATAATTGGTCTGTCATCATTCATCTCTGAGAGTTCTGTGTAGTTACCGAGAGGTTGACTCAAATTTAATTCTAATTCTAAATCTATGTGCATTCCCAGGTCCTTTGTGCTTTAAGAGTATTCTCATTGTTTCTTCACAGACCAAAGGGCAGCAGTGTTAGTTTTATATCCCTTAAAGGCCATGATCTAAAGTGGCAGGAAAGGCCTTCTCGATTGGCTTTTTGTCCTAGAGAATTGCTTACATGATCGATCAGTAAATGCTATGGGTTAGATTTGTTTTTCAGTTTTTACTTCATATTTCTTCTTCTGTTCTTAAGAAAATAGGTATCTTTGTTCTGTACTTCTAAGAAACTTAAATTCATTTATATACTCACATATGTTAATATTAAATCTATTTTATACCATCGAAGGCTTGTTTTAGACTTTTTTATATACAGAACCATGGAGTAAGGTAATCTGATTGAATCGCTGTTCTTACTAAGCAAATCGTATCTCATATATTTGGCAAAAGCTAATTATTAGTAGCTTATGTTGTTTACAAAGCTGGTTGGACTCTTAAACCATCTTTAAAAATGAATTCTAGAATTGAATCTTTTCTGAGATTGGAAAAGGCAGTGAGTTGTTCAGTTTTTATCTCCTGGAATGCATGCTTTTATTTGTTTTTAGGGGTCTGGTAGTACAGTGGCATTGCCTTATTGTGTAATTACTATATTCTTTTATTTTTCTAGGCTAATGAGTTAAAATAGAGTAATCACCAAATAACACTATTATTCCCATTTTTTCTATGAACATTCCTCCCTTTTCAATAATAGTAATTTTCTTTTTTTTAAGTTTGTTCCTTCTGTGATATATATTATTTTGTAAGATGAAGTTGGTGGGCCTGATAATAACTTTGAGCCCTTAATAAATCCTCCTTATTAGCTGGCATGAAAACTATTTTTTTGGCAGAAGAAATATAGTTCTAGGATGGAGATTTTTATTTAACTACAAATTTGAAGTTACAGTGATTTACTTTGCCTCTGGCTGAGAAATTGATAATTTGGTAGCATCACCAGTATGATTTATTTTTTATTTCTGAAACTTTTATTTCAGAATTGGCTAGGTTAGTATATTTATCTATGTATGCATAATTACTATTTAACATGTTTCCATAAAGAATTTGGGGTAACATTTTTTTAATGTGGTCTTAACCAAGTTAAGATACAATTGAGTTGAATCATTGATACTTGAAGTCACCAGAAAGGGGAAAAATAAAGAATTTTATAGTTTATCATAAATAATTAAATTGAGAAGAATATTACTATTTCCCTCCAATCTTTTTTTTTTTTTTTTTTTGGTATGTGGGTAGTTCCCTGGCTGGGAGTTGAACCCAGGCCGCAGCGCTGACAGTGCCAGTGTCGAAGCCTTAAGCCACTACACCACCAGGGAACTCCCCTTCCCTCCAATCTAATATGTTACTAAGAATTACTTTTCTAATCATGAAGTTAAGTATGTAATTTAAAGAATACAAATTTTCTTCTTTGAAAATCTTTAATATGAAAACATTATTTACTTCATTATAATTTAATAAACATATTTATGCTTACAGCACAGTTAAGCAAACCACTCTTAGCTATTACTCTATTCCCGTATCATTTTGGACTTAACTAATTGAATCCTCACAGTGAGATGGACAGAATGATGAGGAAATGTAACCAAAGAGAAGATAGGGGATGTTATTATTCTTCTACTTCAGATATAAGTCATTTTTAGCTATTTTGAATTATAACATGCAGCACCTAGTATAGTGCCATCCACACGTGAACTATATAAGGGTAGTCTGGTTTAATCATTGTTTCTGAGAGATTTAATCACAAAATTAGAAACATTTGATTATATTTTTGTAGTCCTTTGGAATTTAAGTAATAATTAACTACTGTATATCAGGAAATACTATAGCTCTGATTTCTTTTTTCTTTTAACCTTACTCTGGTTACCAATACAATTTGCCTCTGACAAAATAAGAATGATCAGTTGTGTACCTGTGTTTAAGATGTAATTCATCATACTAAACTTATACATTTTGTTGAATTAACAAACCCATTATTTTGACTGCAGCATGTATAAACATTTAAATATAATTTTAAGGGTTTAGTGAATGTGACTATTCCAGAAAACACAGACTTTTAATTAAATATTTATTTCTTTAGATTAGTTCCTATATAACTAGAACGTACCTTCTTTTCAGTAGACTGTTAAAAGAAGGACTTGCAGCTCAACATAAAATGTATTAGTCACTTAATATTGTACATTGGAAAATTATTTTAAAAAGATTCTTGGGCTTGGGGACAATTATGGTAAAATTTAACCAGAAGATGGCAGTGATGATCCTCCTATACTCCCTGCAGTGGTAATCAAAAAGTTTTACAAATGTAATAGCATGAAATATGCACGTTCAGCTGATGGTATATAATGTTAAAAGTGACAAATTAGGGGGAAGCATTTGCTGTTTGTTTTATATACTATGCAAAATGTGTATTTTTCTATAAGAAGGGATTAAGAATATTTTGGGTGTCTGTATCTTTGTCTGTACACTTCAGTTTTTTCTGAATACTGGGGTAAGGAAGTTACCATAAGTCTTGCCTTGTTTAAGTTGCATGCATCACTTTATGTTATGCATCATGTCTAGAAGGCATGCTGTTTTATGGCCTGTTTGCATTTTTCATCCAAATTGCTGGAAACTAATGGAAATTTTAAAGGAGCCATTCCTTTAGCTACAGTCATTTCTCTAAATTGAACTGTTTTTTGGTGGTGGTGGTGGGGAATTAAATCATTTTAGATGTTTATTTTTGAAAGAAAACATTGTTAGACAAAAATTAACATTTAAAAATAATTTCTCAGAAAACCAGAGTAAATAATCTTTGAAGTCTATTCCAGAGTTTTTATATTGACAGCAATTATAAATAGTTTATAATCTGGTGATCTTAAAAGTGAGAAGTTAGAAAGGGGAGAAGGAATGCTCTCCTTTGAAAATTAGTGCCCACATTTGGTATTGACTGAGATGAAGATGCATCCTTCTATAATCTTGCTTTTTTTTTTTTTTAATATAGAGCCCAAATGCATTTTGCCAGAGAAATTGCATGAATTGTCAGCATGCATTGTTAACTTTGTCTTTCTCCTTTTTTTTCTACTGTTCCTTTTTATTCATGTATTTTTGTGTTTTTTTGGTTTGCCATTTTTTTTTGTTGTTGTTAATTACTTCATATTAAATTACTTTTGAAACGTCATAAGCTGAGCAACCTCTCCGTGTAGTAACAGCGGATACCTGTCTATTTCACTATTTAGTCCCTCCTCCTATGTCTCCATCCTCCAAATCTGTGAGCACACCAAGTGAAGCTGGAAGCCAAGACTCTGGAGATGGCGCAGTGGGATCTAGGTATAATTTTTCTTTTAATATTTTAATAATAGAATGCATTTAGTGCCTATATACTATCAGTGCTTTAGAGGGACCCTGAGTAGTTATGTTGAGTTAGTTAATGTTTTGAAATCTAAATGGCATAGAAATTGTTGTAAATGAAGGGAATTTATTTTTTTACAGTATTTTAACTATCACACTTCATTAACTTAGTACTGAATTGTTAACTGATTTATGCTAATTATTTTATATTAAAATAGTGGTATTTATTTAAATATTTTCTGTTTAAGCAAACTTTATATTGATTATATGACTATTTTGCATATAGAGTAAAACCTCTCTGTTGTGCTTAATTCCCCATTCAGTAAATGAAAATCTAAACAATCCAGTTAAACAGCCCAAATTCTGTTTTTATTAATTTTCTAATTGAGATAGAAAATAATGATGCATAAAATATCAAGAATAAGGAATAACTGCTAAGGAAACACCAAGCATTTTCACTGCCTTGAGGGTATTATCCTAAGTGAAGACAAAGACATGTACTGTATGATCTCACTTATATGTGGAATTTTAAGACATAAATAAGCTCTTAGATAGAATAGGTTGGTGGTTGCCAGCTATGAGGGATGGGTGGGCAAAATGGGTGGGTGGGGGGCTCAAAAAGTACAAATTTTGAGTTATAAAGTAAGTAATGTACAGCATGGTAATACAGTTAAAAATACTGTATTCTGTGTTTGAAAGTTGCTAAAAGAATAGATCTTAAAGGTTCTCATCACAAGAAAAAAATTAACTGTGTATGGTGATGATATTAACTAGACTTATTGTGATCATTTACGGTACTATATACAATATGAAATCATTATGCTGCACATCTGAAACTAATATAATGTTATGTGTCAGTTATACCTCAATTAAAATTGAAGAGTGTTTACTGCCAAGTTTTCCTAAATTCACTTCTTCTTTGTGAAACTGTATTTTATATTTGTTTTAGGATCCTACACACATTTTGGGTCTTGCTTTTCAATGGTTTAGTAAAATTTCAGCTTCTTTGCAAAGATTGTATTGGGAAAAGTATTATTACTTACTCCTTTTCCTCTCCCCAACCACCCAGAACAATAGCATGTCTTTAACAACATGGAACTTTTTGACTTCTTGAGATAGCTGAAATTAAATTAAGTAAGCATAGCTACTTAAAATCTTTATTCAGAGTCCTTATTTTGAGCCAGGAAGTCACATGTCCGTCTTAAAACACCTTTTAATAAGAAATAAACTGAAAAGTGTTAACTTTGTGCCTGAGCTCCTCTGATTGAAGTTAAAACAAGTAATGAGTATCTAAAAACAGCAAGAAAAAAGAAGAGCAAGGGCACTAGATAGTCTATAAACTTAGTACTTTAATCAGTTCCTGAATAATCAGGTTATCAGTAATACTTAGAAGATAACAAAGTTTCAGTTTGAATTTGAGATGTGCTTTCCAAAACTGTTCTGTATATAAAACAAAATTGCAAATCTAAGCAGTATTGTCATTGGAGGTAAATGATATAAGTTGATTATTTTAAAAAATCAAAATTTTCTTTTTAGAAATAATATTATAAAATAGTATGTATTACACTATTTTATGAGGTAGTATATATTTCTTTTCTTTCTTCCTTTTTTTTTTAATGTGGGTAGTTCCCTGGCTGGGAATCGAACCCAGGCCACAGCGTTGACAGCGCCAAAGCCTTAGCCAGTACACCACCAGGGAACTCCCATATTTCTTTATATAAATTACTTAGTTTGCATTTATCTTTAAGGTTAAATTAATTTTTTAAATTTATACTTCTGTATTTTTATACAAATATGTTAGTATTCCTTTGCTAATAAGTAAGTGCTATCTTCAAGGGTTTTGTTTCTTTTCTTTTGCATCACCATCATAAAAAAATTTCCCCAAATAAACAACTGTTACATTTATTAAACTTCTTTATTTGATATTATGCATTATTTGTATAATATACTGTGTTCATTCTGAACTCAGTTTTCTTGATTTTGAAAAAGAGTAGAAAGATTATTTTAATGCTGCATTAGCATTATATATTGCTTTAAAAAATACTGTGTAATATCTACTTGGCATTAAAAATTAATATGAATTTATATATATACTCCCGAGTTTCATTGGGAAACCTAGAGATTATTAGAGACCCATTGGAGTATTGTAAATTAGTAGAGGGACTAAAGACTATTAAAAAAATTGTTAATTTAATGTTAAATACTATAGGTTACTATAGCAAATGGTGTTTGTGGCTCTTACCTTCATGGAACTTATACTTTAGTGAGTACATCATTGATTTATGGGAGAAAATAGTCACAAATAATGTATCTGATAAGAGTTTAATATTCAAAATATATAAAGAACTATAATTCAACATCAGAAAATAAGCCAGTTAAAAAGTAGACAGAAGACCAGAATAGACGTTTCTCCAAAGACAGTGTGCAGATGGCCCACAGATACATGAAAATATTCTCAACATCAGTAATCAGGGAAATAACAAATCAAAACTACGATGAGATGTCACTCACACCTGTCAGATTAGCTATTATCAAAAAGACCATGATAGCTGTTGAACCCTTTTGCACTGTTGATGGGATTGCAGATTGGTGCCGCCGCTATGGACAACAGTATAGAGGTTCCTCAAAAAACTAAAAATAGAGCTATCTTCTAACTTCATTCCTGGGTGTCTATCCAAAGAAAATGAATACACTAATTTGAAAAGACATGTGCACCTTTATGTTCATTGCAGCATTATTCACAGTAGCCAAGATATGGAAGCAACCTGTGTGTTCATCAGTAGATAAATGAATAAAGATGGTATAGTACATATATACAATGGAATATTACTCAGCCCCCCCAAAAAAGAATGGGATCTTGTCATTTATGACAACATGAATGGACCTGGAGAATACTGTGCTAGACAGTGTACTAACTTGTGTTTAAAGTGTAGATTTTTCATAAGTTGTAAAACAAGAAAACAGGTATTTATATATCTTTTGGAATATTTGTTCTTACTGGAGAATGAATACAAAATTAGTTTCTTCTAAGTTTAACAGGACCAGAAAAAATTTTTCTAATGAGGTGACTTTTAAAAATCTTTATACATACCATATTTTTCCATGTATAAGACGATACTTTTGTCTATTATAAAATTGTTAGACCAAAAATTGGAAGTCGTCTTACACACGCGAATAACCGGTTAATACTGATTTCTTAATCTTGGGTTAGAAAAGTAGGGGTTGTTTTATACATGGGGGCGTCTTATACACGGAAAAATACCATACATTCTTTTCTGTGAACTCACTTTAAACATTCATTTTCAAGAGAGCTGAGTATGTTCATTACACACACACACATACACATATGAGTAGAAAACCATGAATTCAACTAAATTATCTCCAGATTTCATAGTAGGAAGATAATATTGTTGATTAATTGGTACCATTGGCAATAAAACAATATTTCTAAGTATATGACTTTGAAAAACAGTACTAGGGTCTGAGAATAAGACAGAATGCACTCAAATTGTGCAGGCATAATAATAAAGAATAGAAAGAAAAAGTGAAAGTACTCGTACCACAGGAAAATGCATGAAGATGTGTGAGATGTCTAAGGCAACCCAAGATTAGTATATTTGGAGCGAGGGAAAAGATATATTAGACATTGCCAAATGTGTTGTAGAAGCATGTCTAAATCACTATTTCTAAATGCCAAAAATTGCTTTTGGGCTTGGTGGTAATTTACGAACAAATATAAAAGGCCATCAAAAGTGATTATTTCTCTAACTTTGCAGAATAGGAAGCTACATTTCATTAGGTTTCTAGTTCACCTTCTCAATCACTTCTGTTATCTATAAAATTTAGATGGTGGCTGGTATTCAGTTGTGAAATCTATACCTCCTGTTTCTTTTTCATCCTGATCAGTTTATCTCTCAGGCTTTTGGATTATATTGGAGTTTTACTTTATATGTCTATAGATGCCTTTAATAAATATAATTCCATATGTTATGTAGTGTGTTTTCAGTGCTGTTACACAGCAAAGTTTTACTTGATTTTAGACTAAAATGACATCCTCAACAAGGAGCTCTATGTAATTGAGAACAGCTAGAGCTCTCATATAATGTAAAGGCTGTTGACACAACATTCCTTGGAGAGCATCTCATAGAAACGCTTCTAGTTTAACAAAGCCTAAGTTTGTTGCTGCTCATTACTTTAACAAAGTAAATCTCCACTGTGGCCTATTCTTTCTTTGCATGTGCACAATGCTATTTAAATCCCAAGATGTTTATATTTTTAAAATGAAGATTTCTTCTAGTTCAAAGAATCTGATTGTTTTTGTTGATAAATTGTATAGACAAGTAAAATACAGAAATCATTTGTTTAAATATTATAACAGTTTTAGTTGTACAGCATATTTGTTTTATAAGTGAGAGACTTTTTTTTTTTTTTACAAAAATGGTAACACTGAATGTATTATGCTTAACGGGATTATGAACATTATACAGTACTGTACATAATTTTATATATCACTAACCTATGAGAATGCCAATGTGATAAAGTACCTTTTGTTCTAGTAATGAATAAATTTTGTTCAAATGGAAAAGATTCTGTGTAAGTTGTTTACCCAGTAGGCAAGCCTAAAGCACAACTGAATATTTATTTAGGATTGATAGTCTCTAAAAGTGTAGTTTAGGGAAAACTTTTGAACATAAAATTTTTTTTTCTGGGAAAAATCTTTTTTTTCCTAGGATAGAAATCTTTTGCTGCGTTCTAAAGCAGATGACATCTAAGCCCAAGGCAGTGCTTAACCCATAAATTACATAAGGGTCACATTTTGGAAACTTTAGCTATTTTGTATCCCAGTGGAATAGTCGCTGGCTTTCTTACCGAAAGGTTTATGTGTTGACTCATTTCCTTTACCAATATGACAATTTCCTGCACACATTTAATGCTTTGGGCAAGATTATAACATGTTAACTAAGATGTTTTTACTAATGTTTTCTTCATTAGTAAATTTTAAATTGAGCACATTAAATTTTAAACTGTTTTTATAATCTAGCTTATCATCCAGAAATAATGTATTATTTGGGTTGTTGTATGTTTTGCTATCCTTATCCATTATTGTGCAATATTAGTTTCCCATCATCTGAAAATACTGTCTTTTAACTATTCTGGTTTGTATGTTTGCATCTTTAACCATATTATGCTTATTGCATGCACTAGAGCATTGAGTGATACCTGGTGGGGTTTTTTTGTACTAACTAGAACATGTGGTTTTTAATTGTGAACAGTTCTTTAGCTATTCATAGAGTGTATTTGCTTGACTAACTTATGGCCTTTTCTGCTAATGCTTCATGGTTGTTCTACAACCATTTAGGACGCTGCATTGGGATACAGATCCATCAGTTCTTCAGCTTCACTCAGATTCCGATTTGGGGTATTGAATAGATTTATTACCTTCCCTCTTTTATAATTAATTTGATTCTTTGTGAAATTGTCCTAATTTTATTGTGGTTAAATTTCTAATATGCATTATGTAGTTAGGAAGAGTTGTGTTTTATTGTGACACCTCATTTATCCTCTATCATTTAGTGAAAGAAATACTCTGTATCTAATTTTCTAGGTACCCTAAGTCTACCCATTTAAGTATCCACATTCCTTTTATTATTTCTATATTTTTGGTGTAAGTTTTTCTGAGATGTATTACAAACTTCCTAGACTTAAAAATATATGTGAGGACTGACTGGAAAGTGTCCAGCCATGTAATATGAAAAATAGGGGTATTTATGGTTGGATTTTTTCCAGACACTCCTTGTATTCTACATGTAATTGAACCTGTTCTGGGTTTCTCAATATGAATATTAATTTATTTTCCTATATTAAAATCCATTGATGATTTCTAAGGTTTTGAGAACAACAGAGCTGTTGGTCTCTACATTATGGCCCCAAATTGCTATTGATTTATTCATTTATTTATAAATTCATTTATTCTAGTCTCCGATGCAAAATATAAATGTTTGCTGCTGCCATTGAGCCTGAGATAGATATTTTCCCTTGATAATTTGCAGCTTCTAAAACATATGACCAATGCCTTTGGAATTATGTCTAAAGTAAGAATAAATAGGCCTTGAATTAGGGCACATAAGAATACATAAGCTTCTTGCACATTAACTGGAAAGCTTCTCCATTGGCTGCCCTGAGGCTCTCCCACTCCCAATTATTTCCTTATTCACAGTAAAAGTAACTTTTGGATAAGTGAGGTATTACCTCTCTACCCTTCTACCTTTAAATCTTAGAATATTTTGTTTGTTTCTAATACTGTGATTATTTTTTACCTATTAAACCCTATAAGAACTCAAGTTAGTAACTTGTTCCTGATATTGTTGACATGACCATTTTTCCCAGATATGTGATTTCTCCATGTGGTTTACATCTTAAAAATAGGAATATTCTTAAAGTACTGGATTATTTAAAATGTACTTAATGTGAAGAAAAAAAATTTTAAAAAATGTACTTGAAATTTTCTACTTAATTCTTTGATTATGCTTTTTTTCTTTAAGACTAAAATATTCCTGTAATAGAAAACACGTTGAAAATTTCTTTTGGCCCACATTTAGGACCTTAAGGAAAATTAATTTTTTAAATGTGCTAATATTATTATACTTTTTTGTACAGGATTTTGAAAAGGATGTTTTACATAAGAAAAAAATTATTACCAATGATATATATGTATATTTCAGATATCCTGCTTAATATTCTGGAAGTTGTAGTAGCATCTTTATTAGATATCCTTTTAAGACAGCTCCATAATTGAGAACTTTTTTGGGAGTTTGGATGGATACTTTATTTGGTTTAGAATGTAAACATCTAACATAATAACCAAGACAAGATTCCCCAGATATCTAATAAAATTTTCCTTTGGTTCATTTTCCTCAGCCACACTCTTTTTTTGTTTATCAAGAAATAATGTTTTTCCTCTATTTAAGGTGAAAGTTTAGTAATTTTATGGTATTAAAAAGATCTGTTGTTTAGTTTAGTTATAAAATATCTGCACTGTAGTTTGTCCATATATGAATTGAGCACATCATGGACCATGCAGAGATTAATGATTTAAGTTTAAATATTTCATTTTAAAATATAAATCAAGCTTGTCCAACCCACTGCCTGCAGGCCTCATACATCCTAGGATGGCTTTGAATGTGACCCAACACAAATACATAAACTTTCTTAAAACATTATGAGATTATTTTGCGACCTTTTTTTTTTAGTTCATCAGCTATTGTTAATGTTATGTATTTTGCATGTGGCCCAGGACAATTCTTCTTCTTCCATTGTGGCCCAGGGAAGCCAAAAGATTGAACACCTCTGAAAATTGACTGTATGATTCTAAATTTCTGCAAAATATAAGTAGAAAAAAAGGTTTTCCACAGAAACATTTTTCATTTTTAAAGCTGAAGTCTGCTAATGGTGAAGGGATCTGAGTGAGATATGTATTATCTGACTCTTCAAAAAAGTCCAAAATCATATCCCTGCAAAAACTAACCATATTCTCATAACCAACCATATTCAGTAGACCACTCTGAAATTCCTATCCTCTTCCTCTATTATTACGCACACATTTGCTCCAAGAAACTAAATTATTTGCCTTTTTGAAGTGAAAACACCTTAAATGATTCATAAATATCTTTTGTTTTTGCTACCTTCTAATTCTTTTGTTAAGTTAAAGCTAATTCGTTGTTCATCTCAAATATCATGTTGGATACACAAATTTAATTCTTACTTTTCCAAAATAACATGGTTTGATGTAGTTAAATGTATTATTTGTTGTATTTAAAACCATTTGTGTTCACTTTATATAGACGAGGACCTATTAAACTTGGAATGGCTAAAATTACACAAGTTGACTTTCCTCCTCGAGAAATCGTGACATATACAAAGGAAACTCAGACTCCAGTTATGGCTCAACCCAAAGAAGGTGACTATCTATCCTTAATATTATTGTCATTAAACATGTTTAATAAGTGGACTTCTTTTTCCACATCCTTTCATTTTTCTTTCTTTTTTTTTTTTTTTTTGGCATATTTTCTTAGAGAAACATCATAAAACTAATATTTATTTGGTTTTTAAAATTTTAAAACTTTTTCTTTTAAAAGTCAATAAAATATTAGTTGTATGTATGGTTATTAATTTTATTGACATACAGTCTTCATTTTGTCATTGATAATTACAGTTTTTGAAGCAGAAGAACTTAGAAATGTTCTATTTCTGTGTCATGGAGCATACCATATTTTGCTGTGTATAATGTACACTTTTTTTGCCCAAATTTATGAGGAAAAAATAAGGATGAGCATTATGCATGGGTAATACTAATTCTGTATCTATATAAATGTTTGTAATTCTTTTATTCATGCATGTGAGTTGAAAGTGTAACTCTAGAAATCAATAACGATATCGATATGCAAAATAATACCCTGGAATACGTTAATTGGATGTTTTTTAATAAAAAAAATTTTATACATAAAATTTCTTGTACCTTGAATCTGTTCTTGCATTTTGTAATTATTTGTTACATTTTTAATACCATAATATATTAAAAAATACATTTCTTTATAATACAAAAACAAGTACCTAAATATAAACAAATGAAAATTTGAATTAAAACAAAATATTTTTTTCCCTGAAAGTTTGGGCCAAAAACTTGGATGTGCATTATACATGGGAATTATATGTGACAAAATCCATTAATTCTTCCCTGAAAGAGCATGTATCCCACAGTGAATGAAATCATATAGATTATTTTCTGTCATGCATACTGTATTCTAATATGCTGTAATTACTATCCATATTAATGAACAAATCTAGAAACTTCCTCTTTTATGATCTAAGGGCCCTGGTATGTTGATTATATGGCAGCCTTTATTCTGTGTATAGAATGGGAGAAATATACACGCACATTATCTTGAATGTGGAGTCGTTTGATTCTTAAACAAAGAAGGAGTTACCAGTTTTTGTATTATAACAAAGTTTTAAAGACTCATTAGATAGCTAATGATTCAAGCATAAAGTTATTAATAAAATGGTAGCTCTTATTTTTCCCAGTGGGGCTAAAAAGTTTGTCACACATATAAGAGGCTTACATAAGATTCCTAATTCAGATCCACAGTTTCTTATCTGAAATGTTTGGAGCCATCTATGAATTTTTTAGATTTCAGAAAAGTGATAAAATATACCATATGTAAGCACTCCAGTAGCATCCTGGGTATTAATATTAATATTTGGGCAGCAAGAGATATGAATATTCAAACTGAATGAGATAAATAATGATTATAAATAGCTTTACCTTTGGTCATATCAAGGTTTACCACCAAATAAGTTATGGATTTGAGAGTTGTTGATATTTTGGAACTGTAGGTCCTTTAGCAGTCTAAACATAGGTAACATTTTTTTTTCTCCTTGACCAGGAAAATTTACTATTTAATTATAGAGTAGCAAACATAAAAACTATTTATCAAATGTTTAATTTACCTTTTAATTAATTAATTTAAAATTAATTTATTTTTAAAATTGCAGTTAAATTACCACATTTCTCCATTAAGTAGAAACAAAAGTAATATTCATTGCAGAAAACCCAGTAAAATACAGGTATGCAAAAGAAGGGGAAATCCTTGAAATCCCTAGTAGTATTAGAGAAAATCTTCAAATGTTCGTGTTTATATATACTTCAGAAGAAAATTAACATTACAACTATTTAAATCTTTTTTGACTAGATCATCACATGAAATTTGATCTCTGCCCACTGAGAGAAATTAGATAAATATATATTTTTTACTTTCATCTTATTGTCAAAGGAGTTGACACTATCATACATACAATTACACTCTGAAAAATTTTAGGAAATCAGGGTAACATTTTTATCAAAGTATTTTTTTACTTGACCATGTAAATATTCATGTCTATAGATGCATTTTTTTCATTCCGCTCCTCCATTGATTTGGTAAGATAGCTTTCATGGGTGCAAAATCCTCATCATACCAGCAAAAAAAAAACTACTGATGGTAAACTTGTTTGAGATATAAGCAACTTAAAAAAGGAAAAAGATAAAAAGTGTTGAACTATCAGTATGGAGAATACTAATTAGTGCAGAAATCTATAATTTCCAGGAAATAATATTTTATTAACTATTATATTAATATAGGTTTTATGATGTCTGTCTTTTTGGAGCTACATTATTAGATATGTTAACTCAAAAAGTGAGGAAAATTGCCAAAATGAGGTACAGCGACTCATATAAAAAATAAATTAGGCTTTTTTCTTTAATAATTTGGAGATTTTTTATTTATACCATTGTACTTACAAAATACATTTTGGATTGTTTGAAATGTAAAGTGTTCTGAAGCTATTTTGGGTAATGCCTATTGTAACATATCTGTAATTATATTCATTTTAAATGAAGACTACCATTTCTTTAAATCATTTTTTCTAATTATTATATTTATATATCCTAGAGAATTTAGAAAGTAGAAAAAGAATATGAAGGAAAGATCTATGATGCCACTGTAATAGCCATTAATATTTTGTTTTTAGGCACTTTTCTCTGATGTATATTTTTAGAAATTCTATACATACATACGTAAGGTTTTATGTCCTACTTGAAATTTACATTTTTAATTGCTTTTTTTGAGTCATATAAATTTTAAAATGTGAACATGTGACTTACTGCCTTATAACTAATTTGAATATATAGCTGCATAATATTAAGACTGGTAGTTTTCAAAAAATTTGTGTTTTTTTTTAAATAACTAAAAAATTAGAATAATCATGACTTATCAGATAAGCTAATGAACCAGAAGCACTAGATAAACTGTATTATTTTCAGTTTGAAATTATTTGGGACAAGGCTTCTAGTATCATCATACTTTAACTTCTTTTCCAAATTTTCCCTGAGATTTTCTCTTTCTTCTGTAATGTCTGGTCCGTTGTAATGTCTGGTCTCAATAGTGCCTGGTTCAAAGTAAGTACTCAGTTTTTGGTGAGGGAATTAATTGCTTTTACTTCCTTAAGAGAATGATTTTGCTTACTTGGGATGTTTATATTCATGTGTTTACTCTGGAAGTAACTATTGGGAAAACAGATTATTTGGAAGTGTCAATGCTATAATATAATTATTGATGAAATTGGGCAGAAAAGTATGATAAGTCTCAGTTCTTGATTTTAATAACTATATTATATCCTAATCATTCTTTGCTCTTAGGTAGATAAATGAAACCATTATAGATTTTCCTTTATAGTCTTGAATTCCATGATGACATACTATGTAGATAGAAACATGAGCTGTTATTTTGTTCTATGTATCTCACTGAATGCATTGAACAAAATTCAACCTGTTAGCTAGCTAGCATCTTTCAAATATATTATTTTAGCTATTTGTAACAGTTCTTCAAACTTCATGTTTAAATTGGTAACTGAAAATTTTAACAGCAGTGAGTGCATATTACATATCAGGGTATAGTGTGAGGCACTTTACCTTTAATTCTCTCACCAAAACCCTGGGAGTTAAGTATTGGTTCTGTTTGCACATGAAGAAGCTGAAGCTGAATGAGGTAATTTATTAACAGTCTCATAGCTGAGATTCTAAACCAAGTCTAACTGATTCCAAGGTGTGCTCTCTGTCTCATACTGACACTGCAGCAGCACTTTCGTGCTCTTATGATAGTAACCTATGTTAAGAAATTCAATTAATATTATAATACAGTACAAACAGATGTATAACTGAAACCAAAATTTTATGAAGTAGCACCTTCTCTTCTCTTACTATATTTCATTTTTTTAAATGTACTAAATTAATTGGTTTAGACCTGTAGTTTGAAAAACACTTCATTAAATGATACCATGGTTTACTTATTTATTGGTATATCTATATCAGGATAATATCATTTTATAGTTATTGTCTAAGAATAATAAACAAACAACTTTGATCTTCCATGGTGTTAAATAGAATTTTTCTTATCTTCACTGATAGAAGGTGAAAGTGACAGGAATGGGTGAACTGAGCCCAATTTCTAATGGGTGTGCCTGCATCTGAACCACTATGTTTAAATTTTTCCTGAGTGCACTAGACATAGATGTTAATTTTATAAAGGTCTGTGTTACTCATTTGCAACCTAACAAGTATTCACTGATTCTACAAGTTTATTGAGTGCTATCTATGAAGGCATTAGATTATCCTTTCTTTGTTCTTTTTAGTTTCAGGTTGAGTGAAGGAGAGTGAAAAATGTATCCAAATACCATGAGGCCATCTTACTTGGACTTTGCAACTATTTATAAAAATGAGATCATTCCCTTTCTATAGCATTAAAATTATTTTCATGTTGAGGGCTCTTACATCAAGTTTCTTTTTCTAATTTGTGGAAGTTTTTAGAAGGAAAGAAAAAACCCTGGAATTAAGGTTTTATAATGAAAGCACTTTGTGCTTAACTATACTTGTACTTTATCCATTGCTTTAATACAGTAGTTCCAAACTAAGCCTGTCTAGTTCCCATTTAAGAATTATGTAACAAATTCCATAATCCACCATGAGACAAAATTACTGAAATCACAATTTGAGTGTAACAGACAGTAAATTAAACTTGGGTGGGCAGTGCAGAAATAATGTGTTACCAAATTGAAGATAAAAATTGGTCTTAGATTTAACTCTTTCTTCCATTTTTTGAAATGGCTGAATCTCTTTTTTTAAAAAGCAGTAGTTTTTATTCTGCCTTGTTTTTCTTTTCCCCCATTCTAGTTATCTTCTTGCTTTCACATTTACTCTGTAAGTTGGTAGTACTGTTTCTGAACTGAGGTTCTTTGCTGTCTTAAAGCACCTACTGTGAATGAAATTGACAAGGAACATGCGACCTCAGTCAATTTTGCTCTCCTCAGGTAAAAAGCTTCTCGTGGCAGGAGCATGATGCCCACAGATATACTCCTAGAAAAGTTTGTTTTTTCCCTTACCTTTTGAAAGTTTTTAACTCTTGAAAATGTCATTTTTTTTTTCTTACAATTCTCAGTATGGACTTTTTTTGTTTTTGTGAGTTTTAGGAACAGATTTTTTAAATGGAAGAAATCTTAACAGTTTTCTAATCTAATTGTGTTCATACCTGAGGAAACAGAGGACCAGGAAAGTTAATTGATTAACCTGTGTTAACAATGAGAGAATATCTGGGCTACAAACAGAACTTGACTTTTGATTTTCAGTGAAGTATTATTTTTCTTACTATCATTCCACTTGGTTATATGTGTGGGTTTTGTAATTATTGTTGATATTGCTTTAGTAGCCAGATATTTTTTTATTCAGATACATGTTGATTAGTATTTATAATGTGTAGGAAAGTATTATATGTAAATAGCTCTTAATTTTTTATTGTATGATCTTAACATCTGGAATCCATGCTTCCCACGTAAACTAAATTTGTGTGAGCTTTCTGGTTAATATTACCTTGTATAAAATGGATTTTGAAAAATTCTGGAAAAATAACACACTTAATAGGTTTAACCCTTAGAGACTCTGTGAGAATATAAATATAATTGAAAATTAAAGCATTTGTTTTCATCTTGATTGAAAGACTTTAATCAGCATATCTAAAATTATGGTCTCTGAAAAATATATTTATGAGACCTCAAAATCTATGTAAATGATGCCAATACTGCCTAAATAAAATCTAAATTTTATATATAAAAAATGACCACGTAAACATACAAATTCTGTGTTAAAGTAAATAGTGTAATTAAAGTATTACTCCTTTCTCACATGCCCTCCAAATTAGCATTAGATCTATATTCAGAGTATTTTCTGATTAAAAAATCTGCTTTATACAATATTTTCTCTTTGTGAAGATCTAAACTATTAAGGAAATTCAATGTACATCTAGAACCTATGTAATTCTTGTTAACCAATGTCACCCCAATAAGTCTAACAATTAAAATATAAAAAAATAAAAAGGAAATTCAAGTGATCTTGCATCTTACTGTAGGTGTTTAAAAGTAAATGGAATGGATTCCCTTGATATACTTAGGAAGCTTTCTCCCAGTATAAATTCTCTTAATAGTGATTTTAAAGAGTAAGATAAAAGAAGATGAAATTGTGGACAAATGGATTGAAATTAAATAATTCAAAATGATGTTGATCCAGAAAAAAAAGGATTATTTTGAAAATGTTAATATTGAAGGAAAAATTATTCCTATCTCACCTGCATTTTTAAACTAATGATTTAAGCATTATCCTCAAATGTTCTCATTTTCAGAAAGATGTTTATGAAGTTAGTTCATGTTGAATTTTTAGAAATTAAATCATATTTTTATATGCAACATACTTCTTGATTTTTTAGATCTAAGTGGCAACTCCTTTGTACCATAAATAATGGAACTACTTTTTAAATTAGGAATTCTTCATAGGAATTCTTCATAGGATATTAAACTATATTAAAATAGGGTACATCAATGTAATACATAATAAATTTATAGACAACAAATGTAGTATTTCCTAAACAACATTAAGGTACTAATGATAGGATTTGTTTTTCACTTGATATTGAAAATTAATCATGATAAGTGATAGATTAAAAGATATCAGTGTTTTAGTGAGGATTTCCTAAGATCTTGCATATTAACCTATTCAATGAGTTAAAATATTTTAAAATAATTTAAAGTGTATTTTGTGGCTTATTCTTTGCTTAGATGTCCTTTGACTGTAATATGACATACAGATGAGCAAACTTGTTCTGAAGACTCCTTTCAGTTTAACAAAAGCCACCCATTTCACAGATGATTTAACTTTGATTAACCTACTCCATTGTAACAGATTTTTCCTACAACTAGAATTTCATTCTTTGGTGTTATTTCTAGGTGCATTTTAATTTACAGAACAGCTTTTCTTTCCATCTCACCAAAATACATCACAATTTTGATGTTAACTCAAAGTAAAAATTCAGTGGTTCATTAAACCTACTCTTAGCGTTCATTGACAAGAGATTTGTCATTTTAAAAGTAACTGCTACTTTTATGCATTCTTTACTGCTCAGTTTATAACCTTAGATTTCCTGTCAGAGAAAGCATGGAGTTAGCCACTTAGCATATTGCAATGAATATTCATCAATAAATTGATGTGACATGGCAGTCCCATTTTTCAGTCTCCCTGCTCTGTTGCAGTCTTTTTCCATTTTAAATATGTTATAGCTTACTGTGTAAGAGGGACTAGCTTAGCAGATCTTTAGCACTGGAATTCTATATTTTTGGTCATGTTAATAGTCCTTTAGTAGTTACTGTATTAGTTTTTAACAAAAGTAGTATATTTGTTTCAGGGGAACATTCTCTAAACTTATGGTAGGTATTTTTGCCAAATATTTGGGAGAGATGTGTGTGTATATTTATATATTGCTTAAGATGTGCTTTATTAGAAATGTATTGTGTTTTGTAGTTTTTAGGAATAGCAGAATATTTGTTTTTGTGTTCTTTGAAATTTTATGTAACAATTATTTTTATGGTGCTTGGGTTTAAATAACTATCAGTTTTAAAATCAGTTTTGAATCTATGTATTATAGAAAGGGAGGTATGTACGTTCATTCTAAAATAAAGTCCTGAAAACATGTACTTAAATAGTACATACTCATCATTCAACTACAACTAAAATAATCTATATAGATAAAATTATCCAATAGTCATGGCAGATGCTGTATAGTAGGCAGATATAGATCACTGTCTAACATACTTCATCTACATTTTAAATTTTGAAAGAAAAAGTGTGTCTATAAACAAGATCTTTTCTGTTAAATATATAGATTATGAGGTCACTTAGCACTAAAGTACTAACTATATGCATTATGACTAGAATTTGACACCTGTCATTGGAAATGGTACTTAGAAGCCGTATAATGCAACAAAGTCGAGGCAGGAGAATACGATGTGGGTAGGAGGCTGTAATTTATAATTCACAATACTCACAAATGACCTGTTCACGGTGGCTCAAAATCCCTGTCTTTGATTTAGGATTTATATATAGAACCCTACCAGTAAACATATTGATTAGGATAACTGATTGTATTAGCAGAAAAATGGGGAAAAATCTGTATATTCTCAGACTTAAATTTTAGTTGACATAAATATTCTATTATTTTATTATGTTACACTTGTAGGTGAGTTTATGGTAGAATTTCATTCTAATGTTTGAGCAGTACAGAATTGTTATCAGTTATACTGTTTTCAGATTAATAATCCGTTATATATGAGAATTCATCTAAAAAGGAGTACTGTCTTTCTGTTTCTCTCTGTGATTATTGTGTCCAAAAAAAGCTTTCATTTTTTAAGTAGCACAAAAGCTGTAATTGGCATGCTTTGTAAGGAAGTGTCAATGTGCAAGAGAGTGGCGATCACTAAGAATTCTTTTACGTGTTCTTTCCCCTTTGCACCACCGCCTCCTCAGCGGGGTCACTGAGATCACTAGCTTTTCTTGAAATGGCCATTTTCACTGGCAGGTGCATTATACCCTGTATTTTCAGATTGTTTTTCCATTCTGAATGTTTGGCAGGTTGATTGCTCTGGCTGCATTGACGGAGAAAGGGCTGACAAATGCGGTTGGGCTGGCTGAAAAGACAGTGATTACTGTTTTCCTTTGTGGCTGATTGAGGCCCTTGAAAGGAAAAATTTTAACCTTCACCATTTGGTTCAAAAGTATGAGCATATATTGAAATCATTCGTGCCATTTATCCTAGTTCTGTAAACTTGTCAGAACGTAAAAATCGCTCAATTTCAAGTAATGTAGGATTGGCATACGTCATTATCATTTTGATTAAGTTGGAGGTTGTATCATTGTGTGCATTATACAGTGTCATTTAAAGCTTTCTTTCCTACAGGTACAGTTATATTTTTATTGCTTATACTATAGTGTTAGAAAGATTTTCATAGCTCTCCAAACCTAACACTATGTGTGTGGTTTGGCAGCTGGTGTAGCCTACAAGCTGCATTTTGTTTGCAGGGTAAGGGCTTATCTCTAGGCCTCCTGGAGTGCATGCGGGTAATTGCACAGGCTCACCATTGGGGAGAGACAGGATTGGAAGCAGTCAAGCGGAAGAATGTTATGCCATCCCATTGCCACCTTGTAGCAGAAAGACACAATCCCAGCAGTGCCATCTGGTTGTTGCTATCTAGTCAGCTGGCCTTGCTGCTGGGACCATGACTTAGCAGCTGGTTCCCATCCTTGACCATTCTTTTGTGTACCTCATATGTATGTGTGTTTTAGATAATTTTGAACATGGGTCAGGGAAATGACTATGACTAACAAGTAAAGTTCACTTATGAATAGGCTCTCATTACTTGAGATGCACTGTGCTATAGACGCCTGCTGCCATTCCCTTATAGACAAATGACACATCTGTTTAGGCAATAAAAATAAACATTTTCTCCATAAAAATGCATCTTGTTATGTAGTAAAAGAGAAGGTAGGCAGAGTTGTATGTTTATAACATTTTAAAATCAGTTATTTTCTGGTTTGGGAATATAAGAAAATTTAATAATAAAGTCTTATTATATTATTATCTCAACATATATTTTTATTCAAGTTAAGAAAACATTTTTAAGTGCTTATTGCCACATTATATAATGATAGATAATAAAACTGGCATTTAAAATGACAGAATAGAAAATGTGGTTCTCATAGCTATTATCTTTAAAATCTCCTTTTCAAATAGCAACCTGAGAGTTAATGTAAGCCGTCTTTATGCCATAGGAAGACCCATTAGACACACTGATGGTTTCAGATCACAAGTAAGCAGCCAGCTCTGTAGGCTATTTTAGACATTTGATTTTCTTCATTCTACAGCATTAAAGTGTCAGCATGCTACATAAAACTATGCAGGAGTTGCATCTTGTTCTGTCTGGAATGATGAATGCTTGCGAGCTTTTAGAGATTTCAGTGAGGGATTCATCCTAGTTGCTTATATCTCTTATTTCAGTTTATATAGCTACAGAATTTGGTATGATTGTGTTGACAAAATTTATATTACTTGTACTTGTTCTGTCTTATCATTGGTTTACTTTTGCTTTTATGTAAAGAGATATGATACCTTTTGAATATTACCTAAAAAATTACAGTTACTTTCATAAAAATAATGTGTTTTGTTCTTTTTTTTTCAGATGAAGAGGAAGAAGATGATGTAGTGACTCCTAAACCACCTATTGAACCTGAAGAAGAGAAAACTTTAAAGAAAGATGAGGAAAATGATAGTAAAGGTATCTTACAGAATTTGTTAAAAAATATTGTTGACTCCTATTAAGATTTCTTTAATATTTATGTATTAAAGTAGAATAAAATGCTCTAAATAAAGAGGTATCTGATTGAAAAATAAGTGTGCCATTCATTGATCCAAACTGTAATAGTGAGTTTACCTGATTTGACAGACATAAATCAAACTTCAGAAAAACATTTGTCTTCCAGCTCCCCCTCATGAACTGACTGAAGAAGAAAAGCAACAGATCTTGCACTCCGAGGAATTTTTAAGTTTCTTTGACCATTCTACAAGAATTGTAGAAAGAGCTCTTTCTGAGCAGATTAACATCTTCTTTGACTACAGTGGGAGAGATTTGGAAGACAAAGAAGGGTAATGCTTAATTGCTAAAATTATGGCTTCTGCAATGTTAAATCACTTTAAGATTGAGAAGTTTAACATCATCTTTTTTGGATTTGGTCTTTTCTGTAGAGAGATTCAAGCAGGTGCTAAACTTTCATTAAATCGACAATTTTTTGATGAACGTTGGTCAAAGCATCGAGTTGTTAGTTGTTTGGATTGGTCATCTCAGGTAAATTAGAAACTGGTTGCTATTAACTCATTTTTGAACTGAGTAGTTTTATTTTAATTATGGAAACTAAATCAATATACAATTTAATAATGGATGATAGTTCTAATGTTATATTCATTTTGTATACTGTGGAAGAAAGGATTGGAAACTTTATTTGTATTTAAAATTCAAGATTTTATTTATGCCACAACCCAGTTTTACTTATTTCAGTTGCTCATCAAATCCTTTGGATAAAATTTCAACACATATTTTAACTAACTGTATTAATTTAAAGTGCTATTAATGTTCCAGGGAGTGTAACTCTTGAGATACCCTTTTTGGTAAAGTGTTAGGTATTGTATTTTCAGAATAATTTTATAAAGAACATTAAGTAAGTAGGAATGTAAAACAATTCCTGTTACCATAGCATTTGTTCCACTTGATTTTTGCGAGCAGTATCCAGAGTTACTTGTGGCTTCCTATAATAACAATGAAGATGCTCCTCATGAGCCTGATGGTGTGGCCCTCGTATGGAATATGAAATACAAAAAAACTACCCCAGAGTATGTGTTTCACTGCCAGGTAAGATGGTCTTTTAATAGTCTTCCCCAAGTTTAAGAATTCATTAATGAATTTAGACAAGTGCCTTTTTTCTTTTCTTGTCAACATAATGATTTCATTGGCTTGGCATTTACTAAACCACCCCATATTTGCAAACAGATGTGAACAGAAAACTGAAGACTTCTCAGTTCAACATGATCTGCCTTTTGTAGCTTTTCTGACATCTTTTATAATGTTTAATCACACCTAAAGCCCTTTACAGTTGTGATTTTCTGTTATTGTGATTGATTGTATAAAAGAAATCTTTTATAAAATGTCTTTTCTACAGGGAGTTTCTCAGGAACTTACTTGCTGAATATACAATTAGACTGTTGGCCCACTGAATTACTTATACATGGCCTGAGGAGTTGGAACTAGATAGTTTTAAGTAGAAACATATGGTTGAAGTAGGAAACAGATGCAGAGTTTTAAAGTGAATTTAGAGGAAGGTTAGAATTTGCAAGCCTTTTTTGGTTGCATATTATAATCTTAATAATATCATAATTCTGGAAAAAAAAATCAAAACTAGCATATATTCTGTTGTCAGATACTGTCAGAGGCTAATACAGAGCCAGTTCCCTTTTGATGTAATACTCTAATCAAATAAAATAATTTTTTTGTCTTTAATAAATTACTGAAACATATTAATGTAAATAATCATTATATTTAACTTTTAAGCAAAAATTATTCTAAAAATACATTTTTATATTTCAAAACAAAATGAAATTTTTAATAAACTGAAAATTTTTAATGACTTTATTTGCTTGTTTTTATCACCTCTAATACCTTACACTAGAGAAAATGTTTTGGATATATGTTTATTTTTATAACTTGTCAGGCTTATTCCATTTGAACCTTGAGTATAAAAATCTTCCTTATTTGCAGTCAGCTGTGATGTCTGCTACATTTGCAAAATTTCATCCAAATCTGGTTGTTGGTGGTACATATTCAGGCCAAATTGTGCTGTGGGATAACCGTAGCAATAAAAGAACTCCAGTGCAAAGAACTCCACTGTCAGCTGCTGCACACACAGTAAGTAAAAAGGTTGTTTCCATTAGACTTCAGTGCTCCTTCACCATTAAATACTTAGAAGTGTCCATCAGAGAATTCTCAGAATGTGTTTCCTTTGATGTACGAATTCTTCATCATTTAGCAACCAAGAACAAAGGCCTTTTTTCTGTGTTTTTGGGAATCTGTCTTATTAAAAACTCATCTTTCTTCTGAGACCACCTTTTGTTAATGAACAGAATAGCATTAAACTTCACATTTAAAAAGCCCTCAAGATATGAAACTTTTGATATGAAACAATACCTGTGATTATGTAGTAAAAATTGTTTCATTTTTTTGGTAAAATAATCTCAAAAAACTTTCTTTAATATCTCTTTAGCATCCTGTATACTGTGTAAATGTTGTTGGAACTCAAAATGCTCACAATCTGATTAGTATCTCTACTGATGGAAAAATTTGTTCATGGAGTTTGGACATGCTTTCCCATCCACAGGTAGGTTTAACTTGGAAAACTCTGAAATTTTGGGGCAAATGTTATTTTTCAAGGCTTATATAAACCCCAGCTTATATTTTTCATAAATGTTTTATAACAACATTTTATTGTTTAACAATTTATAAACCTAAACATGTGTTAAATATAGTTTGTGTATATACTTTATTTTCAAACCTAATTCATTTAATCAAAGTCAATTTATGTAAGTGGTATAATAAAAGAATTATTTATAAACCAATTAGAACTAGAAATTTTTCTTAAAAAATTAAACATTACAAGTTTGCAAAGTAATTTCCCTAATTTTTCCTATGCAGGATAGCATGGAATTGGTTCATAAACAGTCAAAAGCAGTAGCTGTGACATCTATGTCCTTCCCTGTTGGAGATGTCAACAACTTCGTTGTTGGGAGTGAAGAAGGTTCTGTGTACACAGCATGCCGCCATGGCAGGTAAATAAACTGGAATTTGCAATTACTTAAAATTCTCCTTTGAATAATCTCATTAAAACAGGTTGCTTCCTTTTTTAAGTAGAAATCTGTCCTAGAGCCACTCATTATTTATGACAAAGTATTTGAGGTCAGGTATATAAAATTAAAACAAATACTTTTTTAAAATAAATTTATTTTGGATGATGTGTTCTGGATTTTGAGGGTTGTAGTGTGTTGTGGTTTTGTATGCGTGCATGTGCTCACAGAAGTAAGTGGTGCTAGGAACTAATGATTAGCAATTACAGGTACAATGTGCACATGCCATATACTGTAAGATTTTCAGTTGTGTTCCCATTTGGACTTTGAGCTTTAGTTCAGTCCTCCTGATAATTGTACAGTAATGTCATGGACACATTTTATATTGACTATATTTCTCCTGCTGTTCAATCTGTTTTGAAATTGTCTAGCTGTCTATACCTTATCAATTGCTTCCTTAAAAAAACTGAGTGTCCAGTTTTCATCTCAAAGACACATTACCGTCAAGGTTTTTTATTTAAAAGTAGCCCAGATTTGCTCACCTACATGTAGCATACCTTTGTCTCTGTTTCACTGCCTCAGATATTGGACTTTTGAGTTCTGTCAACAGCATGATGTTCAAAAATGAACTTAATTGCTTTACTAGTGTTATCGAATCTGGATAGAGTAATATTCAGATTATTCTGATGTGTTATGAGCACAAAGTTTGTTGAACTTACATCAAAATTTGATATATAGACCCATAATATATTTGTAAGTGGCCAACTTACAAAAGATTTCCCTGACATTTTCACTTTTATGAAATAGCAAAGCTGGAATCAGTGAGATGTTTGAGGGACATCAAGGACCTATCACTGGAATCCATTGTCATGCAGCTGTTGGAGCCGTAGACTTCTCTCATCTTTTTGTCACTTCATCATTTGACTGGACAGTAAAACTTTGGACCACTAAGGTATCGAAAAACATGTTTGCTCATTTGCTCAGGTTTCTAACACAAGGTGGTGCTCTAATACATAGGAAAGATGAAAAGCTTTCTAATAGCTTAGAATGATTAACTAATAGATCAAACCTGATAAGTTACACAGAACATGCATGAGCTACAAGATGTATTTTCCTAAAAGTATACTGACAAACATGGTAACCCCACACACAACCAAAGACCAGTCTTTACACCACATCAGGCTTTTCAAGTGCAGAACTGTCTACCCTGACTGAGTTGGGGGAAAAGTCCCTGAGTATCTTGCATAGCATCTCACGAAGCTGTCATACAGCCCAGCACAGAAGCCATACATTTTCTTTTTGGAGAGCTTTCAGAAACTTGTTCAGAACTACAGTGATTCACAGAGCTGATGGAAAATGAAGAAAGACCAATAAAACTAATGTACAAGTCCTGTATGATAAGGCCACACATAATAAACTTGAATCATTAAGAAAGTATTGTATAAAAGGCATGGTCACATATATATTTTTGTTTTCCACAATAAATAATTCAAATAGTTGTTTTTTTTTTAATTTTAATAAGCTTCAGTTTGTTCAGAAAACCCAGTTATGTTATAAAGTGCTTCCTCATTCTCCAACAATTCTAAATAAAAGTGACTTGCCCGGCCTCATTGAAAGTCTCAAGGCCAGTCCAGGTAGGGAATGTTAACTTCTGTGGTAGACCATATAGTTTCATTTGAACTCATTTTAAAATTAAAGTGCCTTGACTGAGCTATCTAGCTTTTCATTGTTGCTGGCAAAGCTTCCTACTGAGAATATCAGATTCTATTTAAATTAGTTAAATTTTAGGCTATATTTCTTCATGTTTCCATCTGCCTTATCCTAAATGTTAACCTTTTGAATAATTCAATATGAGACAAAATTTAGATACCTTACTTGGTTCTTCAATTTTTTTTTTTCTTTGAGAAAACCTAGTGGTCTTAAGAAATGTTCTTTGCTATTATAGTGAACTTGTATTTATTTATCAAATACTGGCTTCAGAAATCTGGAGTGAACTCACAGTTTATACTTATCCTTCCTTGATTCTTTCTTTCAGTCTAATATGAAGTGAATTAAAAAACTTTGCCTCTAAAAGCTTGCCTTTTAAAATTATTTTCAGGTTTGGCATTAGCAGGCAGAAAAATAACACTATAAGTCTAATGAAAGGAAAATATAGAAAAGTGTTTAACACAGTGTCTAGCATATAACAGGGACTTAATAATTTCAGTTCCTCCTTTTCCCCTTTTTGAGGATCAGACAGCCTGAATGTATTTAGTCAGTGATCTGTTCTTTTTTTCTTGGATTGTTCTTGAATTTTTGTTCTTTTAATGAGATTTTATATAGTCGAAAAAGGAAGACTATTCCCACAAACATAAAGGAATGCATAGTCTAGCTAGTAAAACCAAAGCAAGATGCAGAATTATAAAGATGAAGCCAGCTATTTCTCTGTAGGCTGCAGGCAACATTTTAAGTGGCTAGAATTCTGGGTGTGCTTTCACCTTAGTTGTCCTTTATATAGACACAGGGTTCATTACATCTTTGTTAGATTTTTGGCCAGCTTCCTCTTCAGAAATTGAAAAGAATCTGTGTCTGTTTGTGGATTTATTATTATTTTTAATATCTCAGGCTTCAGTTTGCTAGCCTTCTTTTAATTTTAAATTTGAGGCTTCCATCCTTACATATCTTACTAATGGGACTAGAAAATGAAGAGTTTGTCTTGCCTAAACAAGAACGGAACTGTATCTGTGAAAGACTAATTGATACTTGGTTTTGTTGTACTTGGTTGGTTGGTAGTTGATACTATTTTTCTTGTGTTTTGCTGTATTTCAACATAGAACTGCAATAAGAATGACAGGCAGGCATATCTCATATTTTGTTAATTGGTCTAGGTATTTGCTTCTTTCTATGAGCTTCACTATGGGAGACTCATTTATTTATTCAACTGTGATATATGCCTCTTCCCCACACAGACGAGGGCTGTCCAGAAAAAATCCAGCCATAAAGGCCTCTGTTTTTCATATTACATGGTTAGGTACTTTCCAGACAGCCCTCATACATACCTCTCAAATGTTAGTGGACAAAGAATGAGCCAACATAGAACAGGGTATTTTTATACATGCGCAGTGGCCCCCTAAAACTTTATCAGAAAAATTACCTTTTATTCTAATTTTTCTGCACACAAACAGTTCTGTTTGAAGGATAAACAGCTACAATCTGCTGAGTAAATATTTTTTATTTGGCAATAGCATGGCTCCCAGTGTCACTGTTTTGATCTTAGATTTATACTTCATGATTAATTGTGTTGCTTGTATTTATTTCTACTCTGCCAAACAACTTGATAGAGCCTCTGTGTTCTCTCCAGTACAGTGGTAATGAATAATAGACAAGCAAGGATTTGCTTTTTTGTTTTGTTTTTGTTTTGGTTGGTTCCCTGAGCAGAGAGCGAACCCAGGCCGCGGCGTTGAGAGCGCCGAAGCCTAGCCACTACACTACCAGGGAACCCCCTTTGCACTAAGCAAGGTTTTTAAGTAATCTCTTTTATAAAATTTTGTCCAATTCCATTTTAAGCTTTTTAAACAAGAATGAATT
Source organism: Lyroderma lyra (assembly GCA_004026885.1). Taxonomy (NCBI): domain Eukaryota; kingdom Metazoa; phylum Chordata; class Mammalia; order Chiroptera; family Megadermatidae; genus Lyroderma; species Lyroderma lyra. The sequence goes on along the minus strand of PVJL010000769.1, from coordinate 198,697 downwards.
ATTGGATGTTGCTGTATCTTTGTGTTCTTTTAAGATCTGGCTCTGCCCCAGTAGCAAAACAAGAGTCCTCCTTTTTCTCCCTTTCTGTGAGTCATCTAAAAAATCCCTAGAAATCTCAGTTTGGTACTGCCTCAAATTTAGGTTAAAGTAATCTGCTTCTATAGTCAGCTTGTAAATTTTGCCTACTCAAGAATTTACAATGCAGTGACAGAGTTCTGGGTCATCAAATTTTTTCATTACTTCTTTGAACTCAGTTACTTTTATTAAAAAAGATAGAGGATTTTCCACATTTTGGGTGAAGTTTAAACCAACCAAGACATTGTTTCTAATGTATTTTTAGGATGTGGTTAGCTTTTAAAAATACCAAATTTGAATCATAACAGAAGGCACTTTCGCAGGCTTAAAAATACTAGGAAAAATATGTAAGGAGTAAAATTTCTTGAAAGTACCCCAAGGATTCCATGGAGCTTGACTTGATAAATTAAGAGGTACATCTGTAAAATTAGTTCAATGTTCCATTATATTTAACTGTACTTGTTATAGATTTCTCTTAAAATATAAATGTTATTTATTTGGGGTACAAAATGTTTTAATGTATACATAGTATATTGTAGCCTCAGAACAATGCCTATCAGAACCATATTTTCCATAAAGTGACAAAATTAAGATTGTTAATGCAGTAATTTTTTAGAATTGGTATTTTTCAGACTTTGTAGCCCATACATACCTTAAAAATATTTTAGTCTCTGATGTCTTAAATCCTGTCCTTATTTTAACAGCTTACCTGTTTAATTCTCATAGAATACCAGCATTAAAACAGGGTTAAAGAGATTTTACTACTACTTGGAATAGCAACTGTGCACATATGAGAGAAGTTAAAATGAAAAAAAGTGTTTTGAGGCTGGGGTGTTTCTTGGGCAAGTCTACTGACTGTCAGGACCTAGTCCTCCATGAGAGAAGCTCAGTCTTCTCAGTCTACTAGAGTTGATTAGCTAGCGGGTACTGACTGGAACTAACAGGCTCCTAAGACACCCGTATATTGGAGAAGGTCAATTTATTAATTTATAATGAGGAACAACTGCTAGAAGGCCCAGATACTCATGCTGGCCTAACCAGCTCATTGTTTCCCTGTAGACAGCTCACATGGGAAGCCAAATTATAATCAGAAGATTGCTTAGTGAGCAAGGAATTGGAACAAAAGAAGTTTTCTAATTTGAATGTTTAATGGCATCAAGCAAAGATAGCCTGATTTATTCATCTGCACATAGAGATAGCTTGCCATAAGTGGTAATTCTCAATCCGTGGGCTGAGATGCTCTCTCTTTTGGACAATGATTGAATTGGGTACTGTCTTCTTTTTTTTTTTTTTTTTTTGGTAAGACTCTGCTTTGTATTTCCATTGTTTTAAAAAAAATTTTTTTTAATTGATAAATTTATTGGAGTGACAGTGGTTAGTAAAAATTACATAGGTTCCAGGTGTGCAGTACTACAATACATAATCTATATGTTGCATTGAGTGCTCACCGCCCATAGCCACTTCTTCTTCCATCACCATATATTTGATACCTTTTCCCTCCTCCCCCACCCCCTTCCCCCTTTTCCCTCAGGTAACCACTAAACTATTGACTATGTTCATAAGTTTTTGTTTCTTTGTTGCTTTCAGTTTTATATTCCACATATGAGTGAAGTCATACGGTTCTTGATTCATATGGTTCTTGATTTTTTCTTACTTATTTCACTTAACATGATGATCTGAAGTTCTATTCATGTTGTCACAAATGGCAGTATTTCATCTTTTCTTATGGCTAATAGTAGTCCATTGTGTAAATGTACTACAGCTTCTTTATCCAGTCTTCTATCAAAGAATACTTCAGTTGTTTACGTGACTTGTATGGAAGTTCCTCAAAAAAATTAACAATAGAGTTACCATGGGCAAGGGAAACAAAGGCAAAAATAAACAATTGGGACTGCATCAGACTAAAAAGATTTTTTACAGGAGAAGAAACCATCAACAAAACAAAAAGACATCCTACTGAATGGGAGAAAATACTCGATAATGAGGCGTCTGATAAAGGGTTAATATTCCAAAATTTATAAGAAACTCAGGCAACTCAACACCAAAAATAAAAACAACCCAATTTTAAAAATGGGCAGTAGGGAGTTAGTTCCCTGGTGGTGTAGTGGCTAGGCTTTGGCGCTTTCAACGCTGTGGCCTGGGTTCGATTCCCAGCCGGGGAACTACCCCCCCACACCCCCCCCACCCCCCAAAATGGGCAGAAGACCTAAATAGACATTTCTCCAGAGGACATACAGATGGCCAATGGACACATGAGAAGATGCTCAACATCACTAATTATAAGAGAAATTGCAAATCAAAACCACAATGAGATACCACCTCACTCCTGTCAGAATGGCTTTCATCAATAAAACAACCAATAGCAAGTGTTGGCGAGGATGTGGAGAAAAGTGAACCCCTGTGCATTGCTGGTCACACAGCAGATTCGTCTAGCCACTATGTAAAACAGTATGGAGGTTCCTCAAAAAGTGAAAAATTGAACTACCTTATGATCCAGCAATTCCACTCCTGGCTATTTATGCAAAGAAATATAAAACACTAATTAGAAAAAATATATACACCCCTTTGTTTATCACAGCATTATTCACAATAGCCAAAATATGGAAACAACCTAAATGCCCATCAATAAATGATTGGATAAAGAAGCTGTGGTACATTTCACAGTGGAGTATTACCTGGCCATAGAGAAGAAGAAAATCTTAACCTTTCGCTACAACGTGGATATAACTAGAAGATATCATGCTAAGCAAAATAAGTCAGACTGAGACACATACCATATGATCTCACTTATATGTGGAATCTAAAGAACAGAATAAATGAACAATCAAAATAGAAAAAATGATTCTTGGACACAGACAATAGTTTAGTAGTTGGCAGAGGGAGAGGGGACAGGGGTTTGGGGAAGGGGGAGGTGGGGTTCAAATATATGGTGAGGGATAAAGAAATAACTCTGGGTGGTGAGAACACAGTGCAACATGTAGACAATAAAAAACTATACACCTGGAACCAATGTCATTTTACTAACCAATGTCACCCCAATAAATTTAATTTTTTAATAATTGTAAAAAAAAATAATAGAACAGAGTTACCATATGACCCAGCAATCTCTCTTGTGGTATCTACCCCCAAAATTTGAAAATCTTAGTCTGCAACGGTATATGTCTTATACCCCAATGTTCATTGTAGCCCTGTTTACGGTGTCCATCATTTTTAATGGACACATTCCTTCTCAGAAAGGCAGTATCTTTAGTCAGGTTATAAGGAAGGTATTTCTGACCTTGGAATCATTTCTTTTTTACAGAGGATCTCTTTCTAGTCTGTTCCAAGTGAGGACATTCTTATTTTTCAGTTCTCTGGAGAGTACGTCATTCATGCATTTACTGTAGGGACTCTGGTTATTAAATCTAGATCTCCCAGTTACCCCAGAAAAATACAGAATTACTATATTCATTTTCTAGGGATGCCATAACAAATTGCAACAAACTAGGTGGCTTTAAAACAACAAAAATTTATTATGTCATAGTCCTGGAGGCTAGAAATCCAAAATCAAGGTCTTGACAGGGTTGGTTACTTTTGGAGGTCTGAGGGAGAATTCATTCTTCTGTTCCATGCCTCTTTCCTAGCTTCTGGTGGTTGCCAGCAGTCCTGGTGCTTCTTCGCTTGCAGCTGCATCACTCATCACAATGGTGTTCTCCCTGTTTGTCTCTGTCCAAATTTTTCTCTTCTTTTAAGACAGTCATACTAGATGTAGGGCCTGCCCTAATACAATGTAACCTCAGCTTGACAATGATATCTGCAAAGACCCTGTTTCCAATTATCATTACATTTATATGAATTTGGGAGGGGGACACTGTTCAACTTAGTACTTAACTGTAAAGAACTCAGAAAAAAATATGGCTTGTCCCTTGACCATACAGTATTTATTGTCATTCTTTTCCTAGAATGAGCTGCCTTTGCTTATTCAAATACTCTCTGTCAGTCAGAACAGCTCTTTGTTTTTATTCATTCTTTTGGCAAATATGTTTGCAAACCTTTTCTTTGTAAGCATTTTAGAGCTCCAGTGACCTTTAGACATTATCTAGTTCAGCGGTTCTCAATTTTGGATGCATTAGAATCACCTGGGCAATTTTTAAATTTTTTAGTGCTCACCTGTCACCCCAAACTAATTAAATCAGAATTCGATCTTTTGAAAGGGGGAGACCAAAGCATATTTTAAAACAATTCTCAAGGTTAGGGGGATTACAATATACAGTCAAGGTTCAGAATCACTGAAACAAAAGTTTTGTTTTATATGAATAGTGCTGCTCTGAGCATAGTTGTAGATGTCTTTTGATGGACATAAGCATTCATTGGGCATAGGAGTGAAATACTTCGCCAAAGTATATGCATAATTCCACTTTAGTAGATACTGCCAAGCAATTTTCCAAAAACGGTTTTACCAGTTTATAATTCCCGTGTAGCATATGAAAGTTCCCCTCACTCTGCATCCTTGCCAGCACTTGGTATTTTACTGCCTTTGTTCATTTAAAATTATTTTCATGGGTGTAGTTACATTGTATTGTGGTTTTAATTTGCATTACCTTGACACTAATGAGGTTAAGCATCTTTCCCTGTGTTTATTGGCCATTTTGTGAAGTGTCTGTTCACATCTTTTGTCCATTTTTCTACTGATAACCCCTTCTTTAGAAGATTATGTAGATCAGAACATACTTAGAGTTGAACATGCGAACATGATTGTGAACAACTTCTATTTTTAAGTCTTTGCATGAGACCATAAAATTGCCTGAAAATGGAATTTTCTTGAAGTATACAGTTGCCTCAAGAGTGGTAGACCTTAGCACAGGGGTTCTTAAATGTTGGTGCGCACCAGAATCACTAGTGAAGCAACACCAGAAACACTGATGAAGTGTATTGAGGGTGGGACCCTGCGTGTGGATTTTTATAATAAAAAGTTCTGTAGGTGATTGTGATGCCCATCTGAAGTTCAAAACCACTACCTCAGAGTGAGACTTCATTTGGCATTGTTGCCCAGGAGAATGATAGGAAAATAATGATCTTAAGAGGGGAAAAAAAAACCTTCTTAGTTTCTGTTCTTTAGCTTACTTTTAGGTTTTGTTAAAAATTTGTTAATTATAGACAGACTTTTTGGGGTATTAAAATAATCATGCTGTTGACATTTACTATGTCTGAAATTTTTAAATTCATATTTAAAACTTTCTATGAAAAATTTCAAATACATATAAAAGCAGAGACAAGTATAATTTACTATTATTTGTTTGAAGCAGGATCCAAATTATTTGATTTTTGTGATTGACATACATTTATGATTTACGTATCTTTTAAGCCCCTCTCTTAAAACAGGGTTTTCTTTCCTTTCCTCTTGCTTTGTTGTTTGTTGAAGAAGAAACCAGGTTGGTTGTCCTATTAGTTTCTCACAGCCTGGATTTTGCATTCTTACAATATTGTTCATATTGTGTATAGTTGTAGATTGTTTATACTTTCAAAGACAGAAGCTTGCCCTCAAGAATCACTTGGTATCCCCCAGTCTTTATGTTGAAATCTCTTCATCTCTTTGGACATCTGAAGCTCATTCTACAGTATATTGTACAGTAGATAGTACAGTAGGTGGTCAGTTTAGCTGAATATGAAACCCTTGATTTTTACTTTTTTTTCCATCATTTACCTTGAATGTGTTACTCTATTGTGTTCTGACAAAAATTGTTATAAAAAAAAATCTGATTATTTTCTGATTTTCTTTTCCTTACTTGTGACTTGGTGTTTTTTAAAAACTTGGGTGATCAAATGATTTTTTTTTTCTTTAAAGGGGCAATTGTCCTAGACACACAAGATATTTTTTAATTGTGGTTTGAGCCTGTCTTTTATTTTAGGACAGTTCTCTTGATTTATTACTTTTTGTATTTGTTCTATTGTATTGCTTTGGTTTTGTTCTTTAGGGCCTGCCATTATAAGTATACCTTTGTTAATCTTTGTCAGTCGTTTCTTTAAAAATTCACTTTATCTCTTCTTTCTTTTTTTAAATAACAGTGCTATTGAGATATAATCCATCTACCATAAAATTTACCCCTATAAAGTGTACAAATCAGTGGTTCTTAGTATATTGACAGAGGTGTGCACTGTCTAATTTTAGAACATTTTAAAATTTCATAAAGAAACCCTGTACCCATGAGCAGTCACTCCTCATTTCCTCTCTCCCTGTTCTTGGAAACTACTAATATACTTTTTTTTTTTTTTTGAACTTCCTATTATGGACAGTTCATGGACATTTCATGGAATCATATGTGACTGGCTTCTTTCACTTTGTGTAATATTTTCAAGGTCCATCCATGTCTTAGCATATGTCCGTACTTCAGTGTACAGTTATACTACTTTTTGTTTATTCATTCATTAATGTACATTTGGGTTGTTTTCACTTTGGGGTTATGAATAATGCTGCTGTGAACACTCATATATAAATTTTTGTATATACATGTAAACATTTTTGTGTATACATACATGTTTTGATTTCTTTTGGGTATATATACCTAGGAGAGGGATTGTTGGGTCATGTTATTTTTTTTTTTTTTTATTTTTTGGTAGTTCCCTGGCTGGGAATATGTTAATTCTAATTAGCATTTTTGAGGAATTGCTAAACTGTTTTTCAAAGCAGCTACAATTTACATTCCTACCAGCAATGCATGACAGTTCTGATTTCTCCACCAATGCTTGTTATTGTCTGTCCTTTTTTTAAATAGCCATACTAATGGTGTGAAATGATATCTTGTTGTGGTTTTGGTTTTCATTACCCTGATGGATAATGATGTTGAGCATCTTTTTAAGTGCTTATTTGCTATTTGTAGATCTGCTCTGAGAAATCTATTTAAATCCTTTGCCCAATTTTTACCTGGGTTATTGAGTTATAAGAGTTCTAGAAGATAGAAGTCACTTAATCAGATATATGATTTTCATATGCTTCTCTTATAGTGTAAGTTGTCTTCACTTCTGTAATGGTATTGTTTGAAGCACAGAAGTATTTAATTTTGACGTAACCCAGTTTATCTACTTTTACTTTTGTCACTCAGGCTTTTGGTTTCCTATCTAAGAAACTATTGCCAAGTCCAAGGTCATAATTTATTCTATGCTTTCTCCTAAGAGTTTAGTAATTTTACCTCTGATAGTTAGATCTGTGATGCATTTTAAGTTAATTTTTGTGATAGTGTTTGTGTGTGCATATCCAGTGATCCCAGTATCATTTGTTGAAAAGACTGTTCTTATTTAATTGTCATGACACCCTTATTGAAGATCTGCCATAATAATTTTGTGTGGGATTTGACTAAGATCCTTTTTTGTTGTTTATTTTCTAGTGAAAAGAGTTTTTCTTTACTTTTAGGAAGGAGGGAGGCAATGGGCAAAGATAGCTTTTCTAGTTTTGTAGTTTAGGATAAAGCTCTCTCTTCTGTGTTTTGTGCAAAGTGGATATATATCTGTCTGTTTATCTATCTGTTTATCTTCCTATCTTGTACTTTCTGAGCTATGCATGTTCTGTTCCTCTTCATCATTTGTATCTGAACCTTCTCTTTCCTTTGTCCCTGCTGTGCTGTATTCCACAATTTGGTTTCTACTCCCAGCCCTTTCTCTTTGGTGAGACTTTGTCTTGAAAAGGAGCTTTGGTTTGTTAATTTTGAAAGTATATAGGGCTCAAACTGCATCATTAGACTTTACTTATATGACATTGGAGTCCACTTACATTTATTCAGAAAAGGAGTCTGCTTCTGTTCTCAGACTGGCGCTCATGCTGTCCACTGAGCACCTGCTGTTGACTGAGGCTCTTCTGTGCTGTTCTCCAGAATTCCTCATGTCTTCCCACACATCTTCCCTCACAGATGCTCATAGTGTGAAGTCTTTACAGTTGTCGAGGTTTGTTTCCACCTGCTTACATTTGGAGCTTTGTCTCCTGGTTTTGTTGTAGATGTTGTCTGTGGATCTTTGGTTTTTGCTATCCTTGTTGCTTTGTCTGGCTTTATGGGGAGATTTAGAGGAGATTCAAAGTACAGTGCCATTGCTGTCATCTTCCCAGAATCCTCTCATTGACAGATGTTTTTAAAGTACATTCTGTTCCTTTTTAAAAACAGTATGATATCTGTAAGTTAAAAAGAAGATAGTTAATTCTTGGTTCATAACTCCAGGTATTTCTATAGTGAGACAACTTATATATAGGAACTTTTTCTAGACTGAGTTAAATGTCATAAGATGTTATCATACCTATTGAATGTATATCATATTTTGACTGTGCTAAGAATCAACTTTTCCCTTTCAGAATAACAAGCCTTTATACTCATTTGAAGATAATTCAGACTATGTTTATGATGTTATGTGGTCACCCACCCATCCAGCCCTGTTTGCCTGTGTGGATGGCATGGGGAGGCTGGATTTGTGGAATCTCAATAACGACACAGAGGTGAGCAGAAAAATAACAAAAATTGCACTGAAAAATAGAAAATTGGAGATTTATTGAATAATTTGTGAAATTCTTTTTATCCCAAGGAATGTAAAAGGGCTCTGTGATTGTAGCATCATCACAAAGAAACCAAATAAGCTTTGTACCCTAAATAATAAACAGCATGCTGTGCAGAACTAAAGGGAGAAATAATGTTGCCAAGAGCACTGGGGCATTTCCTTTTACTTTTGAAAAGCACTATCATGTCTCTAATGTCCTGGCAAAATCTCATTCGTAAGGCAACTGAAATATTTTTCATTCATAGGCTAGAAAGCAGAGAGTTTCAGACTGTTAAAGTATGTTAACCTTAATTCTGACTTTCTAAATTATCTCTTAGCCTTGATAGAATTGTGTATCATCCATAAATATTAGTCTAGCCTGACTTACTTGAATGAAGGAAAAAACGTATTTTGATGACTTATTATTGCACAAAGGAGTGAAAACCATGTTACTGTTACTATAAATGAATATAAAAACCACCAAATTTCCTAATTGCTATACTAAAATCACTTGTTGGCAATGAAATTTAACTGCAGTTATTATTTATTTTTCAAGTTATTATTTATTTTTAGGTGTGTGTATTTTGACAAGCTTAGAGAGGCTGAAAATGTTCTTAGAATTCGATATTGCGTTGTGGTGGTAATGTTAGCAGTCCTATCAGCAGCAGTTGTTGAGGAGAAAGTCTCTTAGTGCCTTCCCCCACGTCCCACTCTTTCTCACATCTCTTCATATTTCTAGTGGCACCTGTCTAAAACCCTTGTTGGATATATAGGGCAAGGAAATTATATGTAGGAAATCTAAGACATTTTAATACTATGCTAACTACTGGTTCAGTAGTTTGAGGAGGAACATTCAAATACTGCTAGGAAAAAGTATTAAGCCCTACCTAGATGATTAGACTTGATTATACAGTGCTTGTTACCTAGAGTGGTACTGATTTTATTTTCTTAGTTTGGGTTTTAGTGTTAGAGATTTGTGGTTATAATTAAGTTTGCATCTCTCCTGTAGTCACTAACCCAAAGAATACTCATATATCTAAAATGTAATTTTTCTGTACAATAATTTTAGCATTTTAGAGGGTTAAATTAATCATTTGAGGATGACTAGTGTCGATTAGGAGGATTACTTTTAATCTTATTTCATATTTTTTAAAAATTTAGTTGCTTCTGGTCTGAGTTAAACACAGAATGTTTGCTCTGTGTGTGTGGCAAATAAATCTCTTTTCCTCAGCGTAGGAGAAATACAGTCAGATTCCATGAGGCTGGCACCATTGTGTTGGTGCCATCATCCTCCCTGCTCCAGACAGTGCATGGAAACAAGGGGCTTTGGAAAGATCCATACTCTACTTCAGTATGAACTGTTTCTAGAAACTGTGGATCAAATCACAGGTTTCAGCTGACAGAGATGCAAACTACAGAAGTAATTCCTATTCTCTAAAATTGAACTGTAATCTGTTTATGAGGGCTTTTGGAATGTTTCCTTAAAATGGGATTTTAGCCATCTGTTTTCAAACAGCTTGGCTTCTTAAAGAAGTCAAAACAACAACAAAGAATACTTTATTAAAGAGAAGGTCTTTCAAAATGATGTATCTAGTCATGTGAGAATTTCTCACATAAGGACTTAAGTTATTTTCCCAAACCATTTTCAAGGATTGACTATAATGTCACTCATAATGTATCACTGATCAGAAAGAAAGTTGGGGATTTTTTTTTTTTATCTATTTTCATTTTTGTCTTAAAAAATGTAGGCTGATTGGAAGAAAGAAGAGTTACTGTTTTACATGTTTATAGAAATCGTGATGAGACTTTTAACACTGCACTATATTTTAAATGACTTTAGGTACCAACTGCCAGCATTTCTGTGGAAGGTAATCCTGCTCTTAATCGTGTAAGATGGACCCATTCTGGAAGAGAGATTGCCGTGGGTGATTCTGAAGGACAGATTGTTATATATGATGTAGGAGAGGTATGGGGCTCACTGCCTATAATTTTGACACATCTATTTAGCTTTCACAGCATTGTAGTCACAGTGTCTTTGTGGCTAAAACTAGTCTTTAAGGTTCATGAATTGTATAAATTATGGTTGTAAAGACAAATCTTACTTTCAACCTCAGGAACAACTCTTGAGATTAATTTTCTTTCTAAACTGGAAGTCCTGTGTCCTTATACATAACAGATTTTGAGAGTAATATCATACAAGGTTGGACAAATAATTCCATGAGCTCATCCTAGAAAAAGTGCTATATACCTCATTGCTGCATATCCACGGTCACCTTCAAAGTTTCTCCCCTTGGGAAGCTGTGCCAGCACCTAGTTCACCCTTCAAAGCAATTTTAGAACTCTTTCTAGAGTGACCATCAGAGCTGTCATCATACCCAAAATCTGACAATTAAGTTTGTGAACTCACCACCATGCACTTACATTGGTAGCACTGTACAAACAACTCAGTAAGGTGTCATAACCTTGGCAATGATAGCTCTGATGGCCATTCTTTCAGAGTTCCAAAATTGCTTTGAAGGGTGGACTAGGCACTGGCGTCAATGCAGAGCTTCCCAAGGAGAGTACTTCAAAGATGACTAGTGAATTTCAGCAATGAGGTATGTAGCACTTTTTTTTTAGGATGAGTTCACAAAATTAATTGTCCGACCCTGTGTTGGACAAGGTAGTTGGAACTACCTTGTTTCTTGAAGCATGCATTGCTGTAAATTAGAAATTCTTGTACTTTACAGAACTGATACTAAGATTTCATTTTTCTGTATTCATAGATTTGTTTGGGCCAGGTAGTAGAAATCAAAAGTAATTATTTTTGAGTTACCTGATGATATTGTGAAATGTGAGTCTTGACTTTTTTTAAGGATATTCATTTATTTATTTATTTAATTTTTGGGGGTTGGTTTCCTGAGTGGGGATCAAACCCAGGCCATGGTGGTGAGAACGCCAAAGCCTAGCCACTCTTCCGCCCCCTGAATCTTGACTCTTGATCCTTGTTGCAAAGCTGTTAACATTGAATCCAATGAGATGACTTGCAGCTCTCTCATTTTTCGTGCTTGGGTTGACTATACACAATGCCCAAGAGTGATTTTCTTTTTTTAGTCCTCAGTAGTCCCTTAGTCACTCATTTTTTTATTATACTATGCCTTATGATTCCTATTGTCTCTGGACACTGCACAGCCTCTAGCAATTGGATGTGCAGGGAGGTAAAGTGAATCATTTAGAAAAAGAAGTTGGAACTGTTTGCACAGGTAGAATTGCTCTGTATCTGCACTGTCCAATGTGGTAGCCAGTAGCCACATATGGCTATTGAATACTTAAAATGTAAGTAGTCACATGTGGCTGGTAGCTCCCTTATTGGGTTGGATGTCACTGTCCAAGCCAAGATTTAGAAGCGGGCACATCCATTTGGCACAATGAATGGCTTGTGCCCCAACATAGCAATGTCACATTCCTCTGGTATTATAGTAAAAACTATAAAAAAATTTTTGGCTGTTGGACTGCTTCAGTGAGGCAAAAGTATCTCAAGCCTCTTTTTCCTTTTGCTATTGCTACATCACAAAAGTGGAAAGAAGTAGCATACCTTCTAATGAAGGAATTAAGATACCAAGAAACGTTATCTTATGCCTCAAACAAAAATAATACAAGAAACCAGTTATTTTCAATCATGCTTCAAAAAGTATTTCATACTAGGAATAGTGTAAGAAGTAAAAAATTTTAAGGTATTTCTCCCCAGTAGCAAAATTCATGAGATAGTGCATAGGAGTTATAGTTGCAGAGCATCATTGTTATTTTCTCTCCCACTGATGATGGTAATAGCAAAATCAATTCTGAGGCTGTCACAACACACTTCACAAACACTGTCTTTTGTTTTGAAATGTTGTAAATCATTGTGATAGTCCCTATAATTATGGAAAGGCCATTCAGGTCAATTATTACTTTTTAATGGAAAAATTATTTGAAAACAAACTGAATAATAGGGGTAAGATGATCTTTTATTTCAGTATACAGAAAGTACTGTCTTTCTTTTAACAGCAGATTGCTGTCCCCCGAAATGATGAATGGGCACGATTCGGCCGAACACTTGCAGAAATTAATGCAAACCGAGCTGATGCAGAAGAGGAGGCCGCTACCCGAATACCTGCATAGCTCCTGGAAAGAGGATATGTAGTAGCTTTAGTGGATGTGGTCATAAGACTGTTTGCATGCTTCTGTCTAAATGATAATTAAAAGCAAATTTTGTGGGTTAAACCATGGACTTAATGCAGCAACTAAATATTACAGTGTCTTTTTTTATATAACATGCATCTTGTTTTGGATTTGTGTCCTTTTTAATCCAACTGATTGACTTTACTGAATGCAGCCTTTTTTGAATTCGTATATACAGGTGTATATTTGGTATTAGTTATTCTTTTGAATTCAATTTATAACTATATATACAATTATTTCTAAAGCACAAAATAAGTTCTGCATATTTTTAAATAATCATAATTCCCTGTTATACTGATAATGTTCTCATTAAACCATAATATATAAGAACATTGTTTATTCTTAGCCATAGCATGCATATATCTATCCAAGTTACATTCTGATATCCTTTTTCTTTATAATTCATGTGATAGCTATATATAAATAAAAAACAGATATGGCTTAACTTTTCAATTTTTCATTTTGATTTACTCCTTGTAATTTTAATTTCTCTTTCTCTTTTATTAAGTGTCCTTTTTCAAATCTTTAAGTTCCTGTTGTAAGCAGCAACTTCAAATCTTATAAAGCTTTGTGCCTTAAATATACCATAAAGTATACTATAGCTCTCCCAATGCATTATGAACTGATGTTTAGATCATCTGTCAGTGAAAAATTTCTATGTTAACTTTGCTTTACTCCCTTATTTTATTTTCAGTTAAGATATTTAGTTTAAAGAATAAATAAATAGATGTCTGTTATTTTTACTGATTGAGATAATTATGTATGTGAGCTCTTTGAGACTAAAACCTCCTTGGAGAGAAACTGGTTTTATGGTTGAAGTAGCCATGAAGGAAAAGTGCTCAAATGAACTTTGTCATTGAATCAACTCCACATCTTGAGATCTCTTATCACAACCTTGTCTACAGGTCTGAAAGGTAAGCGACAAATATCTAAGAATTACTGTTGAAATCAGCCTATTGCAGGACTAGAGCAAAGGATTATGATCAGATCTTGATTTTATCCACTTTAAACTGTCCGTTTCCTTAATCCTGATCTGTTGTCCTTTTAAAGTTTAATTTTCATTTATCCAACAGGACATGAAATAGGAAGAAGAATAGAAATCAGAATTTGAACATTTTTGTTATGTTTTATTTTTTAATAATTCTAATAAAGATATATTGGGAGATAAATTTCCAAATAAAACTTTCTAAGTATGAGTGTTATATAACATAAAGAATATTTGGCCAGGAATATTGGACTCAACTCTGGTTCTAGTTCTGTCACTCATGAGAAGTGTGATTTTAGCCAAGTTTTTCCATCTGTCTGTGCCTCATTCTTTATTATCTAGGAATTAAATTTGAATTGGATTTCTAAATTAACTTTAAGCTTTAAAATTATTAATTGTAATTCAGGAAATTTTTCATTTTTATATATTGTTTCTATAAATTGACACCCCATAATTATCTTTATATAACAAAGATAAATTTTTTATATCACTGGGCAAACATTTCAAGTTATCTCATGGTAGCAATGTCTGAGTCAAAAGTTTGATTTTAGCAGGGTCACACTGTCTTTTTAGAAAAATCATGTAATCACTGTAGTAGTTACTATATTTTGCAGTCAGTTTGCAAAAATGAGTAGAAAAAAGGAAAACTAATTATGATTAATGTTGGAAGTAAGAGATGTGGCAAATCAGATGCTCCTTGGACTCAAGTTGATGTTTTCAATTGTGAAAAAAAAAATTGGTTAAGTATTTATAAAATACTTACCACTAAAGAGTCTTTGCTTTGGAGGAATAATGTGTTCCCCTTCTGTCCAAAAAATCTAATGTGGACCTTTGCCCATTTAACTTTAATTTTTTAGGGACACATGAATTTAATGTGAGGAGTTACTTTTTAAGGTTGACTATATAATAGTGAAAGAAAAAGTACTGATATTGTCAATTTGATGTAAAATCTTCCGACAGATTAAGTTAACTAGAAAAAGTGTAGCTCGACTATACTTTTAGAAATGAAAACCTTACAATTTTGAAAAATATCTAGTTATAGAAATGTACCTTATTTTTTATCAGTTATATTTATTTTTCTCTGATTGGGAAATAAGCCATAGCTTACTGGCTCTTTTCTTATTTTGTTTATTGTTTGGTTATTCTCTTTCTGAATGGGAAAAAAAGATTATTGGTTACCCTTGTTTGTGTTGAGGAAGAGTACTCAGTTTTGCAGACAGTAATTAACATGTAGTAACTCTCAGAAACAATCATTTGTTGGTATCATTTAAACTAAAAAAAAAAAAATTATTGGTAGACACTATCTTCCTGTTTATAGATCCAGTTCCCTACAAAATTTTAAAAATCTAGATATAAAATGTTGTTGTTGTAATGCTGAAATACAGCATCTTGAAAGAATGGATGACCTAAAATTTAGGTGGAACTAAATGAAAGTAGTGTTAGGAATGATCCTAGTCATTACATATTATAAGAATGTTGATTCATTCTAGTTTGTACTAGTCCTGATAGACTTGAACCGTATGGAAAGGAAAGGCTTGAATAAATGAATGAATCAATCAGTCAATCAAAATCTGGTGTGAAGCCTATGATTTTTCATTTCCATTCTACTGGGCAGTGCATTTTTAAATGTCTTTTCTACAACCCTTGTATTTCAACATTGTCATTGTGAAATTGTCTAAATAGAAAGAGCTGTACAATTAGGTGTACGATACCAGAGAGAATGGAGCTTCCGTTACAGCTTTGGCTACTCAATGGCTATGAGAACAGTTGTTTAAAACATGATATAGCATCCAAGGTGTTAACTGTGCCTCAATCTTAGGCTTAAGTTTAGGGTAAAAAGCCATCAGCTTTCCTTGTTTGATGATTTAGTGATGGGATTCTGAATATTGAGTTGTTGGTTTTTTATTCCAAGCTACATAGAGACAAGAAGGAATTTGCTTTTCTGCTATCATCTTGCTGATTGCCAGGCAACTAGGAATCTTACAGGTTTGGGAAAAAATACCTGGGAATCATTTTTGACTCATTAAAAAATACTGAAAAATTGTTTCTTCACAGATCTAGTTTACAATTCTGGGGGCTTCTAGTGCTACCAGTGAATTGGAAAGTTGCCCAAAGGCAAGGAGAGAAGAACACCCACATTCATTAGTTCTTTTGTAGTAGAGAATTACAATTAAGAACATTCTTTTAACCAATTTCTTCAATCTTACTGCCCCATAAGGTAATATTGTGTATTATATAAGGTAATAAGCTATATTATATGTTTTTAAATCCTCTGCACGTAGAAGAAACATATTTTAGGGGGTTCCCTGGTGATGTAGTGGCTAGGCTTTGGCGCTCTCAACACCGTGGCCTGGGTTCGATTCCCAGCCAGGGAACTACCCCCCGCCCCAACCCACCCCCCCCCCAAAAAAAAAGAAGAGAAAAACATATTTTAGAAAAAGATCCTACAATTCTATCCATAATGCCACTGGAAGACTTTGGATAATCATATAATTGTGATGTTTTTCGTAGTAGGTCGATGCTATCAGATCTTTTGTTGGACTTTAGGTTTATAGATTCTCTTTCTGGCTACTATGTTCACAATTCCCCAACTTCTTAAAGTTTGAATGGATTTCAGCTATTAAAGTTTTCAGTATGTAGTTTCTAGATACTGATAGTTTCAACATACCCAATCAGCAATCTTTTATAAACTTTTCTAAAATTATAGTATTTTACGTTGTTAGTTTCATAGCAGGAAGCTCAGTTTTGGCTTCTTAATATTCCATTACCAGTTCCTAGTCAGAGGATAGAACAGCTTGCACTCAGGTAAGCTTTCAGAAAGGTCTGTTTCACTTTGTGAGATCATTTATTCAGGTCTCTGGTAATGTATTATCCTGCTTCTCTTCTAATGTCCTTGATTTGGTCAGAAAGCTGTGGGGCAGTGATTGTGTGGGGTATAGACACACCTGTGTAATGCTGAACATGCAGAGATCTGACTCCATGACTCCAGTAAGGCTTTGATGGCAAGTAATTTTATCTTTTGTGAATTTTTGTACTAGATTTAAAAAAAAAAAACAAAAAAAAACTTTCTGAACAAAGTAATGGAAATGCTTTAGAACCAAAATCTCTTATACTTAAGGGTGGCCTCATATATGAAAAAAAGAACACTGGGCTCAAAAGACTCAAGTTCTATTTTCCTGATATCCCCATTAACAGAAAGGTCACTGGGCCAAGGATCAGTATTTTCGCCCATTAAAATGTGAGGAAAATGCTTGCTTTCTGTGAAGATTATATAGGGTATTGTGAATGTGAAGGCTTTGTAAATTATAAAGTACTGCACAAATAGGGATATATATATATATATATATATATTTTTTTTTTTTTTTTTTTTTTTTTTAAAAGAATACTAGAATTGAGACAGACCATTTTGTGTAGCCATCTATGCAGTGTAACAAGATCTCATCATTTAAGGATTCAGTGGCTTGGTATTCAAAGAAGAAAATTGTTTTTAATTCTAAGAAATAACATCATGATTGAACCCTGAGATATATTTAGGAGTAGCAGTAAACTGAGGGGGATATATTAATTGCCCTTAATAAAGGATACTTTTCCTAAGAATGTTATCTCTTAAGTCTGTGGTCAAATTATAAATTATGCTAATAGAAAAAAATGATCTCTTTGAATTTCCAGCCTATTCTAAGCTGTCGCTCTTATGTTAGTTACATATAGAACATGGATTGTGATATCTAGAGCCTTAGAAAGGAGGAGGCGGAACCCCCTTTTCAAATCAATAAGAAAACAAATTTGATTCCAGACTAACCTGGCTACTTCCAGAACTAGAATCAGTCACTTCCACCAAAATCTGGAGAACAATAGTTACTCAACTATTACAACTTATACAGTACCTGTCCTTCTTCCCCCTTGGAAATAATGTGTGTTCATTGTAGGAAGATAATCACTAGGAGGAGGAGTTTCAGTCATTGGGGACCTGTGTGTGGCTGTCAGGCTTAGAGGACCTAAGGTTGGTCCTGCAGGAATAATTTTTATGTAACTCACATCTGGATTGGCAGATCTCTGCTGTCTCATTGTATCTAAAATATGATTTTCAGAAATAAGTCAAAACCAGACTTGTTAATGAATACCAAATTGAGCAAGAAACTTCGTAAAATGACTAGGCCCTTCCAACGGGCCTCATTTTCAGTGTTGGATACAATCATGAATTTGTCAGTACACTGAGAGTCATTGGATGGATTTGGAGGACCTTCATCTTCCAAAGGCAAAAGAAATGGCCTTAGCTTTCCTGAAACTCAGGAGCACTTGCGTAGGATTTATATCAGTTGAGAAAAAGGAGTTTTGTATTTTGTGTTGAAAGTCAGATAGTACAGTGTGATTATAGAAGACTGCCCCTAGGTTTTGCTGCTCCTCATCTTTGGCAAATCCTTCATCTCTCTAGAACTTCTTCTCTGTTGTAAAATGAATGCTGCAGGGAAATAATGAGAATAATAAATCCACATAGGTTAGAAGCCTTAAAGGCTAATTGGATATAAAGATGTTGCTCTTTAGTTGGAATTGCAACAGTTGAGAGGAAACAATTGACTACTAAATCCTATTTTTCATTGGCAGATAAACCCCTTCACAACATGGTGGTTGTGAGATTTGTATTTTTAGTTCAAAGAGTCTTGGACTTAGGGTCAACTCGTGTTGAAACTTAACCATACCTTTTGAGTAAATGGCTTCTGTTTAGTTTTTCATGTACCACGTCACAAGGCTGTTACAGAATTAAACCAGAATATATATGAAAATGAAGCACTATATAAATAATGAGACATTGCTGTTATAGGATGTGATAAGTAAAATCCTTCAGCAGGTTCAATAATTGCTCCTCAGTACCTCCTCCAAGAGGCTGTGTCTCTTGGCTGTTAGAAGTTAAAAACAAGCTCTTACAAATTCAGAGATTTCTGTTTTACCACACAAGGCTTTCTGGGTTGATTCCCTGCTAACCTTATCTTTTTTACCCCTGCTTTCTCTATTGAGAGAGACCACAAAACCAGTATGAAATAAATTTCAAAGAAATAGGGTTGGGAAGATGTACTCAAAGCTCTTGAACCAACTTTATACTTAATGGAAATGTGTGCCGCTTATTTCCTCTGCCTTATAAACAATGGCTTTTGTACATTCTGACCATGTAGTATTAATAACTGGTAGCATTTATTGAGCAGTTGCTAAATGATTTTATTTATATATATAAATGTCAACTAAAATATTATATACATACATATATGCATTCTAGCTCCCCCATAATATAGGAACTATAATACTATTACTAATTTACAAAGAAAAAAAAACCCAAACCAATTTGAAACAATTTCTCTGAGCCTGATTTGTAGCCAATGGTGTAAATGCTCCCACCATGGCCAATAGCAAATTATCAATGTGATGTCACTGAACGTGGAATTGGGAAGATCCACATGTAATGGGCAGGCTCTCATTGAGCTGGTGCAGGCCATGTCTAGCATATCACTGGGCTTGGGGACATGACTCATAATGTAGGAACTGAACCCAGGCAGTTTAATTTTAAAGCTATGATCTTAACCATTATACTACACTGCCTTTATGATCTTGGTCAACCAGCAAGTCAGTTTTTTATTTGGATAAGCCTGCATTGCCACATGCTTAAAAAACCTCTGCCAGTTTTTAATTGGATTACTTGGGTTTTTGTTAGGGTTGTATGAGTTCTTTATGTATTTATGCCAAGACTGATGCCAAAGAGCTTGCTGCCTGTTTTCTTCTAGGACTTTTCGGGTATCAGGTTTTACATTTAAGTCTTTAATCCATTTTAAGTTAATTTTTGTGAGTGGTCCAATTTCATTTTTCTGCACATGGTTATCTAGTTTTCCCACCATCATTTGTTGAAGAAACTATTCTTGCCCCATTGAGTATTTTTGGCTCCCTTGTTTAATTAGTTGACCATATATGCAGTGGTTTATTTCTGGGCTCTTTATTTTGTTCCATTAGTCTATGTGCCTGCTTTTATGCCAGTAGCAACAACACTATCTTAATTCTGTAGCTTTGTAGTATAGTTTGAAATCAGGAAGTGTGGTACCACGACGTTTTTCCTTCCCTCAGGATTGCTTTGGCTAGTCAGGGTCTTTTGTGGTTCCATATGAACTTTAGGATTTTTTTTTCTATTTCTGTGAAAAATGCATTGGAATTTTGATAAAAATTATGTTGAATTTATAGATGGCCTTGGGTAGTATGAACATTTTAAAAATAGTGATTCTTCTCATCCGTGAACACGTGTTATTTTACCATTTGTGACTTTTTAATTTCTTTCATCAAATTTTCATTCAACGGATTTTTCACTTCCTCGGTTTAAGTTTATTCCTAAGTATTTTATTGGTTTTTGATGTTATTTTAAATGGGATAGTTTATATATTTTTCAGATGTTTTATTATTAGTGTAAAGAAATGCAATAGATTTTGTGTGTTGATTTAATACCCTGCAACTCTGAGCCTGTGTGTCCTTCAAGCGGACGTGAGTCTCTTGTAGGAATATATCTTGTAGATAGCATTTAGTTGGGTTTGTTTGTTTTTAATCCATCTATGTATTGTGTCTTTTGGTGAATGAATTCAGTCCATTTATATTTATAGTTATTAGGATATGTAAGGAATTACTAATACCATCTTATTAATTGCTTTCTGGTTGTTTTGTATTTCATTTGTTTTCTTTTTCCTTCTGTTTCTGCCTGAAAAGTGGCGATTGTCCATGGTGGTATGGCTTGTTTCTCCTGTGTCTTCTGTGTACCTACTCTAGAGCTTTGCTTCATGGTTATGAGGCTTATATAAAACATCTCATAGATAAACCAGTCCATTTTAAGCTGATAGCAACTTAACTTCAATCACCTACAAAGACTTTATCCTTTTGCTTCCCCTTTTATATTTTTTATGTCATTTACCTCTCTTTATATTGAGAATTAACAATTATAGTAGATATAATTATTTTAAATACTCCTCTCCTTTAACCTTTATACTATAGTTAAGTGGTTAACAAAACATGCTATTACAGAATTAATTTTCTGATTGTATATTTACCTTGACCAGTGTGGTATGTACTTTCTGTGTTTTCATGTTACTGATAGCGTCTTTTCCTTTCAGCTTGAAGAACTCCTTTCAGCGTTTCTCTCATGGTAGTTCTAGTGATGATGAACCCCCTCGGCTTTTGTTTGTCTGCTAAGTATTTCTCCATATCTGAAGGATAATGTTGCCAGGTAAGAGTATTCTTGGCTGGCAATTTCTGTCTTTTAACAATTTGAATATGTCATTCCACTTTCTCCTGACCTGTGGAGTTTCTGCTGAGAAATCAGCTGATAGCCTGATGAAATTGCCTTTGTAGGTTACAGTTATTTTCCCCCTGCTTTTAGCATTCTCTCATTGTCTTTGACTTGTGACAGTTATTATACAATGTCTTGGTCTTTTTGCACTGCAATCATGGAGTGGCCTATTACCTTCATGAACTTAGAAATCCAATCTCTCTCCAGATTGGGGAAGTTTTCAACTATTATTTCTTTAAATAAGTTATCTGCCTCCTTCACCCTCTCTTCTACTTCTAGAACCTTGATTATTCTAACTTTTTAAAAAATAAAATACCATAGAGCACACATAGGCTTTTTTCTTCTTTTCTTTATTTTTTCCAATTATATTTGACATTACAGTATTATATTGGTTTCAGGTGTATAGCATAGTGAGGAGACATTTATATAATTTACAAAGTCCTCATTCTGATATATTTGGTTTCCCTCTGACACCATATAGTTATTGGAATGTTACTGATTGTATGACCTATGCTGCACTTAATATACCTGACTGTTTAGTAACTGAGTTTGTACTTGATTGCTTCCCCTTTTTCACCCACCCCTCCAGCTCTCCTATCCTCTCCACAAATCTAGTACCCAATTGACACCACAGTCATTGCAACATTATTTACCATATTCCCACTCTATACTCTACATCCACATAACTGTTAGTCTGTAACAACCAAACTGAACTTCCCAATCCCCTCCCCTTATTTCACTTACTCTTCCAACCCTTCTCCTTTTTTCAACAAACTGAATGTTCTCAATATTTATGAATCTGTTCCTATTCTGCTTGTTTATTTTCTTCTTTGGATTTCACCTATAAATGAAGTTAATTTGGATCGGTCTTCCTCTGTTTGTCACTCGACTGAGTGCAATACCCTCTCTATCTTTTGATTTAAACCTTTAATATGTATAAATTGAAAACAGCTGTTGATGGACATGTAGTCATTGCCATTCCATCGTTTATAATTTTTTATTTTTCCTATCTTAAGTCTCTCTAGCATTCCTTGTAGTACTGGTTTGGTAGTGATGAACTCTTTCAGTTTTTTCTTGTCTCAGAAGCTCTTTCTCTGTCCTTCAATTTTGAATAATAGCCTTGCTGGATACATTAATCTTAGTTATAAATCCTCGGTTTTCATCATGTTGAATATTTTCTGCCAGTCCCTTCTGGCCTGCAGTTTCTGATGAAAAATCAGCTGAGAGTCGTATGGGTACTCCCTTATAAGTTATGATACTACTTGACTTCCTGCTGTTTTTACATTTTTCTCTTTATCTTTAAAGTTTGCCATTTTACTTACGATGTGTCTCGGTGTGGTCCTGTTTGAGTTCATCTTGTTTGGGACTCTGTGCTTCCTGGTCTTGTATGACTATTTCCCTCGCCAGGTTAGGGAAGTTTTCAGTCATTATTTCTTCAAATAAGTTCTCAATGCCTTGCTGTTTCCCTTCCCCTTCTGGTATTCCTATGATGCAAATGTTATTAATTAAGCTTGATGTTGTCCCAGAGGAATCTTAAACTATCTTAATTTTTTTTGGATTCTTTTCTCTTTTTGTTGTTCTGATTGGGTATTTATTGTCTGCTAGCTTCTCCTCCAATTCACTGATTTACGCCTCTGCTTCATCTAGCCTGGAGATTCCTTCTATTCCATTTTTCATTTTCTTTATTGTAGTCTTTATTTTTGTCTGCTCTCTTTTAATGGATTCTATGTCTTTCTTTATGCTTGCTATCTCTCTTTTGAAATTATCATTAATTTCTCCGATCATTTTTATAACCATTGTTTTGCACTATCTCCAATAAGTTGCCTGTCTCCAACTCCTTTACTATGATTTTCTGCTTTTCTTTCTTTTGAGCTATATTGCTTTGTTTCCTCATTCTGGCATCCTCTCTGTAGATATTCTGCTTCTTAACCTGACAACCACTGCTGCAGTTTCTTTTTTTTTTTTTTTTCTTTGCTTTTTGGTATGTGGGTAGCTCCCTGACTGGGCATTGAACCCAGGCCGCAGCACTGACAGCGCCAGCGCCGAAGCCTTAAGCCCCTACACCATCAGGGAACTCCCTGCTGCAGTTTCTTCAGTGTTCCCTGCTGATATTGGGAGAAGTGAGGAGTGGGCAGAGCTCAGTAAGGGCAGGTGGGGGAGGGCGATTAGTGCCTTTGTTCCTGCCTGAGCTGGGAGCAGTGGAAGTGGGCAGTGCCGGCTTCCTTTTCAGTATTTAGTTTACCCTGAGGTCTCTGTCCTGCATTTTGGGATCAGCTGCCCTGTATGCAGTCCTTCAGACAGGACTGATTGTAGGCAGAGAAGAGCGCCTGCCGGCCACTCTCTCCTTCTTCCCTGGCTGGGCCAAGGTCTGACCTCAGGTCCTCACCACACCCATCACTCCCCCTCCTCTCAGAACTGGAATGAGGTCAGGCTGCCCCATCTTGCAGCACTGATGCCCGTACCCCCTGGTGTCAGAGCAAGGTCTGGCTGCAGTGTCTCTCAGCCCCAGCCTCTGGGCCTATGGACCAAGTGAGGTCCAGAATGCTCACCCGTCGCCTTCTTCCTCCTCCCGCCCCCACCCACAGAATGCCAAGCTGGGACTTGCACGCAGCCAGTGTCTCTGTACATCCCCTTGTTTCCTTCTCTGTTTTGCCAGTCTTTGCCCACCTGCAGGTACTTTGATGCAAGGAGCAGGTCTTTTAGTAGTGTTTGTGTGTTGCATAAGGAACCCTTAGTTATTTGTTGTGATCTCCAGGGGAGTTTTTCAGAGGTCCTTCTCACACCAGCATTTTGTTCCCTCTTGTAGGCTTTTTTAATTTACTCTTTTTCATTTTTCCTTTCTCTATTTCAAAATTTGCTTTACTGTGCTGGAGATTCTTTCTAGAGCACTTATCATTTATTGTATTCTTCAGCACCAGAATTTGTTTCCCCCCCTTTTTTTTTTTTTTTTTTAATGATTTCTATCCTTTGGGCAGATATCTCATTTTATTCATGTTTGTTTGTTTTCTGATTTCATTGGATTGTCTTTGACTTTTCTGGTATCTCACTGAGTGTCTTCACAACTGTTCTGAACTTTTATCAGCTAGTTTGCAAATTCTATACCTTTGAGCATGGTTATTGGAAAATTATCTTTTGGTGATGACATGTCTCCTTGATTTTTCATGTTTCTTATAGTTTGGAATTGCTGCTTTTGCATTTGAAGTATTTGACACGCCTTTAAATCTTTACTAGTAACCGTCAGATGGGGTATGCTGTTTGTTGGTGCTGTTAGTATCTGGGGTTTTCTCTACCTTTGTATAGATATACCTGCTGTACTCTTTTTGCTCCCTTTTGTGGCAGAATTCTTAAGCTTTCATTGTCTTTTCTGGTACTTACCACTCACCAAACTGGCTACTAGAAACCTCTCTTTGCCTTTCCAAGTTTGAGGTTTCTCCCTTGCCCACTATGGAACTTCATGCCAGATATGTGAGTTGGGTGGGGCTGGCTCTTAAAGGATCACAAGGCCAAGTGGTGTTAATTAGGTTAATGGTGAGCACTGATTTGGTGCCTGCCTGTGCTGGGTTGGCTGATGAAGAGGAAAGTTCAACAAAGAAACAATGCCGCCTGACAGAACTTCCATCCCAGGGGACAGCTGCCCAGACCCCTGCTCCTCCAGTCCTCACCTTGAAGCTAGTCAATTTAGTTCTTTCTCTTTTCTGGTGCTTTCTGAGATGCCACCCCTGCATTTGGGGCTTAGAGCGAGTGAGTCTGTGAGTAAGCAAATCTGTGGCTCCTCAAGAGGAGCACATAAGTCTCTTGCAACCCTTCATCTTACGTGGATGCAATTCCCACTGTTTTTCACAGACAGAAATTATGGGGACTTCTTTTCTTGGCACTAGTGCCTGGGGCTGGGTAACCCAGTTTGGGGCTGGGACCTCTTTCTTCTCAGGTGCAAACTCTGCAGCAGAGATACCCCTCCTGATTCTTAACTGCCACATTGTGTGTAGGACCAGCCCATCGCACATCTCCTACCAATCTTGGCATAGTTTCTACTTTATACCCTCAGTTATAGGACTTTTGAGCTAGTCTTCAGGTGGTTCTCAATGACTGTTCTGTAATTTCGTTGTATTAATAATTTTGATGTGATTGTGGGAGGACGTGAGCACAGTTTACCTCCTTTGCCATCCAGAAGTTAGGAACTACATCTCTTTAATGCCTTTTGATATTATCTGCCTCTTTCCTGATGTCCCAGTCATGGAGATGCCACCTTAGTACTCTGGGTGCTAGAGAGAAACAGGTTTCTACAGGTGCATCTCACACACTCTTGGACTAGCTGGGTACTCATTCACCACCACTCTTTTCCCCAACAGGAGGGGTTCCCACCACTGGGTAGTTCAGCCCTGTGCAGTGTTACCTTGGAAGTAGGGGGACAAAATTGGGAAAGTTCTTACCATCTCCACTGTAATCAAACTTTTTCCCCCCCTCTGATGGTGTGCTGGAATCTACCCTTAGGGAACCTAGACTTCTGCAAATTCTCTCATCCATGCATATCTGTGCAAGTCAGCATTCTCCAGGGTTTTCCCGACTGTGGCAAGAAGGTTTGGGGCAGTTTCACTGGCTTTGCATAAGGTTTGTCTGCTTATTACTGGGTGCACAGGTGGGTGAGACTCCTCTTGGGTTCCTTGGCAGATGGTGCTTGTTCCCACAACTCCCATAACTGCTTTTGTTTATATACAAATGGTTTGTTTAATGTTAAAAAGGGGACAAAAAGGAGGAATGTCTTACACCACTGTGGTGATGACCAACTGAGTAGTTTTTAAGATAGTTCTGTTGTCCCTAATCTTACAATGCAAATAAAGTTGGTTCTCACTGAATACTATTTTACGACCCCTAAAGTATCTACGTCTAGGAATTGCTTTTTATAATAGTATTGATAGGTTTGTCACAAACTTGCACGTGTTAGGAAGCAGAGAAAAGAGCTGATACTTCAATAATTCCTTGTAAATAATTCTATGAATGGCTAGTAGTACAGCACATTTTCTAACTATAGGACCATCCATGGAGCCACTGCAACATTCATTCTTTTCAAGGAAATTAACTGAAACAAAGGCTACTAAAGTTTTCTATTTGCTTAAAGTGGTTATTAGTGAGATTGGATCAAGATGGCAGATGGAAGAGAAGTATCTCCTATCCCTTTCAACCCTAAATCCCATAATTTGCTAAACCAGAAGAAAAAAATATGCTGTACATTGAGAGAGCTAGCAGTGTAAAAGAAATTTTGAGGAATGACAGAAAGATAGAAAGCAGTTGGGATCTAAGCTATAGGCAAATAAAATGAGGAAATCACAACATAAAGCAGGTAAAGACTACTGCAAATGGAGGGATGGGTTGGAACTCAGAATCAATAGATGCACATAGCAGGAAGGTGCCCATAGGAGCTAATTCAGAATAGCTAAGCAAGTCCTATCCCCCAACCATGGGCCAAGTGCAGGAAGAAGGGGTGTCTGTACCCAGCCTATAAAATAACTGGGTGAAGCTGAAAAGGTAGGGCAGTGCTCACCACCCACCCTACTTGCTTACCTTCAAGAGGAAAAGCCTATACCCAGATTCCAAATATTGACATAGCCTCAGCTGGCAGCAAAACCCACCCCTCCCATCACAGGATTGGATAAACAGATTAGCATCCACAAAAAGAAGCTCTCAAATACAAAAATGAACAAAATAACCAAATAAATTATAAATTATCAAAAAATTCAATAAAGCCAATATGAAAGGCCCAAACAACAACCTTCAGGGGGGAAATGCATAAAAAAAGGCAATAAAAAGTCTAATATCCCAATGGCATAAAAAAGCCAAACAAACAAAACCACAGGCTGAATAGTAGAGGCATACAGCTGAAGAAGTTGTGAGCAGGATGATCATAAGGTTAGTCCCTTTACTCAACCTGGAAGTATAGATGGAGACAGTGTCAAGGGAAGGTAAAAGATACAGGGGTAAGTCCAAAAATTCTAGCATCTAAACAGAAGGAGATTAAAAGAGGGGATGTAGAGAGACAGAGTATAGATTTCTTCAGTCAGAAAAGTTTTAGGATTAAAAGAGTTCATCCCCATTCAGCACAGAACCAGATAAAGTTTTAAAAAGCAAAATTTCAAAATAACCACTGTTACAGGACAAATCCTAAAAGCATCCAGAGGCCAAAAAGTAGGTTATATGCAAGATTACACTACTGGAATCATTTCTGTCTTTGGCAATGTATGAAGACAAAGTAAATTTGAACCAAGAATTCTTGTCTTTATTTCCAGTCCTGCATGTAAGTTGCCACTCTGTCCTAACAGCAAGTGAAAAGCTTAACACACTGAAAGTCATTAACTCTTTCTAGATCCATAAGGGAAGTTAGGTCACAAGGCAAATCACTGTCCTCAAACTGGAGAGACCAACAGGAAAATACAGAGAATCACAACTTACTAGAGCAGTAACCCTCATGGACACCAACGCTAGAGTAGGGAAACCTGAACTCTAAGTGACAAACTGCTGGAGGTTCAGTGTGGACAGCTCAGAGTTTAAAACTCCAAGAGGACCCAGTCATGTAGGAAGATGGGGACAGGGAGAAGACACTTTTGTTTGTGAATTTTACCTCTTCAGTCTCTACAAGTTTCTCACAGTGAATAAGTGCCTCAGTGATTTTGACCAGAGGAGGAGAAAAGGAACCATTTTGAAATATACTAGACCATTCTGATTAACTTAATAAAGTCTGCCCTCAGGAGAAACTATTTAACCAGAGCCTAACTTACTGGGATTTTATCAGAACATAACTGACCTGGGGGAAGGGAAATACTTAACTCCAGCCTACTCTAGCCATCCTGTCCCACTGTTCCACCTAAGGGCAGGATGGTAGTGGTCTGAGAAGTACATGTGTGATTCACAGACCAGAAGCATAGGTTTACTAAAAGAGCTAATCATAGGAGTATAAAATGCTTCTCCTATCCCCACACCTCACTATGACACTACTAAAGGCCTATTTACAACAATTCTGTCTGTTCCAACTGTGTGTGGGATTGTTTCGTTTGTGTGTGTGTGTGTGTGTGTGTGTGTGTGTGTGTGTGTGTGTGGTTGTTTTTGTTTTTTACTTTTAGTGTGTCTTATAATTTTTTTCTGATAACTGGGCATGGAAAAAAATTGATTACAAGACACATTACAAGTCAGAAAACAGCTGGAAGAGATAGAGCAAACATCAAAATTATGTGATAAGACACATAGGAGAGCTATCCAGATAAAAATTCAGCCATAAATGCCTCTGTTTTTCATAGTATATGGCTGGATACTTTCTGGACAGCCCTTGTATGTCATGGCAGATACAGCAGGAATGCTGGAATTATCAAACCAGGAATGTAAAACAACTATGACTTAATTTATGTTACGGGCTCTAATAGAGGCAGTATGCAAGAACAAATGGACAACATAAAGCAAAGAGATGAATGCTAAGAAAGAATCCCCCCCCCCCAAAAAAAAAATGTGAGAGATAAAAACACTAATAGGTGAAGAGTGCCTCTGATTGGCTTATTAGTAGACTGGACATTGGCTGAGGAAAGAATCTCTGCATCTGAGGCTATCTCATTAGAAGCCTCCAAAACTGAAAAGCAAAGATTAAAAACAGACTGGGGGAAAAAGCAGAACAGGTGTGATATGTGAAATGGGAATACCAAAAGCAGATGAAAGGAACAAAACAAATTTTTGAAACAGTGACTGAGAAATGTCTCTGTGGCACATGATTCTATATCAATAACCACTTGGAGAATCAGTGACCTATCTGCACCAATTAAAAGACAGAGATTGTCATAACGGATCAAAAAATAAAACCCTACTATATGTTGTCTACAAGAAACCCACTTTGAATAAAAAGACACATAATCGATTAAAAATGAGTAAGTAAAAGAAGATAACCATGTTAACACTAATCAAAAGAAAACAGGAATAGCTGTATTAATTTCAGCCAGAGCAAACTTCAAAGCAAGAAAATTTATCAGGGACTAAAAAGGGTATTACCATATTTTTCTGTGTATAAGACAACCCCCAATTTTTGGTCTAACAATTTTAGACAAAAGTATCATCTTATATACTATGGAAAAACACAGTACATAATGATAAAGGGGTTACTTCTCCAAAAAGACATAACAATCCTTAATGTGTATGTACCTAACAACAGAACATCAATCTGTGTGAGGCAAAAACTGATAGAATTGCAAGGAAAAATACATTAGTCCGTTATCATAGTTGGAGATTTTGACATCCCTATATCAGAAATGGGCAGATCTAGCAAGCAGAAAATCAGGACACAAGTGAATTCAACAGCACCATCAACTGGATGTAATCAGCATCATTGACTACTTTACCCTATAACAATAGAACACACATTTTTCTCAAGTTCACATGGAATATTCACCAAGATAGACCATAACCCTGGGTTAAACACATTAACAAATTTTAAAGAATAAAAATTGTACAATGCCTACCCTTGCCATAATGTAATTAAACTAGAAATCAATTAACAAAGGCAATGGGAAAATCCCAAAATATGTGGAGATAAAACAACACACTTCAAATAACATATGGTGGGATTCCCTGGTGGTGTAGGCTTCGGCACTCTCACTGCAATGGCCTGGGTTCAATCCAAACAAAGACATTACAACCAACCAAAATAATAATAATAATAAAATAATAATAATAGCACATGGGTCAGAGAAGTAGTCTCAAGAGAAATTTTAAAATATTTTGAATTAAATGAGAACAAATTACCAAATCTGAGGGATACAATGACAGCAGTGCTTATAATTTATAGCATTGAATGCACATATTATAAAGGAAAAAAATCCAAAGTTAGACATCTAAGTTTCCCTCTTGGGAAACTAAAAACAAGCAAGTTAAATCCAAACTTAGCATTAGAAAAGAAACAATAAGAAACTGAAGATAGGGTATCATTAGAGAAAAATCAATGAAACCAAAAACTGGTTCTTTAAAAATCAATAAAACTGATAAGACTCTAAACAGGCTCAGAAAAAAAGAAATTATTAATTACTAATATAAAAAATGAGGGGTTCCCTGGTGGTGTAGTGGTTAGGCTTCGGCACTCTCAACACGGCACTCTCAACACTGCGGCCTGGGTTCAATTCCCAGCCAGGGAACTACCCCCTGTCCCCCAAAAAAAGTAAAAACTGAAAAAGGCAGTGTAATGAATTATATAATTATACACTTGAATCCTATATAATTTTACTAACCAATGTCACAATAAATTTAATTTTAAAAAAATGAAAAAGGGAACACCACTACTGATCCCAAGGACATTAAAAGGATAATAAAGGAATACCGTAATCAATACTATGGCCATATATTTGATAACCTAGATGAAATGGTCTAATTCCTTGAAAGACATATT
The DNA here is from genome assembly GCA_004026885.1 of Lyroderma lyra. Classification (NCBI taxonomy): domain Eukaryota; kingdom Metazoa; phylum Chordata; class Mammalia; order Chiroptera; family Megadermatidae; genus Lyroderma; species Lyroderma lyra. The sequence continues at coordinate 168,226 of PVJL010000769.1, read as the reverse complement.
TGTCAAAATTCATAAAAGAAGAAATATATAGTCTGAATAGGTTTATATCAAAGAAACTGATCAGTAATAACCCTCTAAAACAGAAAGCACCAGACCCAGAAGATTTCACTAGTAAATTCTACCAAACATTTAAGGAACAAATTATACTAATTCTCTACAATCTCTCACAGGACAGAAGAAGAGGGAATATTTACTTACTCATTCTTTAAGGCCAGTATTACTCTAATACCAAAGCCAGACAAAGACATTACAAGAAATGAAAACTATAGACCAATATCTCCCCACAGATATATTAGTGCATTTATCCCAGGCATGCAATAGGTTCAACATTTTAAAATCAATGTAATCCATCACATCCATCAATAGGCTAAAAGAAAAATCACATGATCATATCAATAGATAGAAAAAGCATTTGAAAAACTAACATTCATAATAAAAACTCAGTACACTAGAAATAGAGTGGAACTTCCTCAACTTGATAAACAGTATCTATTAAAAAAAAAATCTTACAGTTAACATCATGCTTAATGGTGCAAAACATGAAGCTCTCCCACTAAGATGGAAGAAAAAGAGCTTTCCAACTAAGAGAAAGAAGGCAAGGATGTCCCTTCTCACTACTCCTTTCAACACTGTACTGAAAGTAGTAGCTAATGCAATAAGACAAGAAAAGGAAATAAAAGATATCTAGATTTAGAAGACTAAAACTAGGTTTGGTTGTAAATGACATGATTGCCTATGTAGGAAATCTGAAAGAAGTGACAAAAACAAATAGACATACAAAAAAAAAAAAAAAAAATCCTCCTAGACCTAATTAGTGATTATAGAAAGGTTGAAGGATACAAGGTTAAATGTACAAAAGTCAATTCCTTCTCCATATTCCAGCAATGGAACTTGAAATTAAAAACACAATACCATTTAAATTACCACCCCACAAAATGAAATATTCAGGTGTAAGTTTAATAAAATATGTGCAAGATCTATATGAGGGAAACTACAAAACTCTGAAAGACTAAATAAATAGATATTCCATGCTTATAGATAGAAGACTCAATATTGTCAAGATATCAATTCTTCCCATCTTGATCTACAGTCCCAATTAAAATCTCAGTAAGTTATTCTGTGGATTTTGTCAAACTGATCCTAAAGTTTATATGGAGAGGCAAAGACAAATAACCAACACAATATTGAAGAAGAACACACTACCCAACTTCAAGACTTACCAAAAAGCTACAGTAATCAATCTGTCCCAAGACATACAAGACAGCTAGGTATTGGCAAAAGAATAGACAAACAGCTCATTGGAAAGAATAAAGAGCCCAGAAAAAGACAGACATACCAGGGCTGTCCAGAAAAAAATCCAGCCATAAATGCCTCTATTTTTCATATTACATGGCTGGGTACTTTCTGGACAGCTCTCATATATAGTCAATTGATCTTTGACAAAGGAGATAAGGCAATAAATGGAGCAAAGACAGTCTTTTCAACAAATGGTGCTGGGACAAATGAACGTCCATATGAAAAAAAAAATAAGAATCTAGACACAGCTTACACCCTTCACAAAAATTAACCAAAATAGAACTAAACCTAAAGCACAATTATAAAATTCCTAAAAAGAAAGAAGAACACCTAAGTAACCTTGGGTAGGATAGTGAATTTTAAGATACAGCACCAAGGCATAATCCATGAAAAGAAATAATTGATAAGCTTGACTTCATTAAAATTAAAAACTGCTCTGGGAAAGACAATGTCAACAGAATCAGAAGCCACAGAATGGGAAAAAAAAATATTTGTAAGAGCCACATCTGACAAAAGACTGTTATCTAAAATATATAAAGAACTCTTAAAACTCAACAGTAAGAAAAATAATCTTTTAAAAAGTAGGCCAAAGATGTTAATATACCCTTATAAAGAAGACAGACAGATGGCAAATAAGTATATGAAAAGATGCTCCACATTGTATGTCCTCAGGGAAACACACGTTAAAATGATGAGATACCACTACTTAACCTATTAGAATGGTCAGACGCCGGAGCACTGGCAAATACCAAATGCTGGTGCAGACATGGAGTAGTAACTCTCATTCTTTGCTAGTGGGAATGTAAAATGGTACAGCCACTTTCGAAGACAGTCTGACAGTTTCTTACAAAACTAAATATACTCACCATATGATCCTGCACTCATGTTCCTTAGTATTTACTCAAAAGAGCTGAAAACTTAAGTCCACACTAAAACCTACACATGGATGTTTATAGCAAGCTTCATTCATAATTGCTACAACCTGGAAGCAACCAAGATGTCTTTTCATAGGTGAATGGATAAATAACCTGTGGTACATTCAAACAATGGAATATTATTCAGTGCTAAAAACAAATGAACTCTGAATCCATGAAAAGACATGGAGGAATCTAAATTGCATATTAGTAAGTGAAGAAAGCCAATCCTAAAAGGCTGCAGACTGTATGATTCCAACTATATGACATTATGGAAAGGGCAAAACTATGGAAACAAAAACATCAGTATTTGTCAGGTGTTGGGAGGAGGGGATGAATAAATGGGTGGAGCACAGAGGATTTTTAAGGTGGCAGAAATACTCTGCATACTATAATGACGGATGCATGACATTATTCCAAACCCATAAAATGTACAATACCAAGAGTGAGCCCTAAGATAAAACTATGGACTTGGGGTGATAATGATGTTATGTGTCTGTGTGGGTTCATTAGTTGTTAACAAATGTACTGCTCTGGTGAGTGATGTTGATAATAGGAGCAGGGACTATATGGGAAATCTCTGTACCTCCGCTTCATTTTGCTGTGAATCTAAAACTGCTCTTGAAAAAAGAAATAAGTATTTTTAAAAACAGTAAAAACAAAGGAATCGAAATGATATCCTACAACATATGTATTTTACACAAAAGAAAGCAGTAAAGGAGAAAGAGGAACAACAAAAATGAAATGAGATGTAAAATCACAAAACCCAACTATCAAAACTAGTAAGTGAGGTCAGCAAGGTTGTAGGGTACAAGATCAATTTAGAAAAATCAATTGTAGTTCTATATACTAACTGAACAGTCTAAAAATAAAATAATTCCACTCATCAAAATATCATAAACAATAAAATACTTGGGAATGCATTTAATGAAAGAAGTACCAGACTTCTACAAAGCACGGCTGAAATTTTAAATGATCTAAATAAGTAGACGTTCCAAATTCATGGATTGGAAGATAAGATTGTTAAGATAGCAATTCACCCTAAATTAATCTATAGATTCAACAAAATCTCTATCAAAATACCAACTGACTTTTTTAAAGAACCTGACAAACTAATCTAAAATGTATATGGAAATGCAAGATTCAGCTAAAACAATTTTAAAAAGAACAAAGATGGAAGATTTACACTTTACTATTTAAAAATTTAATATGAAGCTACAGTAATCAAGACAGTGTGGTATTGACATAAGCAGTTATATAGATGAATAAAACAGAACCGAGAATCTAGATACAAACCCTTACATCTATGGTCAAATCATTTTTTGCAAAAGTAATTCATCAGAGAAACAACAGTTTTTTCAGCAAGTGTTGAGACAATTGGATAGCCACATACAAAAAGATGAATTAGACCCTTCACACTATACACATAAATTAACTAAAACTAGATAATAAAACTAAATGTAAACAGACCAGCAATAGGTTAGTGGTTCCCTGAGGGCAAGAACAGAAGGGGTGGGAGAGGGAGGGGGAGCCAAATATATGGTGATGTTCACTGAGGTGTGAACATATAATGCAACAGATAGACAATGCCCTGTACAATTGTACACCTGGAACCTATGTAATACTTGCCAATCAATGTCACCCAAGTAAGTCTAACAATAAAGAGAGAAAACAGACTGGGAGAAGGTAATTTCAAATCTGATATAGGACTCATATAAAGAATATATAAAGAACAAGTACTACTCAGTAATAAAAGGGCAAACCCAATTACAAAACAGGTAAAAGACTTAAAACACAAATATCCATAAGTCACTGGGGAAATGGAAATTAAAACCACAATGTAGTATCATTTCACATCCATTGAACAGACAAAAATATAGCATTGATGAAGACGTGGGGAAGTGGTCATATTCATACAACAGTAACATTTTACATTTGGGAAGATGATAGAAATGTACTAAAACTGGATTTTGATAATGGTTACATACCTCTATAAAAGTATTTCAGTAAAGGTGTTAAAATTGAATCACTAGGTTAATTCCCTGTTTATAGTATTAAGACAAGTTAGACACAACCACACGGACACAGATAAACAATGTGGGACATTCTGTAAGACAAATTACTTGTAATATTAAAGACAAACAAACAGATTTTAAAAAGCATGGGACTATTCCAGAATTAAAGACTAAAGATGCATACCAAGCATAATGCATCAATCTTGATTAGATTCTGCATCAGAAAAACAAAGACATTTTAGGAGTAGTTGGAGAAGTTTGAATTTAGTCTGAATATAAGATGATAATATAAAGTTAATGATTTTTTTAAAGTGTGATAATGATACTGCTTGGTTAGAGAATGTCCTCATTCTTAGGAAATGTATGCTAAAATATTGAGGAATGAAATACCATGATCTGCAACATACTTTCTAATGGTTGCGAAAAAAATGTATTTATAAAGATAAAAGCAAACAGCAAAAAATCTAAATGAATCTAGATGAAAAGTATTTAGAGAGTTCATTTTAACTCTTCAAACTTTTCTGGATTGCAATTTTTGAAATTAAAATTGGGAGGGAAATTCAATATATTCCTGTATACCAGGAATGATATTTCTTAGAGATATAATTTACAATAGCATCTAAATATATAACCTAGGAATGAATCTATATGTGTGTGTGTGTGTGTGTGTGTATACACATACATATACACACACCATGTACAAGACCTCTTTGATGATTGTAACATTTTACTAAGACATTAAAAAGCTTTACATAAAGAGATATATTATGTTCATCAATTAGAAGGCCCAATATAATGATGTTAAATTCTCCCCAGTGGCTTATAGAATCATTGCAACTCCAATCAAAATCTCAATGTGTTTGGTTTGTTTGTTTAGTTTTGGTGAGGAAATTAACAACTTCTTTTAAAATTGATATGGAAGAGCAAAGAATCTAGAAAAGCCACAAGTTCTTGAAAACAAGGTGAAAGGATTTGTTGCATTATATACCAAAAAATAAAAAAAATTTTAAGCTAGAGTAATGAAAAGAACGTATACTGGCACAAGAAAAGACCAATAAAAAAAATAAATAAAAGTCCAGAAATAGATCTTTGCATAGATCACACTCAGTGTATAATAAGGAAGGCACTTCAAAGCAGTAGAGAAAGAGAGATCTTTTCAATAAACAGTGCTCGGACAACAGAGTAACCAAGTACAGAAGCAAAAATATTACCTCATATGACAGGCCAAAGATAGTTCCATGTAGGATGAAACCTCAATCTGAGATGCAAGACTATAAAGCATTTAGGAAGAAAATATCATCCATACTCATGACCTGGAAAAAGTAAAAAAAAAAAAAAAAAAAAATTAATGAAATATAAAACATGCTTAACCATAGGGGAAAATTGATATATTTGAACATATTAAAATTAAAATGTTAATTATAAACAACATTATGAAAAGACAAAGCACAAACTGGGGAAAGATTCTGCAACCCAACTCAGAATATGAATAAAGAATCTCTTGCAAATTATTGAGAAAAATGTATAAAGGACTTTAATACATACTTCACTCACCAAAGATGAAATCCAGGTAGTCAGTAAACATACTAGAATTCTCATATGCAGGCAATAGAAAAGTAAATAAGTGAAGTCTCTTGAAGAACAATGTGTATATGAACATATGAAAGGTGTTCAGCCTCATTTCATGGAAAATGCTAATTAAAGCCACATGAGATAACATTATACACCTTAGGGAAATATAAATTGGTGCAAGAATCTCTGGCAAATAGTTTGGCATGATCTAGCAAAGTTGAATCGAACAACCCTGTGCCTTTGTGGTCCTGTTCTTAGGTGTACGTTTATATCCTTTTCAAAATACATACTCCTAAATATACATAGGAAAAATGCAGAGCAATGTTGTCTGTAATATCCCCAAATTGGAAACAACCTAGTATCCAGAGTTAAATGGAAAAATAAATTATAATAGATTAATACACTAAAAAAGCAAACTGTAGCTACATAGAATTATATGGATGAATCTTATAAACATGTTTAGCAAAAGAAACAAGTTTCAAAAGTATACAATATAATTTGATTCATATAGATTTCCAAACCAGTAACAAAATATTGTGTTTAGGGATATACAAGGGCTGCCTGGAAAATATCCAGCCATATAATATGAAAAAGGGGCATTTATGGCTGGATTTTTTCCACAGTCTTTGTATATAAATTTTTTTTTTAATTCATTTTTATTGTTAGACTTATTGGGGTGACATCTTGTATATAAATTTGTATGAGTATTAAACTATAAAAAAAAAAAGCAAAGATATGAAGAATAGAGATGGTAATAATATTATAAAGGAGAGAGGGGGTTATCATGGGTAGGATCATATGGGGAAACTTACAAGGTGTTAGAAATATTCTATTTCTTGACCTGGGTGGTTATATCGGTGTTCATTTTATCACTATTGTTTAAAATATATATGTGCACATAAGCATGTTTCATGTACTTTCTATTCCACAATAAGTATACCAATGGCCAGTAAATATGAAGAAACATTCAACCTTAGTAATTAGAAAAATGAAAATGAAAACAACAGTAATCACCTATCATGATTTGCCTAAAATGTAAAAGACAGATAAGGGAGTTCCCTGGTGGTGTAGTGGCTTAAGGCTTCGGCACTGGCGCTGGTGCTGTCAACGCTGTGGCCTGGGTTTGATTCCCAGCCAGGGAACTACCCACATTTAAAAAAAAAAAAAAAAGACAGACAATAGTCATTTTTGCTGAGATTGCAAAGAGATAGGCAGTCTTACATGCTGTCATTGGGAAAGTAAATTAGTAGACTTTTTGAATAATGTGACAATATATACGAGGGCTGTTCTGAAAAAATCCAGCCATAAATGCCTCATTTTTCATATTACATGGCTGGATTCTTTCCAGACAGCCCTCATATAAAAAATGGAAAGCCCATTCATGTTGCAAATTATTAGTTCTAATTTTAAATGTCTATCCTAGTGAAATACTAGCACATGTACTCAAATGTGGACAACAATGTCTACCATTCACTACAGTATTATTTGCAATAGTGAAAAACCATGAATAAATGTCAGTAAGGGAGAAATAATCATAATCCATACAATGGAATAATATTATGGAATATTATGCAACTATTAAAAATTAAGATAAATCTTTATGAACTGGCATGGAAAGATCTCAAAGGCATTAAGTGAACAAAGACAAGTCACAGAAAAATACATACACAGACTTAAAAATATAATCCTGTTTTAAAAATATAAATGTGTATATACATTTAATAAAGAGATGTATGAAAAACACTACAAATACTCTTAACCTATTAGCAGTGGTAACCCCCAGGGCAGGGAGTGATGAAGGGAGAAGCAGGGTATAGAGGGTACTTTTTCATCTGACTCTATATACATAGAAAGTATTATATGGATCTTTTATAAGAATAAATTCATGGACGACTTGCATATTTTTAACAGGTGGTAATAGCAAATCAGTTATATTATTGCTATTTATTCCATTCCAGTAAGAATGGAAAACTTTGCTTTCAAAGCTAATTCTTTTGTTCCTGCAGGGGCTTGAGAGAGCCTACGGTTGTATCACAGTGCTGTCAGCCATCAACGGATGAGCACTGTGCGGGATACTAAGTGACTTAGGATCCCACACAGGCTTGCCCCTTGAAAATATTTGCATACATTCTCATATCCTGGCTCACTGGCAATAGCAATAAGGTTTTCCCAAAGCACTCTGCTAAAGTAAATAAATTCTGATGCTACACATCAAATCACAACCATGGCAAAGTGTAGATGTGGCTGTCAAGATGCACGTTGAGATCTAAATTAGTAATCACATCCTTGGTGAATGACTTTTGGACTAAGTGGTTTGTATTTGGATTCAGAAGGAAGAACCCAGACCCCACTAAATTACAAGACAGAGCTTTTCCCTTTCTTCCTCCCCTCATTCCACCATAGTCCTTTCCAATTCAAACTATTTCCTATAAAAGTGGGAGAGAGGGAATCCTGATCACGAGTTATTTGTAATCGGCAGTAAATCAAAATAGAAAGTATGAGTATGTATATGAAGGACAATCCAACTACATGCGTACATTTTGGTGTGCATTTTATTTTTGATTGGAATCATATCTATAGGAAGGAAAATTGCCAAAGTATCCTTTACTCTTTTGAAAGCCAGGCCCTTGCCTTGCTATGTCAGAGGAAGGTAAAACTAAGCCAGTAATGCTGGAGACGTCCCTCTTTCCATATGCACACTGACAGAAGAGCTGTCTAGGAAATGCTTTTTGATTGATGAACAGAGGAGATTCTACACACACACTAAATACAAATGGAAACATGTCAGCACACGCAAGTCATCAGCCTGGTCCTCTGGCATCCGCTGGCATGCATCTTTTCCAAAGCATCTCTGATTCAATGGTGTCAGCAATTGGTTTTGTTATACCTCATAAGAGTCAGCAAGTACCTTTTTATTCCCAAATGGAAAACAAGCTAGGATTTAAATACATCCAAAATTGATGCTTCATTTCCATAAGTCACCAATAGGAGAATGAATTTAATTGTAATACATTTATTTTCATGTGAGTCTTAATAAAACACTTTCAAAACATTCTGTACATTTCAAGCCACTCGGAACTGCATTACATTCTATAAATGTTGTTTGTTGGGATGAGGTGCCAAGATGTCTCTGTACAAAGATGTACAATATGTACAGTCACTGTAAGTGCAAGCTGTGCAAAGCAGTCTAGAACACTAATTCATGCCAAGGCTTAGAAAACATCTTAACATGTAAGACTAAAGCTTGAAACTGCACTGGCTTTTTTTTTTCCTGGGCAAATGATTACTTTATAAACAAATATATGTATATGTCATATAGAAAGAAGAGTTTGACTCCTCAGCGCAGTCAGCACCATGCAGCTGACTGGACACATGACAGGGCTGCTCCCCTAGGCCTCGCACTTCAGGGTGCCATTGTGCCACGCCCAACGGTGTCTCATCACTGAGCTTCTGCCGCTGCCTTTGACTGAACCACAGGAACACTAGCAGGTTTAAATTTGGGGAGATAAAGGCCAAACTTGTTTTCAATGCCAGCAAAAGTGGCTGTGGCGAGTCTGTATCCACCGATGTGATCGGGACTGGCAGGAGGAAGGTCTGCGATGCGTGATTTAGGTGTTGGTTCTGAGCCAGAGGGTTTGCTGTTGACAGGAAAAAGCGAATGGTCAGCATGCTCCACAATGGTAAGGATGGCATACAACTGAACGTTTTCGGTCTGGCCCACGTGTCACAGAGTGGTGTTTGTCTAACTATTTCCTTGTCATCTGTGTTGCACTAGACGTGATCTATAGGAGCTTTCGAAAGCAACACACTCATACGTTTGATTTGGAAGACGATCGCCTCAACTTCAGTGCTAATTTACATATGAGGGCTGTCTTGAAAGTATCCAGCCATGTACTATGAAGAACAGAGGCATTTATGGCTGACTTCTTTCCGGACAGCCCTCATATATACATAAATCCATAGAAAAAGGAAAAGAAGAAAAGACACTTAAATATTAACACTCTCTGGGAAGAAGGATTATGAATGATCTCTTATACTTTCTTGTTTTCTAAATTTTCTGCATTAAGCATAAATTAATCATAAAAAGTACATTTTTCTTTTACTTTGACAATTTTAAAAGCTAACTTTTAAAATAGACTCATGAAGGTTATTACTAAAATTATTTAAAGAGAAACAGATGTAATTCTTACTTCTACAGCATGGAAAGCACAGAAAAGCCTGAATTGTTAAGATTGCTGCTCTTACTTTCTTTGTGTAAGTCCCTCTACTTCATGCAACAGCTAATTCCCAACGTGGCCTTTAAGCAGGAAAGGGGTTTACAGGTTTAGGAGGTGAAGTCTCAGAGGCCGGATTTGATCTTATGCTGAAAAGCTGATAATTGCTTACTTTGAGTATAACATTCCCCACCCAGCAAATTCAACAAGTAGTTCCTCTTCTCTCCAGTGCAAGCTTCAAGTACTAAGCTTCAAGAGACCCAATTTCTGGCCTCTATCTCACCAGTGATTATGTCCATAGGCATAACCTGTCTTTGAACCGTTTTTTTGTTTGTTTGTTTGTTTTGTTTTGTTGGCAATAAATTACCTCTAATAATATCTATACCTAGTCTAATAATAAATCACGGTGAATAATGAAGTCTCAGAGGTATAACAGGCTTGACTGAGTCTTTGAAAGATTCAGTCTTTGAAATAGTCACAAAAGTATTACTAATTCAAATTTCTATTACTTCTGGTAAAAAGGCCATGTAGTAAAATCAAAATAAGGACCTAAATCCATGAAACTGAGTATTTGCTGACCCTAAAAACGGTAACTATTCACATACTATTTTAATGTGCTGCTTCCCTAAACTTTCCGCAAACAGGTGTCCTTCCCCGAACACGGAAGCTTCTCAAGTGCACTGTGTGATTTAAATGCACTGGTCCGGTAGGATTTTGTCCTATCAGCTTCTCAAAACGCCAAAAATTGCCTTTGCAGGCCCGACAAAAACTTATTTTGGTTTGGGTGCTTTCTTCAATAAAGGAGTTTCACAGCTGCACTTACAGGCCTCCAAAATCAATGTAAAACCACCGCTGGAGAAGTTCATAGGTGACCAAAGTGACACCAAACTGGGGGGAGGATCGAAACACTCGAGCTGAAAGAGAGAAGACAAGATCGGGGGCACTTAACACCAGGATGTACGTGGCAAAGACAACCAGGAGTAATGTGGGCAGGACCCTACTGCCAGCAGGACGTTCCACAAGGCCCCGGAGCCCACCTGCAGTCCCTTTCCAAAACGCCGAGGGCCCTTCTTCCCGGAGTATCTTCCTGAAACAGTCGATGACTCCACTGTACGTCGTCTGGCCAGCTCGGGCAGCCACTTGCAGTCTTGTTTTGATGACATCGGCAGGGGTCACCAGGGAAGCGGCAGGCACACCTTTCAGGAGAAAGCCACATTTAATTCATCCACCATACCTCACAAAGGGTACTGCTAACATCTAACGGTACAATTAGCAACTGCAATTGCTTTCACTCCAAGCTTCCTGAATAGATGCCTGGGCACACTAATGTGGGCTATCAGGATATAAGTGCCTCAGGCAAAGTTCTTCTTTCTTTCTGAATTAAAAAAGTCACTTGAAATTGCGTGGTCCCAAAGAACCGAGAGGGGGAAAATGTAGCAATGTTACTAGAAGAATTCCCAAGGGCTCCCCTTTAAGTTTCAATTATTTTTACCTCCTTTTTTTCCTTAAGATACAAGTACCTTCGTGTATAATAAGAAACGAGGATAATGTCAATTTAATGAGCTGCTAAATGTATCTAACATCAAACTGTAGTGTTTTTGCTGATTCCCATCACCTTCCTATCAATACTCATATCCAGTCACCTGTTGGAGGGGCTTACTTGAGACTTGACTGTGACTCCTTTCAGACGTTCTTATGTGACAGAAGTCATTACAAAGGGAGCAGAGGGGGCAAGGAACCAGTGAAAGAACAACAGGGGGACTGGTGTGGACAGGCCTTATCATCTATCCCCTGGCCTGAGCTCCCTGGGGTCATGTTGAGATTGATTCAGGGGGACACACAACATGGATTTCACAACCATACCTTCTGCTTGGAAAACAAAACAGGGAACAAAGGAGCCAGATCACCTTACCCAAGAGCAAGAAATTCAATTTGGCACGAATATCACTGAATCATCTCCAGGCAGATGGAGCTGGTGGACTTGTGGGGGTTTTGTTAAATAAAGAAGGATGCAAATACCTCCCCCCACCCCACCCCCTGCATGGCCCCACACCTCATTCAGATGAAACTAGGTGAACTGGCTGTCTTTGAAATGTTCTGAAATCTGAATGTTCCCAGTGCCCGCCAGCACAGCTTTATAGGTAAAAATTAGACAAATTCAACCCTCATTCTGAAAATTGACATCAAATTTCTGTGGGCAGGGAGTTGGTGCTGACAGTTCCATGGAAAAGTTTACTGCATTCTATGAAGCACTGGCACAATGCCTGTCCACAAGAACTGTTCTTTGGCTACTTTTGCTGCTGACTGAGCACAGAGAAAAGACTTGAGGGAACGTCTGCTGGTCCCATGTGAAACCAGGAGCCTTTGGTGAGTACCTGAAAGGGGCTGGAGTTACACTCAATGCCAAGGCCATCAGGTAGCTTTACTGGCTTTCAAGTGTGTGTGCAATTGACTGAAGTTAAACTGCCAGTGGACAAGGGATCTGCTGGACCCCAAATAAAGGCTCAAAGCTCCCTGGGAGTTTCTTAATCTTTACAAGTCATTCCCTGGCATCAAGGGCAAGAAAAACAACATGGTCCACCCCAGTATCCTCAGGATCAAAGGCTCCTGCCACACACCACAGTTTAGGAAGTGCTCAGGCTGTCCTGCTATGTTTAGCCAGGGCACCAGAGGAGAATGAAGCCAGACAGAGCTCCATAGGCCACGAGCACGAGCCCAGACAGTCAGAGCCACACTGATCACGTGGGGTCAGTGTTTGGGTCTGTGTTCACTCCTCTGTCCCTGACCAGCTGCAGTGGTGAGCACACACGCCCCTTCCTCCCTCTATCCTGCCTGAGAGCTGATGCAGCCGAGGATGCCTGCTCCCGCCTGCTATCCCTATCCCGAGGCAGCTCCTCACTGCTGAAGAGGAAGCTCCTACACCCGGGGGACCGGAAGGGCGTCTGAGCACCTTCCTGCATGCTTCAGACTTCTCTTCCAGATGGAATCTCTTCTGTGCCTGATTTGGTATCTGAGACCAGATGAAGTTTTCATTTGTTCCACTAACATTTACTGATTGACATTTATCCTATTACTGCTATGCTGGCCACACAGGGAAGACAAGGATGAATAGAATGAAACCACTGCCCTCAAGGCGCTCCCAGCCTAGTAGAGAGGACAAAACTTACGCCAACAACCATTAATAAAAAGACAGAAAGTGTTAAGTGACAGGGAAGAGACACCAGTCACGTACAGGGTGGTTTGCTGGGGAAGTATTGCTTATTTTGGTCTAAATACAATGGTAGAATGAACAGGGAAGGCTTCATGAAAAAAGCTCAATTTTTGAGGCAAAGTGTATAGATTCCAACAGAAATAGAAAGCGAGGCCATGCTGGACCTGTGCGTCAGCATGGGGCACGACAAAGCAACTGATCTGATGAAGAGCTTTCCCACCTCAATGCTTAGTGTGGCTGCGCCCAAGGTTTCAGGGGCACAGGAGGCTAAGAAACAAGTTAAGGATGAAAGCTCAATTTACACGGGCAGGTCTAATTTGGCACCGAGTTGCTTAGCTGCATTAAGCTGTTTATCCACATTATGCAAATGTAATTAACTTCCATGAGAATCACAGCACATCCCACAAAGGAGAAAAAGTGATGATATTTAAACTCAGTCAGATACAAACAATAACCCAGCAATAAAGGGGGAAAGTACACAGAGATTCAGTACTTTTTAAAGAGAATGGGGGGAGAGTTCTTTTGATTAAAAAAAAAAAAAACTGTAGTTACCTGCCATGGCTCCAGCTGCAAGGAGATTGAAACCGCCCACACGCCCACTCTCGTCGGCCAGAAGCAGCTTGCAATGAGCATAAACAGGGAAGTAGATTGCGGAGAAGGGAATGTCTCGGAGGAAACACGCTTTGGCACCCTGTCACACAGTGAGGAAATAGTGCAGACCAGTTGTGTAAATCGGGTGTGACGCCCACGAGAGACCCAGGGTGACAAGCCTGAGGTGTCCCTCATACAGCATGGGGACTGATGTGGCAGGGAAATGGGGTGACTAGTGGGACACAGGGGAACATACATGGCTCAAAGCTTGAGAAAGGCTAGCAGATCCTGGCATCCCCCCAGTTAGTTAACTGACAATGAGGTTACTCTGACAACTAGGAATTTTCTGGCATTTTCAGTACAGATTCAGTTTTTAAGGTTAATAAAAATTCAATTCTCAAACCTGTGTGATGGGGAGGGGGGCGGCACAGACTTGGAAAACCAGTACGAATAGCTTGATTCCAAAGCCACCAGCTAAGGCAACCCCAAAACTAACAAACTGGCAATTTGATCCACATCAGCTAGAGCCCCTGACGTGCCAGGTGAAGGAGCTACAGGCAGTGGCAGGAGAAAAGGAAGGGGCAGCAGGAACCACCCGTCTTGCCCACGTCCTAAGTACCAGAGGACAGAGGGGAACCTAGACAAAACAGTTTAGCAGGTGGCCTCCACGGGAGGAGAAAACCAGCCCCGGACGGTGTGGCTCCGTGACGGAGGGCACAGTGAGTGCCTTGCCCGCCCCGTCAGCAGCCCACGTTACCCTGCCGCCCAGCGCGTTCCCTAGCCAGGCGAATAGGCCATGTTTGGCCCTTATTCCGCCCACGGTATTTTCAAAGGGCAAACTCAAACATTAAAAAATAATTCTTCGAAGTATGACACAGAGAGAAACAATACTAATAAATTCAGTCTCAAAGGGAATTCCAAAAAGGATGGAAATTGGAGGTGGAAGGGAGGCCATGTGTACAAAACTGTCTCAAGAGGGGCGCCACTGGTTTCCTGGTCGCGTAAGAGCCCTGTAGCCGTGTGACTCTAACCTAGAGAATTTCTCATTTCTAATTTGCTGCCACAGAAGCCAATTTACACATTTCTACAGCGATGGCTCTATAAAAAAAACCAGATGCTGTGGAAACAGTTGTCTGTAGCAGCTAAATTTCTGTATTTCTCCCTTATACCAGGAAAAAAAAAAAAAATGAAATACTCTTCCTGTTTAAGAAAAGTAATAGCTTCTGCTCCATTACATCTGATCTGTAAATGACGGGAGTAAGTATACCTGCAGGGAAGGAATCTGTTGACTGGCATTTTGAGAAAGTACAGTACACTCTTTTTTTTTTTTAATGGAATTCATTATTGACAAATCCCACCACTTAACTTCTTAAAGACCCGAGTCCTACCAAACTCCACTACTGTTTCACTGTGGTGAAATTATTAAGACAGGGAGAAGCTCTTACTGGGAAGATAACAATGGAGATAACTCAGACTCAAAATAAACATAAGACGATTTTGGAGTCCTAAACCAGCCCAAAGAAGCCAAAGAAACTCTGCCGAAAGCCGCCATCAAATAAGAGGCTGAGCTGAAGCCGGCAGGTATGCAGTGCGGTGGCTGCGTAAAAGCCTGAGGATGACCACGGGGGAGATGGTTGTGTACCCCACTGCCTCTAATACAAGTGTCCTGCTCGTTCCTTTTTGTTTGATTTTCTACTCCAGGGACTAGCCTGCTGGACAAGATTGCTTTTCCAGTGGCGGGTAGGGGTGGGGTGGGGATCTGGTTTCCACATTCTTTCACAGTTCCATTGAGTACATTACGACGTCTCTATTGAGCTAGCCCGAGGGGATGTACTCACCTTATACAGACCAAAAAGTCCCAGGTCCCGGAGCACATTCAGGGCACTGACCCTGGGTCCTGTCGTGATCTCTCCAGCTACCTGCAGGCGAATCTTTACTATCTCCAGTGGGTTGGTAAAGATGACCTGAGAGCCACCAGCCTGCAGACAAGGGAGGAGAGACAGAAGCCTATTTCCAAATCAGAGCTTTGACTGGCAGTGTAACCAAGAAAAATCCAGAAAAGCAGGCACCTCTTCACAGAGAAGTGACAGTCCAACACTGACCAATGCTGGAGGGGTTCACAAGGAACCGATCTATGTCAGGAATGGTTTCTACTTGAAATGTCAAGAGTAAGTCTCAGACCCGTCCTTCCAGGGTCAATCCAGCCATATCCAAAATGGCAAAACTAATAAACTCATCTGGAAAACAAAAGTGAAGCCATATGTGGCAACGGGGAGCTTCAATCAAGGGAAAGGCGCTTGGTGTCTCTTACAAGCTGGAACTCCAATTCAGATCTACAATGGCTTCTTCCCTCCTCTTAGCAAGCATTCGCTGTAGCTGCACACCTGCTCGCTTCCCTGGGCTGCAGAACAATGACACAACTCTGCTCCACAGAGGTGCCTTCAGTCAGAGGGGTAAGCGCCTCTGGTTCAAATTCTAAAATGTAATATCCAGAGCAAAACTCTGAGACAGCTAGAGCTACACAGCTAGCATTCACACAAAAGGAGAGAATGCAGAAAAACAATTTCACTATCATTTCAAGACGCAACCAGAAAAACTCAAGGCGGGCCTGGGAAATGGACATCTAGTTACCGCGAGAGTACAACAGGCAGCCCAGCAGCCGCAGGACGGCGTGCTGGTGCTGACGGACAGGGTCTGAGTGTGGTGACGGGCGCCGCTGAAATCCGCTAACTAGCAGATGCAAATAAATGAATGCTTAACAAAACTACCAACTTTTTTGGTTTCTGTAAGGAAAATTTTGTATTTGTGTGTGTGTGTGTGTGTGTGTGTGTGTGTACACATGGGTATCTAAAAATGAATCGTTTTTTAAAACAAATACCTATATGTCCATTCACAAAGTGAAAAAAATCTCATTTGCACATCATCTCACCTATAGCTGTTTACATTATAATCATAACCATATTCATATCATCATAATTACATTATATAATTATAACTTCACTGCAATAACATTTTGCACGTGAAATAGGAAATGTGTGCCTCACTGGGACACTAATTGCACAGGTATACAAGTAGAAATACTACAAACTATAAGCTCCCGTGCAGCATTTTAAATCACCTCAGTTCTCTACCTACACCCACATTACTGTTCATTTTTCTACAACCACAGCCCTCCCCAACCCCCTTCCAAGAGGCACCAGCAAGTCCCAGCCGGTCTCCTTACTGGCCCGGGGCTATAAACCCCCAACCACTTCTGCTCCAACCCCGACCCTTTACCCTATCAACTTCCACAACTGCCAACACTGACCCGAGATGCCTTTCCCCTTGGTGGGAAGCTCACTGTCCTGGATTCCCCAGGGCCCTGATCCCCTTTCAGTCCACCAAGCTCACGGGTACAGCAATTTGCTGTGTCTCTCCGAGTTTCCTGCAACTCCCAACTCATAGACACAGGTTCCAGAGTGACGAATGACCCAATTTTATATGTTGATTTGCTTGTGTTTCTTTCTCTTTTAATCTGTTGCACCGCGGGCAGGAAGAAGCATTTCAATGTTTCAATCTAAGCAAACAATACTTTCAAAAGGACTGCAGGGTGAAAATTATGTTAAAATGATAATCCAAGTAATTGCTCCTGTAGCTTGTATTAAAGACCAAACCAATTGAAAAAGTTTGCTACTTCCTTGAAATCTCTTGTTTAAATAATGGTTGTAAAGACTATCTTTAGGAAAATGCACTCTATGTTCTAAATGAAAGCAGATTAAAAAAAATAATAATAGAACCACAAATTTTTATTATAATCCCCAAAATTTGCCACCGCCAGACAATGGTTGACCCCTGGTGCCACTTTTTAAATGCGGATATGATGTTTAAATAAATATAAAGTGCTTTCATGTTTTTAATCATTAGTAAATTATAACATCCCACAGAGCGGGAGGATTCCAACCAGCGTTCCCCGCACCCCACTCTCTCCTCTCACGGACCCTTTTGGAAATAACTGCCAGTTTGTTGAGACTTGTACAACTCTTCAGATTTCTGAGTGTACATTTAATAGGCTTTTTATTAAAACAGTACAATTAAGAGAAGAAAATGACTGCATTTTAAAACACAAACACATGAATAGCTGGATGCTTTGAAATTTGTTACCCAGAACACATGTTAAGACCCAAGAATGCATTGCACATAATCTCAAAACAAAACTGTTGTGTGTGTATATATAACACACACACATACATATATAAAATATATATCGTATATAATATTATATGTAAAATCTAACTACATATATATTTAAAATCTGACAAGTGTGCATGTGAACAGTGAAACAATAGCACTATAACAAGGCACACGTCTGTGACTTCATTTCCCACCTATGTGCTCTACTACGTTTGCAGGAGAACTGGCAGGTGCATAGTCTGTATATGATTATAAGTCAATATACATTTTTAAAAACTTTACAGTAGGCCTAAGGAATATGTAAGCAAATACTATCCAGAAACACAGAGTAATTTTAGATAAAATAAAAACTGCTATTTAATGTCTTAAACTTTGAATATTATACAACATTTAAAAGGACATATATGCAATGTTGTTTTTTAAACTCAGAGGTTGACCCCTAGTCATACATATAAAACTGGGTGGGAAATGGGGAATAAAAAAAAACCCCTGCAGTTAATTCAATCATTCTGCTAAGAAATCTAGCAGCATAGAACAAGGATGTTAGCACATTTTTAACCGAGTGTTTCCCCTTTGAGAAACAACTAAAAGATAATATCATTTCTCCTCTATTTTAAGACTCTATGGATTATAAGTAGTATCATTAATTTAATAACAGCTTTCGCAGGAAAAAAACTCTGCTTACAGAAAATATAATCATTGAGTATACAGAATTTCAGTGTAAAACTGTGAAATATAAAATGGTAACTTTCCAATAAAAAAAGTAGCTGTATTTTTATAAATATGCCAATGTTTGCTATTTTTAAAGCAACAAAATTAAACAAAAAAGAAATTTAAAAGGCTAATAAGAAGATAGAAACAATTACATGTTCTTAATCAGACAATAAGATTAGGTAATAAAATTATGCCAAGTGACAATATAAGCAGCATATAAAATCTGAGGTATCCATTGATCACAAATATGTCAAAATATACCTAAGTTTATCCAAATCAGAATGGCTTTGAGATGAAAATATTGGTTGCCTCCTAAAAAGCGAAATAGCTGGGAGAAAGAATTTTCAAAGCATATCCCATTGCACCATTCAAATTCTGAACCAAATGAATGTATTAATGACTCAGAAACAAACACCAAGAAAAAGACAAAAGAAAACAAAACCAGAAAACCAAAAACCTCCCAAAAAACATGAATGAAACAGAACTGGTCTTAGAAACAACAGCTTCTTTTACAGACTGGGTCCTCTCACACATTGTTCCCCAGGGTAAATCTGATCATTTACATA
Source organism: Lyroderma lyra (assembly GCA_004026885.1). NCBI lineage: Eukaryota > Metazoa > Chordata > Mammalia > Chiroptera > Megadermatidae > Lyroderma > Lyroderma lyra. The sequence goes on along the minus strand of PVJL010000769.1, from coordinate 148,963 downwards.
CTTCACATACATTTTTTTAAAACTAGTAAACACCAGTCTTTCGTGGATCTAAAACTTTAAAAAACCTTATCTATCTAGGCATATATTAACACCAACTATTGCTAGTGATCAGAAATAACAGACACCAAAACATAGAAAATTTCAGATTAAACCATGATGATCCACAGCTACGTGGTCTTAAGTGGACACTGTCTAATTTGACATCTTGCTGTTTTTGTACTGATGCTTACATTTGATAATATACCATTCTTACACAATACTTTGGTGAATATCTTCACTCACTGCCAAAAGATGAACATTAGCTTTTAACCCCCTAATTGCTAAATTTCCCTCTCCAAAAGTGCTGCTTATATTCTTTAGGAGACATAAGCATTAGTATTAAAACTGACTTAGATGCTTTTATTTTTCAGTATTAAGTTGTCATTTCTTTGTTTAGAACTGAATTACAAATGTCACACCAAAGGGAGCAAATCTCACTTTGAATGAGGGTTACCTATACACAACAGAAATGAAAAGGAAGTAAAAAACTTCCATTTAATCATGTCACACAAAATTTTTAATGAGAAAATAAAGGAACTAAAGCTGACAGCAAAAGTTAGGAGGAAAAGAATGTAATACTGAGATGTGACCACACCTCTGGCGTGCCTGAGACCACGGGGTTGTACAGGATTAGGCCTGTTCAACCTCCTGCCCTCACAATCCTACCCCAAGGGCAAAGTCCACAAAGAGGCTAGGGACCCGGCCCTGCCTGCGCCAGGTCCCCTGTTTACTTCCTTCTTTGATCTGTTGTCTCCTATAGTTTGCAACTATTTCCTTCCAACCACAAAATGTCCAATCTAAACAATTCATTACAAAGTCTTCCGTTACAGAGACTGATGAAAATCTAACCTCAATTTAAGGGCACACCAGCTCTTTGAGCAGATGTACAAAAAAATGTGCATTTAAAATAAGCATAAAACTAATAAAAGTCACAGAATTAGCTGTCACTACAACTGACTCAAGAAGAATAAGCACAGACAGTGACTAGTATTATACTCATACAATATCAAGCACACATTTTTGGACTTAAAAAGCACGGGGAAATGCTATGGTTCTTTCTGAAATAGTCTAGGATAGTGACAGTTTAAATAAACTGCAATTTGCTCATTGCTGAGTGGTGATATATGCCAGGGTGTTACAATACAAATACATAAAACTATACATACTCCTCACTAGGGTAAAGAAGAGTCAAAATTCCTATGTACCTATCACAAGCCACTTTGACAACTACATATGGACTTTTAACTTGGGTGGACATGTATGTGTGCTTACATAAGTATGCAAGCATACAGTTGGGACCACACTGATTCCTAGGGATGGGAGCTGGGGAAACAATTTCCAAACAACTCTTCAGACATGTGCAAGGTCACCTTGCTGAGAAAGACACATCACAGGGAGCTGGTTAGCTATAGATCTTGGCTCCCAGGGTTAGTAAAAGCTCCAACTAACAAGTGGGGCCCTTGCTGCACCTAATATGGGCATGTGTAGGCACACGCATGCATAGGCTGGAGGGAGAAAGCACGAGAGGGTGGAAAGATTCTACGTTTGGAAGGTTAACTTTGTAACCTTGGGGAGGTCATAACCTTTCCACCCCGTGCTCTCCTCACATGACAATAGGAACCCCCACAGCTGTCCTATTTACCTTGCAAGGCTCTTGTGCATTAACTAATGTGAGAGCACCATGCAGACTGAAAGCAAGATACTAAGGGAAGGGATGTATTCTTCAGGAGGTATATTCACACAGGGCTAAGGAAATGCCTGCAACATGATGGGATTACATCAGCCCTTTGCTGAACAATAAATACATTTTGAGTTTTGTGGCTTCTGTCCATTTGTAAGTATATATTCTCTGAGAGAGGTAATGTGATCAGTCAGATTAAGTGCTCTGGTTAGAATTAACAACATAAAAACAGGTACTTACCACTGAGATGTTTAGAAAATACATATAAGTCAGTGCATTTAGACTTTTGAACTTTCTGCTCTGTTGACTTGAAAAGACATTACATTTTTTCCCACTTAAGTTTATGGCTATGTCTAACCCCCACAGATACCATTAAGATCATTAAAAGACAAGTTGTAGACTGGGAAAAATATTCATAACATACACCTGACAAAGAACTGTCTCTGTGATGTACAAAGAACTCCTACAAGTCAATAATAAAAAATATGACTAACCTAATAAAAATAGGCAGAAGATTTGAACAGGCACTTCATAAAAAAAAGATACATAACAGACAATAAACACATGAAAGGATGCTCAATAACTTTAGGCTTCAGGAAAATGCAAATTAAAGCCACAATGAGGTACCACTTCACATCAATAAGAATGACTAAAATATAAAAGACTAAAAATATGAAACACTGGTGAGGATGTGGAGTAATCAGAATATTCATACACGGCTGATGAGACTGTAAAAAGTGCATCCACTTTAAGAAACTAGCAGGCAGTTTCTTTTAAATTGAATATACATCTATCCTATTGTACTCATAGATATTTAGAACCCAAGAAAAATGAAAGCAAAAGTTGACAAAAAGATTTGTACAATAATGTTTGTAGCAGCCTGTTTATAACAGAAAAAAACTGGAAACAACCCAAATGTCCATTAACAGAAAAATGGATAAGTACATTGTGGTCGACTCATATAATGGAATAATGCTCAATAAAATCAAAAAGAAAAAAACAAAGAAACAAAAAAATAACTACTGATACCCACGCAATAACAAGGATGACTCTGAAAACATTATGTTAAGCAAAAGAAGCCAAGAATGAAAGAACACATTTTTTTATGATTTCATATATATTGAAATCTGAGAAGAAACAAAACTGGTGACACAAACCAGAACAGTGGTTGTGTGGGAGAGGGAAGGGGTGACTGACTAGAAAAAGGCATGAATGAATTTTCTGGGGTGAAATGTTCTATATCTTATCTTGGGTAGTGATTTCATGAGTGTGTACGATTGTTAAAACTCATTGAGCTGACATCTAAGATCTGTTCTTTTTGGTATGTTAATTATACCTAAATAAACTAACATATATGTTTATATTCAGATATGTTAAAATTTCATTCTATATACATGCATATAATAAAAAGGAAAGAAAGAAAAGCCATGACAAAGTGGAATGGGCTCATCTAGATTTACTTTGACACATGAAGAAGGACCTGATTTGACTGGCCTTAAAATCAAAATATTTGGGCTCACATGAAACCCACAGCATAAAGGATCTGTGTGATTTGAGGTGAGACAATTGGCCCTTCTGGACAGCTGTTCCTTATCTACCTGTTTCATTGGAGGTGACAATAGTGCTTATTACAGTACTGCGAATATTCTAAGTAGACATGAAAGTATCATGTTTGCCCAGGACAAATAAACACTCAATTATATTTATGTCTGATGCGGACACATACCATGTGTGTATACATATATGTTCTTATACCTATATGAAGAGAGGCTTTCTAATAGAAAAGTAAATTAAAACTACGGCCTGCTAAGAACGGCAGTGCGGTGTTCTCGTGATCGGCTCACATCACAGGCAGCCTCCTCTCCCACTGCTTATCTGGTGGCTGCTTACCAGGTTTCAGTCAGTAAAAACAATATTCCTACATTCCACAGTGCCTGATATTCTACAAATAGAGAGTCATCCTTTTTGCTTAAGGCTTTATTTTCTGTTGAAAGACATAGCCCTTGGGGAGAACCACCAGATTATGCTTTAACCATCATTTACTCTATAGTGTGACTGAATTCATCAGTAGAAACTAAGTAATTGCACGTTTTCTTTCTTCCCTGAATGAAGAGACTTAGAGTGAAGAGGGAAGCACAGAACACTGGAGGTGAAGAACTGCAGATAACCTAATCATTGTGCCTAAAGCCCAACTTAACCATGTGGCCGATTTCCAGCTGGACACTCCATCAGAGCTTCCAGAAATGAGTCATGATTAAGGAACAGATTGAGAGTGTAAGCACAACCCTCAAGATACCCAGACATCAACACAAATTCCCAAAGTTCAAATCCAGAAACGGTCCATACCTAGGACGAACAAAGGAACCAAATATCTGATTATGGTTTAACCACTTAGGTCACATGTCAGACAAGGAAACAGGTCAGTTTCATGGGCAAAAACCTCTGGATATTACAAATGGAAACAAATAATTAGCTACATGGCAGAGAAAGAACATGATTTAGGAGATTCCTGGCAAATGTATCCATGTGCTGTGGCAAAACTGAGTTAGAAAACTTCTTAACCAAACTGAAACTAAAACCGCTGAGCAGAATAGTATTCATGATTTGCAAAGTTTCCCTTATTAGAACAGAAACAATTACAGCATTTAATTGGGAAGCAGAGAAACTACATTTTTGCCAATTTGCCAAGGCAAAGGTCCTACACTATGTCCATCATTTGTCCTTAATGGAAAAAAAAAAAGCCAAATAGGTGTTTTTTCCTGAGAATGCATTTGGGCAGGCACACACACAAACACATGTACATACACACGCATGTGCGCACACACACCCACACCAAACCACCTCTTCCACAAGAACTTTGGTTGCAGAAAGGTGAAGACCCAGGTAGATGCCAGGCTGACAAGTCTCATCACGGAAAGCCAGGGCAGTCTCTCTCTCTGACCCTTGGGGCATCTTCTCTGAATTAAAAGCTGCAAAGGTCAGGACCTCATCACCTCAGGTTCCACAAGCAACTGAGGGGGGTTTAGTCAAGACTGTCAGGCAATTCAACTGGAAGTTATTAAGCGTTTCAGGGACAAAATGGACTAAATAAACAAATCATATATTACCAAATGTAAAATGAATACCACAAATAAAATTAGTTGAGCTACAAACTTAGATTTGAGAAATGGTCTAAATCTAATGTCATGCTCACACTTTTAAAGACAGAAATGTTCGTTCTCTAAGTAAATACAATCTGAATCTCTGTGCTCAGAATTGTCAACAGCTTCAGGACAGTTATGGATGTTTGCTATACCCTCTGGTCCCTAAAGAAGGAAAATTGTAATTATACTACATAATGGTTTACTTGGTCTTATACCTAAAATATCATAGCCTAATTAATGAGTCTTCTCACACTTATTTTAAAGCTCCAGTCAATATAAATTATGGTAACTCTATCCACTACTTTCTTTTCTATGACATATAAGAAGAATCAGAATTAAAACTTTAAAAAGTGTGGAAGATAATGCTTTGGAAGCTTCTAAGAGATCGAGCTGACAAAAATACTACCTTTTTTTCTGCACTCAAAACCAGATAGATTACACAATAAAATTCAAAAGTCACTCCATATGATCACTGAGAGAATCTACTTAGAATTCCTGGGGTTCAAAGGGATTGTCACTCAGATATTCTATCTAATGTGTAAAAAGTTAAAGGAACATATTGGCCATGAGAAATGCTGGTATTAATACGTACACAACCTCCAGCAAGGACTTCTGCAAAAAGTGGAATGGAGCCATCTCGTCTGGTAAATTTGTCCCGAACAAAATCATTAACCTAATTAGAAAGACAAAATCAGTTACCCAGAATTAACATCAGGTAACCAAAATTTTCTGTAACTAACTAACATGTTACTGGTCTTCCAAATCAGCAAAATATTTGTCTCATGATACAATTAAAAATTACCAAATGTCTACATACAAATGTAAAATGTTACAAATGCTTTCATAGTGTGTCAGTCTCCAGCAGCACCAATTTTAATTTTGGCTTAATGATAATCTAAACAAATGGCATAAATTAATGAAAAAGAAACTTACAGTCAGTTTAATAGCCTTCTCTGGAGCAACCCCTATAAGTTGTGGTATCAGACCTAGATAAATAGAGAGAACTGTCAGCAATACAGATGTGCTAGACATGAATACATGAACCCAATGAGAAATGGTTTCCCCCACATTATTTACCCATAAAACATTTTAGGGTTTTCATTATGATGGAAAAAATGGATTGTCCTTACAACTCTGTATATGTATGTAATAATTATGTGAAGTACCGGGTGCCAAAAAAATGTATACACATTTTAAAAGATGTCATCTTTTTATTTTTCAAAGTTGAGTTGAATTACGGTAGCAATGTGTAGTATGACATTCCCTCAAAAGACGGCATTAATCAAATGAATGCTAGTGTCACCATGCGACAGGCAGGACAGTCAAAGAAAATGGCAGAAGCACGGTTGTCATTTGAGGAGCAGGAGATGATTTTGAAACGGTGTTTGAAATTCGAGAACATTGTTTGAGTTTCCCCCATTCTCCTGACTTAACGCCCCTTGACTTCTACCTATGAAGGACCTTAAAGGATGTGGGGTACCGTAGAAAACCAGCTAACCGGTTGTACTGTGGGAAGAAACTGAAACAGCATGCGCAGCGATACAAGTGGACACTTTGGTCAACGTGGCTCAAGCAGTAGTTTGCCGTAATCAGAAGTGTCTGGACACTGATGGTAACCACTCTGAGCACCTTCTGTAATTGCAGAGGTCAAACGTGACTTGTGTTCATCTTTTGTTATCGGTATATATTGGGTATTACAGTTTTAATACAGCTTTTTTCTTTCCTAAAATGTATATACATATTTTTGGCACCCTCTGTTTAATTTTTTCTTTTTCTTTTTTTTTTTAATGTGGGTAGTTCCCTGGCTGGGAATCGAACCCAAGTTGCAGTGTTGACCGTGCCAAAGCCTTAGCCACTACACCACCAGGGAACTCCCTAATGTTATACTTTCTTGAGGCCATAAATCCTTTTCTCAAGCACACTTCCTTGAAACCCTTGTTATCTAACACCTCCCCAAAAGTATGTGAGGAAGGAATGGAGTCCAGGGATCTTCTCTATTCCTGGAATACTGTCAATAACAATGTAACCAAGTTCCCTCCCTTTACAATCAACAAACATACACAGACACTTTAAAGAAGCCAGTGTTGTATGCTTGGAAAAGCTCTGCAAAGTGTGCTGTTAAGTAGACCCAGATTTTGCCAGGAATGATGCTACTACCTATGGAATAGCATACAGTGGCTTGGTCATTACATAATACCAACTCCCATAATTTTCTCTTTAGAAAACCAAGAATTCAGTTCCCATTTATATAAAAGGCAGCCAAAACTGCAAAGAAAAATGCAGTTTTAAGTATCATTTAATGGGCATCTTCTACAAGCAAAAACATATGCCTATTATATTCTTATTTACTAATGTATGTCAAACTTAAGATATTTCAAAAGAATTCTCTTAAAATAAAAGAAATCATTATTCTTAGAAAGTTAAATTTCCCAGGCTGGCTGCAAACTAGAAAAGAAAAAATATATAAACAATTCAACATCTGTAGGCATTCATAGGTCTCAGCTTTCTAAAGCACACAGATTATCCAAATTGTTAGCATACATTTTTTGCATACATTTTTAAAAGATGCTAACAATAAACATCTTATATCCTTTAAGTCACCCAGCCAAGGGTAGTCATGTATGTGTTTGCAAGCTCACTGCTGATCTTAAGCCTACTTTGAGGACACTGCTGAGTGATTTTCTATGAGTTGAAAGCCCGCAAGTAATCGTACATACAGGCTACTGTCAGTCAAACTGAATTATCAATGACAAACACAAATCTGCACACACCTTTAATGGGTAGCAGACTGATTTAAAAGAATAAATCAGCAGATGGCAGTCTTAACTTTCTAACCCTCATGATTATCAGGACCTATTACTTCTAGTCTAACTCCCATACAACTATGTCAGCATGTGTATTTGTTTTACAACTTGCCTCAATAAAGCTCATGGAATTTTAATCAAGTACTGATTTATGTCATCTTATCACTGTTGCCTGCAAAGAAATTTAGGCTAATCTGTCAACAATTTTGTCAATCATCTGACAGAATAATGGACCAGTTCTAAGCAATATATGACAATCTCAATAATCACAGTGTTCACATACAGGATTCCCACAATCTTCTCCCTAATACAAGTCTCTCATTTAAAGGACTGATTTTATCAGCTTACATCCTGAATAAAGCTAACAATCCATCTGCCTCCCTGCTCCATAACTTTCTATATCTGACCCATTTAATTAACATGACACCTCTAGCAAATGAAATCTTCTGTAAAGCATCCATCCATCAAGAGGCTAAACTGTGCTGTATACGAGGGCTGTCCAGAAAGTATCGAGCCATGTAATATGAAAAACAGAGGTAATTGTGGCTGGATTATTTTCTGGACAGCCCTCGTATATCTAGTTTCCTTCTAATAGAGGATGTTCTCTTTATAAGTATACCAAGGAAGGCAAAAGGTCTATTCCACACAAAAAAAAGATTGGACATATCAAAGGAAAAAACTACTTTAGTGCCACTCAACCCTCAGATTCCCTATTAAACAAAATCTAAGTATGCAGGGCTTAATAGAGTTTAAAACAAGTATTCACATGCATAGATCTGGACTCTGGGCAATGCATACCCCTTGCGTGGAGTACTTGCTGTACACCTAGAATTTAGAGAGGCTAGAGATTTGAATATTTGAACAAAAATAATTATGTTCATTCTCAGGAGCAGGGTATTTGAGCCTAGTTTGATTTTAGAACCACTCTCTTCTCTCATTCCACATCAAATGCAAAAAATGAACATCCTCGAGATCCTTCAGATGTAAGCGTATCAGAGCCACATTTTTCACTGAATGTCTGCACATAATGCTAACCAGAGGTGTTTTTCCTCCTGTTCATGAGCAAAAAGCTTTGTTCAGGCCCCGTTTTTCTTTCCAAGGAAGAGGTTCTAAGCCAAATAGTTCAACAGAGCTCAGAATGAGCTAGGAATTAATGAGACTGTGTGAGTAAACAAACAAGTACAGTAAATTGCATAAATGCCCTGAACTTAAGCATGTGGAGAGAATTTTCAAAGAATTCCAAGTGGCGCCCAAAAGGATTAAAAAATTAATCTCCCTCCCAAAGGGAACCCTAAATTCTAATGTGAAAACATGTACATGAAAGTCATTCCCTCTCCAAAGAGAACAAGTTCCTGCAAGGCCAACGGGGGCGGGGAAAATTCTGCACAGCTGCTGCTGCTGAGGCCAGCAGTGCTGTGGCGTAGCCTAGAGTGGGTGGTAAGGACTCCTGCAAAAGAAATCTCTCCACTTTCACTCAGTGCCGCTGCACTAAGGGGAAGAAAGGAGCAAGAATGAGCCTTGGAGCCAAAAGATTTTTCTTTTTCTTTTTCTTTAAACTTCAGATAACTTATTGGAAAAGGTTTATAAATGCTCTCCTTGGAAAAGATAAGACATCTGAGATTTCTTTCAGCTGAAACAAGTGGAAAGAGGGTAAACACACCTTCAAGCGGCAGCCAGGCTTCTATTTCATAGACAAGAGGTATATTTCTCCTCTCTAATTCTTTGAGAAAAGACACTATTTCTTAGCAGTCATCACTGTATTCCACCTGCAGACATGTGCCTCACTTTGTAAGAGCACGGGTATCATATATAGACCCACGTTGGGAAAAAGGCAGGATTTGCATTTCAAGAAATAAATAGCAGGAAGAAGAATGAAGACCTTGTTTGCAGACTTATATTGCTAGCTACTAACAAGAATGTAAAAAAAGGAAAAACAAGCAATGAGAAAATGAAAAAGGAGTTCCCTGGTGATGTAGTGGCTAAGGCTTCGGCGCCGTCAGAGCTGCAGCCTGGGTTCGATTCCCAGCCAGGGAACTACCCACAATAAAAAAAAATAAAATATAAAATATAAAAATAAAAAGAGAGAGAGAAAACAAAAAAGAGAAAAAAATGATAGCCCAAGTCTGGCTGGGCAGGCTACACACTGATTTTCATGATGAAGTTAAAATGTGCTGCTGCTGAGATAAAAATAACTGACTTCAGCAGCTGGGATTTGCTTACTCACCCCGGTAGAGTCCAAAGAAGCCCTCATAACGCAATACTTTCTTGAAACAGTCAAAGCTGTTCTTGTACATCAGCTCTCCCACCACAGAGCCAGTGCCACGCTGGTTTTGCATGCGGGTCTTCACCAGGTCTATAGGGTATACGGCGGTGGCTCCCACAGCTACAAATAAGACAATTTGTAGGCTTAAAAGAGAGCACAAGTCAGTGGAGAATCTATAAGGACAACAATCTCATCTCAAAGGACTAGACAATAAAACACAGTATATCTTTTCTCACAGAAGAGACTTGATGTTATTTCTCCTTCTCCCATACACAATTGAAAGATGTCAGTCTAGCAAACACTAGGATCCATAAATACAGCTGCTTCAGAGAATAACTGGAATGGATTTTCAAGACATCATCAACATTAGTTAATCAACACTCAATATTCTGTAACATTAAACTATGATACATAACATGTCCTTATACTTGCCACTAAATGCCTAAATATACCAGTTACCCCTTAAAATGACTATATACCAGGGTGCCAAAAAAATGTATACAAATTTAAAGAGATGTTATCTACGTATGTCCTTTCAAAGTTGAATTGAATTACGATAGCGATGTGTAGTATGACATTTGCTCAAAAGATGGTATAATCAAATGAATGTATGCAACAGGCAGAACAGTAAGTGAAAATGGCAGAAGCATGGTGGTTGTTCAAAGACCATTTGCCAGGACAATGGATAAGACAAAGAGTATGGTTGAGTTTCCCCCACGTTCTCCTGACTTAACACTCCTTGACTTCTACCTATGCGGGACCTTAAAGGATGTGATGTACCACAGAAAACCAGCTGCACTGGTGGTATTGCAGGAAGAAAGTGAAACAGCATGCGCAGCAATATAAGTGGATCCTTTGGTCAACATTGCTCAAGCAGTAGTTTGCCCTAACTACTTTGAGCACTTCTTGTAATTGCAGAAGTCAAACGTGACTTGTATTCATCTGTTGTTACTGGTATATATTGAGTATTACAATTTTAATACAGTTTTTTCCTTTCTTAAAATGTGTATACATTTTTGGGGCACCCTTTGTATATACACATACATAGGTGGCTGTAATTTAAAATTTCAGTTTAACTAAAGCATTTTGGTAAATTAAAGTTAGTTACAACCATAATATTGGAACTAAACCTCAACAGAACCCTGAACCCTACCCCTATGTACTGAATTTGGTTAAAAAAAAAGGGGGGGGCCCAGTTTTAGATCTCTCAGGGACTAAACAATGTATAATATGAACTAGAATATACTTCTCAACTGTTGAACACCAGGCTTATTTTGAAAAATCATAAGTATTTTAATCACATGTGCTAGGTTCTTATAAACAAAGCAATTTTAGGTTCTATACTTTTTCTATGGAGAGATTTAAGCAAAAAAGAGACTTGAATTTGCCCAGGAGCAGGGAGGGGAGGTTCATTTTAGCAAATAAACTACACGTCTAGATATTCTTTAACCAGTAAAAGAGGAGAGGGGAAAAAAACACAAGCCAAAAATCAAAAGTGAATCAGTTTGCAAGGTTGTTTAATTTCATAAGGTTCTGGGATTTGTACCCCAAATCTTGATCGCCTACTTGCACTCACTCCCAGCACCATAAACACAGTCTTATTCTCCATTTCTTTGTACTGGCTGTAACCAGTATAATTACGGTGAGCACAGCACTGCATCCAAGACTTCCACGTTATGACAGAGGTTTTGTCCTAAAGACAGAATGGAGCCAGAGGGGCTATAGCCATGCTATGACAAGTCCCCTGATCATAGGTTAAAAAAAAAATGCTTCCGAAAGTTCCACAGCCATGACCCGCGGGAACAATGAACTGTACCTTTGCTGATCTGTCTCAGGCTAGTGAGATAATATTACATGAATACAGCTTGAAACAGCACACAGACATATCACTCACCTCCAGCAACTGAGCCCAGAGTGAATCTGTAAGCAGACTCGGCAATCTGGAGCCAGACAGGCCTGCCTAAACCGTGAGACTGCTGTTGGGTAGAAGACAACACAGAAAAATTTTTGGAAAAGCATACAGCAAATGAGAAAGAAAAGCTACAATGGCTATTTGCAGATTTTAAATTGGATACCTCTATTATTGGCATTGAAAACCAATATCCAGCCAAACAGACACAGTAGCTTCCCCCCCCCCACTTTTTTTACAAGTCTATTAAAATGTCTCATTTATCTGCTGCTATTGAAGAATACACTATTATTTTACAGAATTGAATAAACACGTCAGGTATCAAATCTTTTCCCCTTTCTTTGCTTTAACCAACTTAAAATTTAAAAATTTTTGTATAAAGCACAAAAACTATCTTGGCTCCTAGAGTACAGCATATTGATCATAATCTATCATCTCCATGTTCACAATTACTGCATTAGGATCTAATGCAGCTATTGGTGCTATCTTCACATACCTGACAACTACTGTTTTTCTTTTTTATTTAAGCATATAAGTAAGTTGTATACAGTATTATATTCATTATACTAGTTTCAGGTGTACAATATCATGATTCAACATTATTTTTATACTTTATTATACGATCACCCCACTAATTCTAGTAATCATCTATCAATCATGCAAACATACTACATTATTCACTATATTCCCTTCAGCTTTTCGTCCCCACCCTTTTCTTCTGGTAACGATCTCTTTGGTCTCTGTTTCTATGAGTCTGGACTTACTTCACTTAGCATAATATCCTCTAGAACATTGTCACAAATGGCAAGATTTCATTCCTTTTATTGCTGCATAATAATCCGTGTGCATGTGTGAGAGGTAACTTCTTTATCCCCTCATCTATCAATGGACACCTAGGATGCTTCCAGATCTTACTACTGTAAATAATGCTGCAATGAACACAGGGATGTTTATATCTTTTCAAATTAGTGTTTTCCTTTTCTTTGGATAAATACCCAGAAGTGAAATTGCTGGGTCATATAGTATATTCATTTTTAGTTTTTTTGAGGGATCTCCATACTGTTTTCCATGATGGTTACATGCCCATCAACAGTACAAAGGGTTCCCTTTTCTCCACATCCTCACCATTTTGATAACAGCCATTCTGACTGGTGTGAGGAAGAATCTTACTGTGGTTTTGATATGCATTTCCATGGTGATTACTGATGTTGTGCATCTTTTTACATATCTGCTGGACATCTGTATGTCTTCTTTAGAAAAATTTCTTTTATGTCCTCTGCCCATTTTTCAATTGGACTGCTACATGTTTTTTTGTTATTTAACAGCTATTACTTCTTTTACCTAGTTTCCTAGTTTGACTTTGCCGCCTCTCATCTATTATGGCTAGAGAAGTCATATAACTAGGATTGTTAGGATTCTAGGTAAAATAAGATCAAGGGCATCTCTTTTGAACTAAAGTAAAAAAAAAACTTCAATGTCTATTTCAAGGGTTCAGAGCCTTATGTCTGGCTTTGCAGTTCAACCATTGAGGTTATGTCTAGGTAAGTACAGTATTTCCGACCTATGCTATCAAGTATTTGCTCCCCTAGACACGTGTATTCTCCAACTTGAGGGGCATTAAATAATAATTCCCTGGGTCTGAGGCTTACATATTTTGAAAAAGCTTCAATTCACTCTGCTATGTAGCTTGTTTGAGAACCACTGTCCTAACCATGTTTATGGTTCTAACATAAAATCCATGATGATAGCAAAGCAAAGGGGAAAATCCTACTGTGATTCAGAATGTTATTTCACAGGTATCCTACCACATAAAGAATCTGAAATAATGTGTCTTAGTGTGTCAGTCTTGTTCTTTAATATTTTCATTATGAAATTAGCAGTTATGCTATATGAACAGTCTGAAGTGAAAGAATAAGATATTTGCATTATCATAAAGAAAACCTGAAAAAATAAACTTAAAATGAGCTTTTAAAAAAGCATAATAAAAAGTTTAGATACTCTCATTAGAATAATTTAATGGAAAGGGAATCCATGCCTAAAATCTAAAAGAAGGAAAGAAATAAGCTCGTCGACTCTGTGTTGCTTTTATCTGTATAATCTCTTCAAAGTTCAATTAACCAAGCTAAACAAGGCAAAGCCAGATATTTATAAACAATTTGGGAAGCAGCATATAAAAAGGTTTTATTTACCTTGTTTCATAAATTTTGTACCATAATAAGCATCATTTCTGTTTTAACCAAAGCATTTGATATCTAAATATTTAATGTTTTATTGTGATCTCTGTAGGCAGAAAGCTTTGCAGAAATCTTTTAAGAAGCTCATTATGCTTGCCACTGTGTTATAGTTCAATAAATTTTATAATAAAAAAGAAAATAAGTAATGTTTGATTAGAAGTCAAGATATAATAAAACCCTTAGAAAATCTAACAATTAGTAAAATCCCACCCCTTCAAATAATATCACTACATATTTTATAAATCTCAACTACTCCAATATACCAACTTTATTATAATCCAATTAAGTGAAAGCATAATACTTAGAAGAAACCATTACTAAAAAGGTAGAAAATTACACATAGTAGGACATAATTATGATCTTGTAGGGAATACAATTTTTCCTATCAAGCTAGCCCAAGCAACTGTATAGCCACCCAGTATGTTTGATTTATATGCTGTAACAAAAGTGAGCAATTAATAATTTGAGACTGATATTTTATTTTTAATCTAATATAAAAGAGAAAATATTTTAACAAAACCTTGACTATAAGCTTAATTTTTATTCATTCACAGAACAGCAAACATTGTGCCATCCAAAAAGATAACTACTTTTTGTTCTCTTTATTACTATAGTAATAATACTATTTTAGACTGTTTAGAGATTTGTTATCTCCCAAAAGGTAAAAGTGCATTACCAAGCACTCAGGACCTAGGTACTAATGCAGCCCTCAGGGGTCCAATGTTTCAATCTTCTGTGAACAAACTCGCTTGTGAGATTATCAGGGGGATGCTAACACTCACCAATTTCTACCCACGGTGAGACCGCACTGTACTATTTTGTCAGTACTATATTGTATGTAAGGTGATCATAGTACAGACAGGACAGGTGACTTGCCAAAGGTCTCGCTGTGAGATGGGAAATAAGCAGAGCAATGGCCCTGGTCACCCCACTGCATTCTCCATCAATCTTTTAGTCAACAGTCTCCAACTGTTTAGGACTGAACATGTCTGCCACACAAAGATTTTAAGCACCCAATCCCAATATATGATTTCATTTATAAATTATATGCATGGTCCGCTGTAGTAATTAAATATATCAATTATTTGTTTATAATTATTTTATATAGTTACATCTTTATGTATATATTTATATTTATAAATTTAAGTAGTACATACATATGTATTTCAAACATATACAAAAATACAAATTATAAAAGAATGAGATAAAGTTATTTTTTCTTCATTTATTAATTCAAAAACTTTTTGGTAACACTTTAAAGCATTACATTGGCTAAATATGCATCAGTTAGTTTTTTAAACGTTGACTAAACACAGTGAGGCTAACCAGTTAATTCCAATACTGTTTCAAAGAAGCATAGTTGAAAACAAACGCAATCTGTATTTCAAAGTAAAGATGATGTTTAACGTCACATATTTTGAAGAAATTCAAGTTATAACATTTTGACTTAGATTTTAAAAAATTTTGTAATATGGCTGTTATGTTACTCTATTAAACACATACCATATATGTTTTTAACTTCTAAACACATGTATATAAAACTTTTTCCCCAAATCAGAATTTCTCAATCACAAAACTGGATGAAAATAAACCTCATTCTCATATATTACAAATTGTTTTCAATCAAGTCTCCTTTCAAAAGAATATGCTTAATTAATACTCCAAATAAAAGGACTATGATCTCAGAGTCAAGTAACCACTAATTCCCTTATTCATACAAAAGATTTCTCCTGTGTTCCTCCACAGGTTTTCTTTATACTCCTTGCTTTAAAGAATGTTTATAAGCCCTACAAAATCCTATGAAAACTGAAGGATTATATTGTGCTTTCTTAGCTAAAAACATCTCTAACTATAAATATCCAAATGCCTTTTGAAAGAAAGGTTGCCTCCAACCTTGTTAAAAAGCATTTATTGAAAAGGAAAATCATACAATATATGGTTACCAAGGATATTTTTTTAGGCTCAGCTATCACTACCACTTACAGTTCACTTGTATTCAGGTATGTAAATCAATATAATTAATGCTATGGATTTCACTTCATGAATATTCATTAGTAGAATGCTACTGTAGCTGTCATCCCTACTATTGACTGTGTTCTGAATTTTTAGCATTTAGGCTGAAAGAAAATACTCAGCATTAAGAAGATCACATACCGTGAAGAAATGGGCCCAAGGAAAAGGGGCTCTTCCCCTTATGGTTGTAACTATGATCATGAAGGTGATATTTAACAAGATTAATTGTTTTTCAAAGCAAAATAAGAGCTGAGCAGTTTAACTGATGTCCTCATGTGTGTGTGTGTGTGTGTGTGTGTGTGTTTCCCTAATGCTAAACAATATATACTTTTCTTTCACTAAGAGGAGAGTTAAATTGTTTTATACATTATAGTCTTTAAATGAAATAATTTAAATGAGGTAAATTAAAAATGAATGAATGAATAAATAAAATTAATACATATACCCAATTTTTATCTTTTTGAGAACAGATTTCCACTTACGGTAAAAATATGGGTGACAGAGGCAAAAGGTTCCAAAAAAAAAGAACTAGTAAATGGATCACAACACTGTCTCTTTACTAATGAATCAAAGTTCAAAGAAGGTCCATGAATATGCAAAATACACAAAAGAGACAAAGTCTTATGTCTAAGATGCTATACATGAAATAGAGAGAAAAATCATTCTCATAATGTTCTGTCATAACTCAACCCAGCTTATATTCCAAAAGTTCTCTGTGTGAGAGGTCTGTAGCTTGAATAGTTTCTCATAAAAACAGAACTTGTTTTTAAAAGTACGTATGTACTCAAGCAGGTCCACCATAGATTATTTACCCCATACAATTGAAAAAATGTGGGATATACAGTAAAGAAATGTTCACCCATTACCACATAGGACCAAAATTAGTCTTTAACCTAGTTTCAACCCCCAAAGTGGTTCCTGTTCTAAAAAGGCCACATTCTCTTCTTTCTGCAACTTACCTCCTTTAATGTAACTCACGTTCCCAAACGAAAATTTCTACTTCTCTCACTGGTCATCTCTATACCACAACCAATCTACCCATCTACTGTTAATGAATATTGGACACTTACTTCCATTTTTTTGCTATTACAAATAATACTGCTACATACATTCCTGTATGTGTCTTTTAATCAACACGTGTACTCTCCTGTTAGGGAGTACACCCAGGAGAGGAACTGTTAGTCACAGAGTATTTGTCCCTTCCACTTTATTTATTTATTTACATATTTTTTTCATGTGGGTAGCTCCCTGGCTAGGAAACGAACCGAAGCCTTAAGCCACTACAACACCAGGGAATTCCCAAAAGTTCTTAACCTTAAAGAAGTTCAACTTATTAATCTTTTTCTTTGACAGGTATTTTGCACCCTGTTTATCAAATCCTTGCTTATTCTAGATCATGCATACAATCTCATGTTATCTTCTCTAAGCTTTTATCTTTCACATTTAGAATATTCCAACTGGAACAGATTTTTGCGTATGTTTGAGGTAGGGATTTTTTTCTACACGAATATCCATCAATTAAATTTTTAAAAAATATAACATTAAATTTCAACCAACACAAAAAAATTATTTAAATAAAACAATCCAGACGATAAAGATGAAAATATAAAGCTATAATTCTTCCCATCCCCTTCCACCTAAGTAAAGAAAGTAAATGAGGGTGGATGAAGGAGTTGTGTCATATACGTATGTGAGCCCAACTTAAGAGTTGGCTCAGATAGGCTTCTCATATTAAACAACAATAACAACCACAACAATAGCAGTTAACATTTACTGTATGCTTAGTAGGTACCAAGTCTAATGCAAGTGCATCATCTCATGTAATTCTCACAATAACACCTCAGATGGATACTACTCTCTTTATTTAATAAGAATAGGAAACTGAGAAAGGAAGGATGTTACATAACCAGTGTCCAAGTTCTTAACTTGGCCTCTCATTACTTCTATTTCTGAACTCACAGATTCTTTATCATGCACGTGTGTTTTCATAACAACTTTCACCGGTTGAGATAACAACAAAATTTGCCACCCCTATTTTACATCTACATTTCAACTAGATTCTTACGGGGGAACATTCTACATATGAGATGTAAATAATTTATGTATTCCTAGTTTCTTAATATAGAAAAAAATATAAGAGCTTCAAAACTGTCTTTTGGAAGTTACAATGGAAATAGTTATGGTTAACATAACCATAATTCTGTGGTCTAGAGAATTTTAAAAATTCAGTCAATGAAATTGTGGTCTATATGGAGGCCTTACAATGCCTCATAAATCTAAAATATGTTAACTGAAAAATAACCTTTTCTACACAGAAAATTGTAGGTTTATTACTTTAATTGCTGTAAGAACTTAGGCATATTTTTATATTACTCTATTTAGGTCCCAGCCTGTATTCCTTACAAGGTTTTTAATGCTACAGTGAAAAAGGAGGATACATTCAGAATCCTGAAAATAAAATTAAAATCCACTGATTCACACTATTTTTACAGAATACAGGAATCTGAAGAAATCTTGGAAATATCTGAAGTTACTCACTTTACTAAAGGAGAAATAGGCTCACAGAAACATGTACCAAATCCCAAGAATAGTAAAGGCCAGATTTTACAATATATGTAAGTAGGCACATTAGTTTGAATCCCTATTAAATAGTCTTCATAAACCTATGTCTATGAAATTATAAAACTTATTTATGACTTCTATTGAGTTTTATTTTTTCAGAAGCTATTTTTACAATAATTTACAGGTAAAAAATAGATTTAAAATCTCCATTTTTATTTCTCTATTCCTAACCCTCAGCAATAAGACTACCCAATCTAGCTGATATGTGAGATCCTCCTTTGGGGACAATGCAAGAATACCTAGGACCCATGTCTGATTTCCCAAGATTCCAGATTCTTGTGCCATTCTACTGTTAGGGAAAAGGTAGAACAGGCACTCCAGCACCACTTTAGATGCCAATTAGAAACCAAGGGAAAGAGGAGAACGTGGTGGTTTTTATCACTACCCATTTCCTAATCAACATGCCAGCATAAAAGCATCAGCACTGCCACTAAAGGCAGGCATATCATCTTCAAATCTGTCTACAAGAAAATATACAGCAGTAGCAGAATTACATCACCTTCCTGAGGGTTAAGAGATAAGAGGTATAGATTTAAGGTGTCAAAAATTACAACAACAAAAAAAAACTTTCAGATACAACTTGTAGAAAAATTGCTAGGGGAAAAAGAAGCGAGTAAAACAAAAAGTTAAGAGGAACAGAAAAGCTGAGAAAGGAGAAAATGAGTTGGGACTTTTAAATTCATTATATTGTGTTTAATAGGCTAAATGAAATCTCTCCCAATTATAAACATAAGAACGTCCCCAGGGAAAACTATATTAATAGACACATAACACTGAAAAATAGCTCTTTTTGAAACGCAATTTTTCAAACTTCAAAAGTAAATGTTCATAAATGTATACTACAAAATATAAAATTTAATTCAATAACAGCTCCTAATTTAAATATTTCAGCATCTCAAATATTTAATAATTTTATTGAATTTTATTATAAATCAATGAATTAGAATACATCCATCTATTTTCTAAAGGATCTGAGAATTTATAATAGAAATAAACTTTGACAACAGCTGGTAAGATATTTTTGCTAGTAAAGAAGATTTTGGGTTTCAGACATATTTTAATCTGCAGGAAGCTTTATTACACACCAAGCAAACAAAGTATTAACATAAAATATAAAATAAAAAAGCAGTACTTTCCATTTTCAATTTACTTAGCACACTATAAAAGTTCTTGTTTATTATGTAAAGTACAACTGGAAATTCTAATTAGTTTCAGAGGTATAATGATTATTCCATGGAGCTCAAGTAGAAGATTTCCTACCAAAACACCTACTACATGAGGCAACTCTACCAGGAGACACAGCAACCCTACTTAACACATAGAGACAAACACAGGGAGGCAACCAAAATGGGGAAACAAAGAAACATGTTCCAAATAAAATAACAGAACAAAGCTCCAGAAAAAGAACTAAATAAAATGGAGACAACCAATTTACCAGACACAGAATTCAAAACACTGGTTATAAGAATCAATGATCTTAGTGAGAGATAGGAAACATAAAACTGGAGATAGAAACAAACCAACAAAAAAAACCCAGTCAGAAATAAACAATACAATAACTGAAATGAAGACTACATTAGAGGGAATAAACAGTAGATTACATGAAGCAGAAGACTGAATCACCAATTTAGAAGATGAGGTAGCAAAAAACACCCAAACAGGACAGAAAAAAAAAATCCCCACCCCCCAAATGAGGATAGTTTAATGAGTCTCTGGGACAACATCCAGCATACCAACATTCTCATCATGGGGATACCAGAAGAAGAGAGAGAGCAAGCAATTTAAAACATATTTGAAGAAATAATTACTGAAAACTTTCCTAACTTGGAAAAGGAACTAGACATACAGGCCCAGGAAGCACAGAGTTTCTCAAAGAAGATCAACCCAAAGAGGCCCCCAGCAAGATACATTATAATCAAAATGTCAAAGGTTAAAGACAAAGAGAGAATCTTAAAAGCAGCAAGAGAAAAGCAGTTAGTTACCTACAGGGGAGCTCCCATAAAACTATCAGCTTATTTCTCAATAGAAACTTTGCAGGCCAGACAGGATTGGAAGGTAGTGTTCAAAGTGAAGAAAATCAAGGACCAACAACCAAGATTATTCTATCTAGTAAAGCTATCATATCATTTAGAATGGAAGGACAGATGAAGAGATTCCCAGATAAGAAAAAGCTAAAGGACTTCACTAACACTAAACCAGAATTTAGAAGAATCTAGGGGGACTTCTTTAAAACAAACAAAGAAACAAAGAAAAAATTTTTTTAATAAAATGGCCATAACTACATATCTCTCAACAATTACCTTTGATGTAAATGGATTAAATGCTCCGATCAAAAGATAGGGTGGCTGAATAGATAAGAAAATAAAGACCCCATGTACGCTGACTACAAGAGACTCACTTCAGATTAAAAGACACACACAGACTGAAAAGTAAAGGGATGGAAAAAAGATATTTCATGAAAATGGAAATAAACAAGCTGGAGTAGCAATACTTGTACCAGACAGGATAGACTTTAAAACAAAAGCTATACCATGAGACAAAGAAGGATCCAGTAATTCCAATTCTGGGTATTTATCCAAAGAAACCCAAAATGCTACCCTGAGGGGACGAGTGCATCCACATGTTTACTGCAGCATTGTTTACAATGGCCAAGATGTGGAGGCAGCCTCGGTGTCTGTAAAAGGATGAATGGATAAAGAAGAGGTGGTACATATATACAATGGAATATTGCTTGGCCATGGAAAGGAATGGGTTCTTGCCATTTGTGGCAGCATGGATGGACCTGGAAGGTATTATGCAGAGTGAAGTAGGTCAGACAGAGAAAAACAGATGCAATGTGATTACGCTTGCATGTGGAAACTAAAGAACAAAAAAACACACACAACAGAAACAAGCTCATAGATACAGAGAACATTTTGATGGTTGCCAGACATGAAGGGTGTTGGGGTAGGAGAAAAAAGAAAAGGAATTAAGAATTACAAATTAGGGGGTTCCCTGGTGGTGTAGTGGCTAAGCTTCAGCACTCTCAACGCCGTGGCCTGGGTTCGATTCCCAGTCAGGGAGCTAACTCACCCCCGCCCCCACAAAAAAAGAATTACAAGTTAGTTGTTACAAAGTAGTCAATGGGATTAGGGCATAGCATAAAGAATAATACTGTAATAATTATGTCTGATATCAGATGGATACTAGATTTATTAGGGTGATAGATGGGAGGGGAGATGGGGGGCAGGGTAAAAATGGTGAAGGAATTAAGTACAAATTGGTAGTTACAAAATAGTCATGGGAATGTAAAGCATAGAGAATACAGTCAATAATATGCTAATAACTATATATAGTGCCAAGTGGACACTAGACTAGTCAGGGGCATCACTTAAATTATATAAATGTCTAAATACTGTGCTATACACCTGAAATTAATATAAAATAATGCTGAATGTCAACAGTAATTAAAACATTTAAAAGGGGGGGAGGTGGAAGGGAATAAGAGGTTTAAATTTCCAGGTATAAAACAAGTAAGTCATGGAGATGCAACATACAGCATAAAGAATATTGTCAATAATATTGTGACAGCGTGGTACAGTGTCAGATGGTTGCTAGACTTATCATGGTATCACTTCTTTAGGTATATAAATGTTGAATAAATATTGTGTATACCTGAAACTAATATAATATTGTATGTTAACTTTATTTTAATAAAAACCTTTTGTAAACCTTATAAATATCAGTTTAATAATACAAGCTAACCTTTAAATGTGACTATACAAATTAAAAGACTTCTAATTCTAGAGGGAAGGAAGCCAAGCCCATGTATGTCTGCACTCTTACTTTCATTACATTAATAAGCTATAAGAAAAAACACAAACATAAATCTAGTTACCCCATAAAAATACCCTATAAGGGTTAGGGTAACAGCTCTATAAAGGCAATCTTTGACCTAAATAAAGTCTTTTTCTGGAAAGTAGTTATTAAATTTCATCATTCAGAAGCTCTAGACTGCCATGTACATATTATTTCAGCATTTTTGGAGGTGATTCTATTTATGAGACTCCTACCTGTCTCTGAAGTTCTGCCAGGTTGTAAGGTAAGGCCCCCTCAGCCAATGGGGCTATTCTCTCAATATCTGCCAAAGTCAAGCGCCTTCAGGCAAAAATATGGAGGAAAAAGAACTGTTAGTCACCAATAAACTCCTCATAATGAGATAATCTTTTTTCAGAAAAAAAGGGTGGTAGTGGTAAGAACTATGGTTAAAAGTAGTAGTTCCCTAGTCACAGATAGGTAATAGTGAGAAAAAAGAACTTTAGACCCTGCTTGCCACAACAAAAAGTAAAAGACTGCAGAGAAATAAGGTGGAGTATACAAATTTATTAAGATTTCAATGATAGATATGAAAAGTAAAGCAGTAATTTTCACCAGAAGCGAAGTATAGATGTTGACAATTCATGCACACTAAATGCATCCCCTAGTATACATACTTAATGCACAGGTGCAAAGTATGTTGAGAAGGATAAGCACAAAACTGATAAATACTACTAGTCTTTAAGGAAAGGCACAGGGTAGAAGGAAGGCTTTTTTACGAAATGCTCTTTTCAACTCTTTGAATTTTGAACCACATGAATGCACCACTGTTTCCAAAATAATTTTACTTAAAAAGAAATACTTTCCATGAACGAACTAGAAGGTCAGTTCACATACAATTTTGAGAAGCAGTTTTTGAAAACAATAATTATCATGTAGGAGGCTCAAAACCTTTTGGCTAAAAATGTGAATTCTAGACAATAAGATGGTTCTATATTTCATGTCAACCACCAAAGACTAGCTGGTACATTTAGTGTCAGCTCCAGCTCGGCAATTCATTACATAGTATGAAGGCACTAATAAATCACCTTGTACACTCAATTTCTGTTACTCCTCTTTCTTAAGGTTAAAACCCATTTTTCAGGTATTTCTACACTTAACTAACTAGAATGGACTAAAAAAAAAAAAAAAAAAAAGACTCCGATCACTTAATAAATCACAAATCCCCTATCACAGCTCCTGCTGGATGCACACAGATAAGTGTTTTCCTTTTGGATTTGCATAAGACTTTGCAAATTAAATATTCTCTATATGGGCTTTGGTTTTTTGGGTTTTTTTTCATCTATAAAATAGAGGCATAAAACATCTGCTCTTGTCTGTAATGGTAACTATGATGATAGGGTCACAGGCATATACAAGAAAATACTCTCCAACACAAAACGGTATATGCTGTTTAGTAAACCACTCACAATGAACCCAAAAGATGGTAAGATTCCTAAGCATGTACCTCTGTTTATTTTATAAATTTAGGCAATATCCACAAATCTCTTAAAATTCCTAACACCTCCAGAGTCCAGATTAAAGCAATTTTCCCATCCCTGTCTCACTGTTTCTCACTTCCCTCCCCTTCTTTGTTCTTCCTTCCCCCATTTCCCTTTCTCAGCCCCTTACTCCCTCCCCTCTTTTACCTCTCTCCACCTCTTCCCCTTCTCTCTTCTTTCCCTCCCCACACCTCCCCCTTTGTCTGTTTTCCTCTCTCCCTGCTCCTGTTTCTCACATCTGACTGCCTCTCTTCTTGAAACTTACATACTGAACAAACTAGTGTTAAAAATAAACCAAAAGCACAGCACATGTTAAAAGAGCTGTACTGTTAATAAATATCATGAAGAAATATTGAAATAGTTACCCTGTAGCATTATACAAGTCTGCAAGCTGGTACAGGATGTCAATTTCTAGTGGGGTGACTTGTCCATAGCGTATGGCACTCTGGGCAAATTCCTCTGGAAGAAAAAAATATTTCAAAATCTTAAAGGATTCTTTTTTTAACTTATTATTTTATTTATTTATTTATTTTAATTTATTTTCATTATTAGACTTATTGGGGTGATATCTGTTAGCAAGGATTACATAGGTTTCGGGCATACAATTCTACAGTGCATTGTCAACTTGTTGTATAGTAAGTTCAGCACCTAATGTGACTTCTCTATCCATCACCTTATATTTACCTCCCCTTCCCCCCTTGCCCACCCCCTCCCTCTTCTCCCCTCCCCTCCCCACTCATCCCCAAATAAACATTAAACTATTGATTGTGTCCATGGGTTATTTGTTTGTTTGTTCATTTTTTTTCTTTAAAAGATTCTTAATATACAACAAACTTTTGCCTTAACCAACTACAATAAGCAAGCTAAAGGCATTTCAGTATTATTTTTAAAATCTAAAATTGAACTTAAATACCTAAATTCAGCTCTACAAGAATAACTGCACAATTCTAGAAGCTGGCTAAATAAAAGATGTTCAGATGATGAAACAGCAAAAACAGATAAATAAACTTCAAAGATAAAACAATCTCCTAGAATCCTCTCTTCTTCGTTCTCGCTCTCTCTCCAGTTGTTTATTCCCTTTTGTCTCCAGATTTGCAAGATAAAGGAACTGGCTATTCTCCCATCATCCAGCTAGAATTCAGCCAAGGGAGTGGGCCTGCCCTTCTTTCTGTGGCAATTCCTTCCCAGTACAAACAAGCTGCTGCCACAGTGCCACTGACCTGTTTGACAGACAGGGCCAAGGTTCTTTTCAAAGCTGTCAAAGCCACTTTTCCATTCCTGACCTCAGCATCCCATTAAATCCACCTGGATTTTTGGAGACCCTTATAGCTGAAGTGAAGCGTGCTACACATGACAACATACTTTCTAGATCTGACTTCAGAGTAGTAAACTTAGATCAACCCCATACCCTAGAAAAAGAAAAGTGATTCAAATCTATATATATACATATATATATATATAAAATTTTAAATCTTACCCTTTGTGACTTCAACATCTTTCCTTGTGCCAGCGAGAGTGCTATAGATCTTACGAACAAGCTCCATGTTATTCAGTAAGGAGTTAAATGCATTGAAGTAGGAGAAGCTAACCTGATGTGAGATACTTCCTCCAGCTGCCTAAGAAATCACAACGCAAAAAATTAAAAATCAAAAACCAAGCAAATATGTTTCTGGACACTGCACTTTTCTCAAAGAATATCCAAAAGAGTCTCATTATTAAAATGATCAACCACCAGTCCATAAAAGTAAGGCAAGTATCGTACTGAAACGCTCAGTGCCTTTCACGCCCTCAGGGAGGTCTACGCAATTTAGGTTTTAAGGAAGAAAGCAACATCTGGAAGTTGGACTTTATGGTTCATCTACCTGTAAGGTCAGAAACAACAAATATAATTATCGCAGATCAAAAACAATGGTTATTTAAACAGGATTTCCAAGACCCTCAACTATGGAACTCTTGCTAGTTCTGGATAATTCAAACATCAATACTATAATACAAGGAGCATTCTTTTAAACTTGCATTCTTTTTTTTTCACACACATATATAAATCAGTGGTAACTTTAAAATGTAAGACTATATGACTATTTCAGCTTTCCTAATTTTTTTTTTTTTTTTTTAAGGCTACTGCCATAATTTAACAATCTGTGCTTGGGCTCTGAATCTGTATCATGAAAGGTACAAGTACCAAAACTCCCAAAAATGTAAAGAAAATCTAGGGAGGATTTATTCACCGTAAACTATGTCTTTAATGCAGCAGTTCAAAAGAGGCTCTCATGCCTGAGGTGGGACAGGGCAATGTGGCCTTCATTACCACTGCAGGGTGAGGAGGTAATTTCTCCCTCTGGACATAAACTCAAAAGGGAATATTTTTCATAGTTTGCAAAGGCCTAACTTTTAAGCCAGGAGTCAGAGGAACCCATGTGATTGAAAACATTCTCTATTAAAAACTCAAAGAAATACTTACGGAAATACCAGTGTGACAACCTTAATCATGAAGGTCTATTAAGAACAGTGTAGATAATGGTGGGCAAAGGTGCCCACCCCCAACACCTTTCACACACATGCCTTAACCCAGATATAGATGGTATTTGTATTAGCCTTAATATGGCTACCAATGACTTAAAAGCAAATTATTTAATACGTTCTTCCGGGGAAGGAAATCGTGTTTGGCAAATTAAGGATATAATCTAACTCACTGTTTTTGATCTGGACATTAAATGGGTCCCTTCACCCTAAAGCACTCAGTGAGTCCTTCTCTCTAGAATTTTCTTTCTTTCTCCCCATCCTCCCTCCCTCTCTCCTTTGCGTTCTTTCCTTCCTTCCTTTAATTTTCTTGACTGGGGTATGAGGTGAGGTAGGGGCGTGGGAGATGGGTGTCAAGGAGGTGAAATGTGTAGGAGAAAATGACATGTTCCATGTTCAAAGTCACTAAAGAAAAAGAACAGAAGTTGATCTTTCTACCCCAGTCTAAATCAGGGATAATGATCTTCAGCTGAAACAATAAAAGCACTCATTGGCTTCCCTCCATTAAAAACAAGCAGCAATCAAAAACTTCTACCTAAGTCCAACGCATGAACAAGAAAACGGGTAAGGAAGGTTTCACCACTCTGTGAGGAAGCGGATGACATCAGTGTGCTATTGGTTCAGATGATTACTTTATGGAGATTAACAGTTTTACAGAACAAAAAACTGCCTGGTCCATGCAGACTGAATGCACAGGTGAAGAGGTAGAGAGAGGAGCGAGCCACAGAGGCTGATGCCCACATACTCCCTCCATACCTTCTGCCATGGCCATGGTTATTAAAACTGTGTAGAGGTCAGTGATGATCCCTCTAGCAAACAGTGCCCTGCAGGCAACAAAGGAAGGAGCTGATCTTATAGCAAGGCTTTGGGAGCCTGGTGGGAGGGAAAAGGGAGAGGTACTGCCCACTGGAAAAAGTAATTGCCAACCTTGTCTACAAACTCCCTTCTATTCTTTAGTTGGACTCTGTAAATAGAATTAAACAATTCATAAATATGTAAGAGCAAGATGATGGCTCTGCTATGATCTGGGGAAAGACTATTCACCATCACCCCCATTTCCCTTACATACACCTGTTTGCCTTCTACCAACCAAGCCTAAACGTAGAATAGCTGAAAGTCAGATGGGTCCAGGGAGGTAATCCAGGACCCAGTGGTTCAAAAGGGTTAAGGAAACAAAGCTGAAGTACTTGCTTTTACTTACTGAAACTAAGTTCTCCTCCACAAAGGGAGTAAGCATGTGAGACCGAATGGTAACCATGATGTCACTGAAATCCAGACCAGAAATCGTGCCCGTTTTGCTTTTGTCTTTCAGTGCAAAGGCTTGTCTTGCATGTTCCAATTGTAGCTCCTGGAGGGAAAATTTAGAAATAGAGCACTGGATTGGTTAAATTAGGACTCAAGTGTATGCATCAGAAAGGAAGGACAGATATCCTTCCACTACACTTTCTACAGAAATCAACAACATACAGTTCAAGATAAGGGAGGAGAAAGGAACTTCATTTACTTGAAAAGTTCTTATCATGAAAGCAAATAGAAAAGAAAAAAAAAAAAAAAGAAAGCAAAGAGAGTTATGTGTTCAGTGATTTATTTCAGCATTTAAAATAATTAGTAATTTATTCTCTCCTGCGTGAAGGCATTCTTGTCATCCAAGAGTACTTTCTGAATTAAAAGTTTAGATTCATTTTCAGTTTTTCAATTTTAAATGTTGCAATCAAAATCAACCTCTTTCTCTCTCTCTCAATTAGTGATCATTTTACAAACAATTTTTGAAAGAACTTAGTGAGACACTGTGACTGCTAAGTACAATACTTAGTACAGCTGAACTTTGAACAACAAGGGTTTTAACTGTGTGGGTCCACTTACATGTCAATTTCTTTTAAAAAACACAGCCAGCCCTCTCTATCCCTGAGTTCCACATCCATGGACGTGGAGAGCTGACTGTGTGCATTGTTCAATCCCATTTTATATAAGGCACTGAAAGTCCCTTATTATTATCTGCCCATTTTGTTATCCATGGGTGTCCTAAAATCAATCCCTCTTGGATACCAAGGGACAACTAAAGTTTTGGGGAAATCAAAAGTTATACTCGGATTTTCCACTGCATGGGGACCAGTGCTCTTAACCAGGAGTTGTTCAAGGGTCAACTGTAATTCTAACTTGAAAGTTATGAATAACAAACTGCATAACGCATTCAGCCTTTGGGAAGAGTTACTCATAAACTGTAAAACAATACAGAAGGTCTCTGAACTTTTGAACTACTGGGCAGCCAAACTCAGTAATAAGTGATATCCACAAAAACAATAAAATGTGTCAATATTACCCTAAGTACTGAAGTAAAAATTAGGACACTTCTGCTTTAAGGACCCACACTATGCAATCCAGATAAATCTGTTACCACAACCTAATAATGGTGCTGTTTGATGCCATTTTCACACTATCTACAATAGATATAGATGAAGAAAAAAGCATTCGACAAAATCCAATATCCATTTATGATAAAAATTCTCATCAAAGTGGGAACAGAGGGAACATAATGAATACTGAGACCTCCAAATCTCTTGTCTTGCTCAGCAACCAGAATGTCAAAAGCCAGACCTAATACTCCAGATGGGAGGACAAATAATTACTCTCTGATTGCCCAATCCAAAAGGAATGACCTGAACATACAGACATTAGAGGGTCACCAATAGAAATGCCCAGCCAGGGAACTCTCCAGTACCATCCAAAGTTAATTAGTCCTACCATGAACCCAAGCTTCCAGTAAGCCTCAACCTTAGATGAGATGAGAATCGAGGGCCATGAGACATACAAGAAAACCCACTAACATGAAGAATAGAGAACCAAACAAAGAGAAAGAAAGAAATTTGAAGGAAACATATTATGCAGGGAAAAGAAAATGAAAGCAAACAAAAAAACCCTGTCTTTAATATCTTTGAAGAAGTGAGAGAAAATAGTCTATTTACAAAAGAAGAACAGTGTCTTATTTTTAAAAAAGAAATATTCAGGAAACCAAAAAGAGTTCCTGAAAATTAGAAATACAATAAAAATTTAAAACTTAATAGAAAACTCAGAAGGAAAGCAGGAGGGAAAAGAAAACTAAAGAATCATACATTTAATACATTTACTAGTTCTAGAAAGGGAGAAAATAGAAATAAATAAGAAATGTAATAAGAATATTTTCACAAATTGAAGGACATAGGTTTCAAATGAAAAGAACCTACTGAATGCCCAGTACAATGAATAAAAATAATCTCACACCAAGAAATATCATTATGAAATTTCAAACACTGAAGAAAAGAAAAACATCTTAATACTCTCCAGACTGAAAAAGAAAAGTTTGAAAACTGAATCAAGAATAAGAATGACAATGGAGTTCTAAGTTGCAACACTGGAAGCTAGAATTCTATACCCAGCCAAACTGAGTATAATAATAAAGCAGAGGTTTTCATATATAAAAAGTCACACACAAAAAAATTAGTTACTTTCCTAAGGAAGTCCCTGAAGGAACTAAAACATAACAAAGGAAGAGATAAAATCCAGCAAATGACAGATTAAACATAACTGAAAAGTAAAGGATTCCCCAGGATAAAGAGAATCACAGACTGACAGCTATATAACACGTATGAAGTCCAGCATCCAACCTTGGAATGAAGCAAAAGGACAAACACGCAATTACCTTACGATCCAACAATTCAACTCAAAAGATCCTGAAAACAGGTATTCAAACAAATACTCGTACGTCAATGTTCATATTATTCACAATAGCCAAAGGGTGAGAACAACCCAGTGTTCACCAACTAATAAATGGAGTATTACTCAGCCATTAAAAATGAAGTACTAATACATGCTACAATATGGATAATCCTTAAAAATATTATGCTAAATGAAAAAAAAGCCAGACACAAAAAGTCATATTGTGTAATTAATTACACTTACAGCTGACCCTTGAATAACGTGGAGGTTCAGGGTGCTGACTCCACACACAGTTGAAAATCCGTGTATAATTTTTCAGTCCCCTCAAAACTTCACTACTAATAGCCCACTGTAGATGAGAAGCCTTACCAATAACATAAAGTCAATCAACACATATTGTGTATATGTACTGTATACTGTATTATTACAATAAGGTAAGCTAGAGAAAATGTCATTAAGAAAATCATAAGGAAGAGAAAATACATTTATAGTATGTAAGTATTTATTGAAAAAAATCCATGTATAAGTGGACCCGTGCAGTTCAAACCCACGTTGTTCAAGGTCAGTGGTGTATGAAATATCCAGAATAGGTCAATCCATAAAGACAGAAATTAGACTGATGGTTGCCAGGGGTTGGGGCGAGAAAGGAATGAGGAGTGATAGCTTAATGGATACAGGGATTTCTTTTGGGGTGATGAAAAGGTTTTGGAATTAGAGGTGGTAGTTGCACACTGTGAATGTACTAAATGGCACAGACTGTGCACTTTTATATGGTTAATTTTATGTTAAGTGAATTTTACTTCAATTTTCTAAAAAAGAAAGAAAGCTCCTAGAGAGCTCTAAGAAGATGAAATTGATAGAATACCTAATGTGTTTTAAAGTATTAAAATAAGGTTTTAATAACTAAGGCAAAGTTTGAGAATGAATTACATTAATACATAGAAAACTAAACAAATAAAACTAGAAACTCTAAAAAATAATCATTTTTGTCATGCATTGACAAAATTACAGTAATTCAAATATGATAATATTCTAGGAAGATCATGATATAATTACATAGGGGGTGGGGACAAAAAATTCCAGGTAGAAAGAAGAGGTGAAAGAAACAGCTTTTAATCTTAGTTCAAATTCAATAAAAAATATCTAAAAGTGAAAAATTAAAAAGCAGAAGTGACAACATAAGTTATTATTTAAAGCTATGGAAGTAAACAGAAAATAAAACAAAAATAAAAACTTTTTAAAGTTTTAAAAATAGAGGTAAAATGCCATAGAGGATTACTGGTTTTTGTAATAAACTTGGTTAAAACTGTAAGAGGAGGTAGAGGAGGAATTGTGTGTGTGTGTGTGTGTGTGTGTGTGTGTGTATGCACCAGTTTTGAAAATAAACTCACCTGGAGAAACTGTGTGAATTCTGTGTAGTTAAGATGCTTCTTTCGATTATGTCCAAAATGCAGTCGGATAAATTCACAGTCCCAGTTAAAAGGGATATGATGATGAATAATAGTCTGTCCAAAAATTTCTTTGACATTTTCTTAAAAGGGAAAATAAAAATACATAAATTATATCTGAAATAAGTAGTTCAGTCCAACTGCAATGTTCCTACAGAAAGAAATTAAGAGAAATTTAAAAAGTCAATATTATCTGCTTCTATTAAGATTAGCTGCAAAAATTTTTGTGCCCAGAAACCCATGCACAGGAACACAACTGATACGAAATATAATTTTACAGTTAAGATTGTGTACCATTACATATAAGGCCATGAGATTCTTAATTTCACTTGATTTAATTTTAATTAGGAAGTGATTTATATCTTGTACTATAAAAGGCTGCTACTTTGCATTCCAGTGTAAAATCAACAGTGTTTTCCCGGTTCCTCAAGGAGTCGAATTAAGCCCTTTATCAGAAGCATGAATACCTAAATTACAGGATAATACAATATTTGTCATACTAAGTATGGTTTGATTGAAGCTTGATTATTACATTCACACTAGCCTGAATATGTCTATTGAAGATAGGTATAAGAAATACTACCAAAAGTATATCATTAGCTCAGCAGCAAGCACCTTATTAAAAGCTTCTGATATTGTCAAAAATATGGTCTTGACACAAAGCTTCAAAATCCTCATAAAAACCATGATTATTAGTCTCAACTATTAAAATATTTTAAGATAAGTGAAATTAGTGATTCACTTTTAAATAAAGAAAGACTAAACACGGTACGCTAACTTTTAGATAAGCACCAGTCACACTGCGTATACAACCAAAACCTTCTGACAGCTTGTCTCCATGCACTGACCATGTCATTCACTTTCTTACACAGTTCTACACTTACTATAAGAATCAATTCACAAATGACTGGTACTTCAACAAGCATAGACTGGATAGGCTAATTTAGAAGCTCATGCCAAAAAAAAAAACAAACATTAACAAGTTAAGAAAGCAGGAAGCCTAATATACTGACATCTTAGGAATAAAATTATTTTCAAATTTAAGCCAATTATGTTAGTGAAAGGGTTCTACCATCAATAGCTATCAATTATACCACAGAATTAGTAAATACAAATTTAATGTTTTATAATCTCCAACTATGCTATTTTCTCTGATTTCCACAAATTCTTTAAATAAGATACAGATCTCATGTTGTAAATGGTTTTATGGATTCCCTTTAGTTTTACATACCTTTTTTCTTGATAAAAGCATTGGTATGGTGGGGGCAGGAAGAGGGTGTGGAAAAAGAATCTTGGACTGGATATCCGACCAGTCTGGACTCTACATATAACAGCTCTAAATAAGTCACAACATTCAGTAACTTGGAATAAGGCATTGGATGTCACTGGGGAGATGGGATTCTCATCTTTTCTTTCAAATAGAATGCAGCTTTTATTTCTTGCCTAAGTAGCAACAGTATTTCAGAATTTTCAATCACATCGAATTATTTTCACTTTCTATAAACACAAACTAAATATATGGGTTTCTGTTTCTAAAAGCAAATAATTAACTCAATAACAATTCATGGAATCACAGCTTCTAACCAACACATAACATTATTACTCTTCGATCTATATGAAACTTCAATAAGTTGTAAATATGTTAAAGTTTACAAGATAATTAAAATAAGGGTTGCAATAAAATATTTAGAGCTAAAAATATTATTGCAGATCAGCAATGATTTTTGTAGTCTCCTACTTTAATTAATTGGCACCATCTATTACCAAATTAATTAATTTTATTTCTTATTTTTATGGTCTAATGAAGTGTGAAACTAAGGAAATGAAGAAATCAATAGAAAGCAGAACAGGGTAAGTTAAATTACTATATATTTAAGTAACATCAACATTAAGTATTAAAGGGAGTAATTTATTTTATGATCATCATTTTAAAGATCACAATACCCAAAACTCAAATATTTGATAAGAAATTTATAGATTGCTACTTAAATAAGTTGTATATAATGGTGGAAAAAAGTGAATTCCCTTTATATGATCAGAAAATATCAAAATCTCAAGTGTTAAACTATACCAAATAAAGTCAAAGATTCAGAAGCTTTCAAACTATGAAAGTTTAATTAACTACCTGCCCAAAACTGTTTTGTACAATCATAAAAGGGATATTTATAAACTAAAATTATAATGTATAATTTACATTCAGAAAAATAGCTCTATAAAAAACACTTTAACTAAAATCATATTTTGTAAACTTTCTGGCAATTTATAAATAAGATCTTAGAATGTTTTTAAAACAATTAAAATGATAGCCTTAATTACTTATAGTAATCTCCCCAAATACTGAAGTGTCATTTTCCATAAGTATGTGTTTGAACTTTTCCTATTTCTCCTAAAGTGATCACTTGACACCTTTGAATATGGTTTTATTATGACTATTATTATGTGCTACATTTTATTAACTACTAGACATTTTTAATTGTTTTAGTCATGTGACAGGCTACAACTACAGTTACTAGGACTAACAGAATTTCAAACCTACTTTGGCACCTCTTGATGCATTCCACTTCTCTTGTTACTATTCCCACTACCAACTGTCTAAGGCTAATTCAGGAAACTTAAAGAAATAATTACTACAACTATTGTTTTGAAGTCCAATTCTTAATTACCACTTCACTTTTTACCAGAATGTGCTTATCAAAAAAAAAAAAAAAGTTAGACAAAACCTCTAGAACTGGAGAACTTATACTTGTGTGAGGTAATAGCCCACACAGCTAATGTTATCTTACCTGATTTTATCAGGTTCTGCATGACATGACAGGAAACACCAACGTCAAACATACCCAATACATCTAACTGAAACTGTACAGAAGTCTTCCCCCCAGAGAGAATCCCGTCTTTCCAGTGGCAAACAAGGGTCTTTAGCTCTAAAACAGCGCTTCATGGAGTGCTATTTCAGTAGTCCTGGTTCTGGCCTGGATGAAAGGGCTATGACAGGCACGTCTTACTGACAGCAAGATCATGATCTAGCGTTTTATACTAGGTTGGCATTGCCAAGGATAATAGGAATCCATTCATTTTCTGACATGTAGAAAACAATAGACCACCTTTTCACTTCCTGCAGAGCATGGGCTTATGAAAGAGATGGTTTCTAATGCCTGTGAAAAGGGAACTGAGGCCAGATACAACAGTAGCCTGTCATTATGTTCTCTTTGCTCAAAGGAGAGGAGCACAATGATTTTGTCAGGAGGGCAGGTAACGGTGGTAACTGTGATTAAGTAAAAATGTTCACAGACATCTAACATCAGTCAGTTTAGCTGTATCTGTCACTTATGATGATTGGACTAGATGAAATATACATTGAAGCATATATAGTACGTAAATACGTCTTAACAGAGGTTTTCATTTCCCCAGCAGCCCACACTGTGTCTCCCCATCTCAACCACCCTCATCCCTCCCCTGGTCCTTAGGGGAGCTCCCTACTGTTCTTGTTCACCTTTCTCAGTACAAAATTACCTCTGACCGGGGCTGGCACTTTTCTCCAAGACTGCCACCATGCCTGTTCCATGAATGAGCCTGGAAGGAGCTGCTGTACCAACGGTGTGGCCAGAGAACTCCTCCTGTAGGTATACAAGCCATCAGCCCCGTGACACAGCCCACCTACCATCAGCCCCATGACATCTGATTCCAAGGATTTCAGCCCAGCAGGAGCCACTGCTTCCAACTTACAGGCTTGAGACCAAACCTCTTTATTGTCAGGGGGAAAAAAGTCCTCAATAGCTGAGTTTCACCTGCACAGTTCTCAAAGTGAAGGCAGAGAGGCTTTTAGAAGGACTCCGGCCATGAACAATGAGTATCCTTGTGTATAACTGAACAAAAACAATGGCAAGACTTGGGGAAGTAAAGAGTTTTTCAGTGAAGGAAAACTTGGGGGAAAGGAAGAGGAACAACTAGGAGACTAAAAAAAGAAAACAGGAAAACAAACAACAACAAAAATAAACATCAACAGGAACCTGTAGAGGAAGTCCCAACCAACATAGCATGTAGACTGAGTCCCAGACTTCCAGGTTACACTTCCAGGTGGGTCATTAATTTCCTGGATTCCAGGCAGGTCATTAGTTTCCTGGATTCCGGGTGGGCCATTAGTTTCCTGGATGGCCTCTGTTTTTTCATAGGGTATTTCTATTAACCCCTTACCTACCTCCAGAAAGGACTACTGTACAATCAGTCAACAAAGTAGTCCTGCTGCCAAATAGATGTAAAGGTCCATTTCTTAGGAAAGATGAATTTACATTTAAAGAGCATCTACTATCAAAGCTACATGCTTTAACAGTCTATCACCAAATGGCATAAAAACTAGTAACACCGTGTCCTTTTTTTTACCTCAAACTCTAATAGCCACTCCAATAGCCTTGAGTATTAACATGATCTTCTCTATGATACTCTGAAAGGAGTCTCAAAAAATTCTTTCTGATTTAATTTGAACACCCTCGTTAAACTCTGGTTCTTACCATATTAAAGTAGATACTTATTACAATTACAATTTCATATTATTCCATGTCTATAGTTTGTTTCCCTGACAAGGGGGCACAACATTTTTCATATCGAGATGCCTATACCATCCCAATCTATTCTTCCTTTTAGGGGGAAAGAGTTTATTTTAAAGGCCCAAATGAAACACCTTTTTATTTGCTGTACATATTGATGGTCAAAGACAGTACAAACTCAAAACAAATTCCTGCTTTTTGAGGACCCTATAGTCATGGGATGAAGACATGCCCTTGGAAAAATTCACTTTGAAGAGTTTCTATTCCTAGGCAAACATTCTGCAACACAATGTTGATGAGATTTTAATAGAAAACTTAGAATGTATAATGTGTTTTGTATTTGTTTATAGTTAATAGATAAGAGTTTGAATACTGTTCTTTTTTCCTTTTTCTGAATTACATCTTTGTTAAATCAATAGGTTTTTATTTTTTTAATTTAGGACAAAGGCATGGCAGCTATTGACAACACAATGTAGTATAACTGGTTATCTAAGTTACCTCAACCTAATTCTACTGAGCAAAATATCCAGTACCCTGATGGATAACAGTGAGACCAAGGCAAGTTCAGCCTGCAGCTAGCACACACCAGTCATGCAATAGCCTCTATAAGGCTCATGCCACCAGGCTCATGCTTGTAACAGATATACGAGCCATTAAATAATTATCCACAGCATGCATTAGAAGTTTTATTAAAGGAACATCAAAGAGGAAACAACTAATGGTTTCATTTATTCTTTTGAAAGCTCCAGAACCCTCCCCTGAGCTTGCACATTCTGAAATGAATTGCCAAGGTCTCAATGGCAGTCCTCGCTCCCAGAGAGGAGGCATCTTGAACAATAAAAAGAAACTTGTCCAGCACTCAAGTAAATGATGTTCAATATCACTACTTATTTCAAGACTTGCAAAGATACACACAATTTAAGTATATAATTTGATGTGTATAAAAAGCATATCTAAAAAACAAAAGCATAGATGAGAACAAGATATACAAGTACACAAATAACATCATCATCATCATAGTCCATGAAAGATAGCGATGGCATAAATGTCCTTCCCCACTCCATTACATCTTTCATCCAAAACTCTGTCCCACCTTTCTCTCCTGATGTGCACAAGAGAAAACTATTTAGTTAAGTTCCAAACCAGAAAACATAAGACCATTTGGTGAAAATTAATTAAAGCTAGAATGAGTCTAAAATTTCCTTTTATTTAAATATATGCCTATAAATACATAAGCACAATTCATTTTATTAAGTGGGTACAAACATGAAAACTGACCTTTATTACAGATCCAAAAATCCTATAAAAATAAACTCCAAGTTAATTATTTCCTTATGCTGAAATTCTGTAGTCTTGAATACAGCCTGAAATGAATGAGCCTTAGAAATCTTGTTAAATGGCATTTATAAGTTACAATGTTCTTCCTCTTTTCTTAAGAATATCAAATTAAACTTTCCCTTCTTCATTATGATTATCTCCATTTTAGTTAAGAAAATTTGTCCAAATGGATCCTCAAAACTAGGAGAAGAAATGATCAAAGTCCTGGGGAACTAGGTGAGCTACATCAAGAGAACCATCTAGCTGGCCAAGGACCCCAGGAACAATATTGGAAAAGGGTTCAGTTTCGTCTAACTCCAGAAGAATCTTCCTATCTCTAGATTATGGAGAAGAATGAAAGCAGCATTCTGTAGGTTTACATGTTTTTCAGTTCATACCAGGCGCTATACAAACTAAAACTGATTTGCTTTGCTTTCAATCTTAATTATATTTCCTTAAACTTCTAACTCATAAATCATAGTCTGAGGGAAAAACAAAAGATCTACAAAATGGTAAAGTTGGGATCTAATAACTATATGCTTTCATTTGCATGAAATATTAAGGTGTGTATTTCCACTCAGCTACTTTCTACACTCATTTTAATATACTAATCAATAATGGCATGGGTCTCTATTGTTAGTCTGTTAGATGAACTGACTTGAGAGACTTACTTATTTTTAAAACTAGAAATTAGGAAGAGCAATAAAATGGAGGAGACATAAAGAACCAGGATATCAAGGTAGAAGGTACAAAATAAATTACTACTTGGTCTTAAGGAAAATCTAATTCTTAAACAATGGACGTATGATAGAAGCACAGATATACTAACAAGTTATTTCCCCAGCATTTCTGCACCACGTTTGAAAGTGGGACATGTGAGCATGAGTGATACGTATTGAAAATAGAAAATGCAGCATTATTAGTAGTACAGGGTTAACGCTGAATGATGAGATGTAAATGTTTTCTGCTTTAACTATGGAACCTAGGTGTTTCTGAGGAAAGTCAATATTCTTTAGGAGGCAGAATGGCCAGAGCTTGCTCCAAAGCAGGAACAAGGCCAAGATATGCACAGAAACCTAAAGCACTCCACATAGGTATTTATTTGGAAAAATCTTATATAGAAGATAACTGGGTCAATGTGCAGAAGGAAGGACTCAATCCATGTCAAGCTAGAAAATGTGCCCACTAAAATCACAGCAAAGGCACCACTGGTCCTTCCAAATACCTGTCCTTTCTCACCATTCTTATCATGACATTGACCCTTTTTCCTTTGGGTTTAACTATAACTATAATAAACTCTAGAGTGAATAAATATTTCGTGCTGTGGCTCAAGAAAAGCCTAACTTTCGAGAGTTTCTCTACCACATATCGATGCCAATTCTTACCATAAGAGGAACTCAGGTTCAGTTTTACAAGATGAAAAAGTTCTGGAGATCTGTTCCACACAACAATGTGAATATACTCAACACTATTGTACAATTAAAAACGGTTAAGATGATAAAGAGTTATGCTATGTGTTGTGTTACAACAATTTTAAAAATTCCAAACATTAAAAAAAAAAAAAGGGATAAGGGCTGAAGGTCCTTGAAAACACTACATTGTTTTTATTGAAAAGCCTGTTGCAGGCAGGGTCCCCTGGTGGTCTAGTGGCTAGGTTTTGGCACTGTCACTGCCGCAGCTGGTGTTCCCTTCCCAGTCAGGGAACCAACCAAAAAACAAACAAACAAACAAAAAGCCTGTTGCAGGAAAAATTAGCTGATACTTTTACTAAAAACTGATTTCTGCAAATAAGTGTCTTTAAAAACCAGTACATGGCTACACACAGAAATCCTAGTTTACGTGCTTGAGAAACACCAACAATGTGCGAGATTATGTGCCTACCAAAGGATTTAAAACAAGGTCTACATCCAAGTCAAATGGCAATTTTAATATTCTAACCTTGTTTCCTAAAACCAAAAATCTAAAGTGGGGATTCGAAGAATACTAACTATTCTTGCCTTAATTCTCTCCTTCGATTCCATTCTTGGCGTCAAAATGACAGAGTAGCAATTTCCCAAAGACACTACAGAGAAGCTCTGAACTCTCTATCCAGAAATCCCTTCAAGAATGAGATGACTACTCCATGTTGTTCACCATCTGTTTCATAAAGAATTTTGCCCATGCTGGCCCAGAACAAGAAAATTTACACCATCTATTTTAGGAATGTGAACGTGTCAGTGACTCAATGAACTGAAGCAACGGGATCCCTAGATGCCCTAATTTGTTTTTTTAATAGTTTAATGAAGAAAATAAAACCATTTTAATTTTATCTAAGTAAATCCTCTGAGAAAAGTAATACTTATTGGCTAGCTCCTAAATAAACAGCAATCTATATGCAGTTACTAGATTTAGCAATTAAAAACCAGACCAGCCTCACTAACATCACTTAGCACTTATAATCTTCTTTTTTCCTTACCAAATGTCACCTCTCCATTTCCACTCTTGTCAAACAATTGGAAAGCCACTATGAACATGGAATCTGGAGCACATAAAACAGATTCAAATGCCAAAAACTCTTGATAGGAGATCAACCTAGAATAAAATATAAAATGTTACTGGCTGGTAAAGAAATGGAAAACATCAGGCATTTAACCTTAAGCCTTTAGGACATGAACTGTAGCTCAGGGTAACCAAATAATTGATGAAGGGAAGCTTCTTTTTATAGAGATATTTCTCTTTATAGAGAAAGAAAGAAGAAATAATAAAATTAGAATATTATCCTTTTGTAAATCTCCAACAAAATAATGGACCTGGGCAGTAATCAACAGCCCCTACTACCATAAAAGAGAACTAACACAAAGTCATTAAACCTGAATCTGAACAAGTCTGCAGATTCGAGTTTCTGAACCTTGGCACTCCGACGACAATGCCATTTAAAGTTGGACAATGCTTGGTTGTGGAGGCCTCCTGTACACTGTGGCAGATTTAGCAGCATCCCTGGCCTCTACC
Source organism: Lyroderma lyra (assembly GCA_004026885.1). NCBI lineage: Eukaryota > Metazoa > Chordata > Mammalia > Chiroptera > Megadermatidae > Lyroderma > Lyroderma lyra. The sequence goes on along the minus strand of PVJL010000769.1, from coordinate 108,412 downwards.
CACTCGATGCCAACAGCACCCACCACGTTGAGAATCATTGCATTAGATGTAATCAACAATTTACAGAAAATACAAAGGACAAAGAAACATGCTGAACATCACCACAGGAACACAACCAGCAAAAATGAGGACTGTAGGAAACTACAGAACAAACACTGCGTAGCCGAAAAGAAAACTTTTAAAGAAGCTATGCTGGAGAACCTCATTAAAAACCTAAAAGGTACAGCAATTAATTGTAAGATACAGATCTTATTTGGATTCTGATTCATGCAAAGTAAAAAAAAATTTTAGTTTATAATAAAGTCAGGAAGTGAAAATATTGATAAAACAAAAATACTTGGTGATATTAAGAAATCAATCTTAATGTGTTTGAGAAGTTTGTGTTTTGTTTGTTTTGGGTAATTTTTCTCATTTTTTAGATACACACTGCGATATTTATAGATAAAATATGTCATCTGCAATTTGCTTCAAAACAGTCTAGGGAATGGGTGGATGTATAAATGAAATAAATGTAATAATTATTATTAAGATAATTCTTAAATGTGGGTAATGAGTATACTGAATTCAACACACTATTCTGTTTTATATATGTTTAAAATGTCAATAATAAAATTTTTAAAGGAAAAACTGGAAAACAAAAAGAGGGAAAATTAAAGCTTATTGAGGGGGTTCCCTGGTGGTGTGGTGGCTAGGCTCCAGCGCTCTCAATGCTGTAGCCTGGGTTCGATTCCCACCCAGGGAATTACCAAAAATAAAAAAAATTAAAAAATAAAAGTTTATGGAGTCCTATAATACTCAGGATTGTGAAATCAGCCAGGGAACACAATTACAATGAAATTGCCTTCAACGATTTTATGGAGCTTGCATATGCTACTTTAGAGTTATCTTCCATAGCAAGCTTGCCACAAAGATCCCATACCATGTTGCTGCTATTGGTAAGTTATTAACATTATACAAATCTGGGATATAGGATACCTTATATCCTAGCTAAAGGAATAGACCTAATCCTTAATGTGGCTTCTAGGCCCACAGGATCTGACCTCTGCATACCCTCCCCTTGTTCTGCATTCTAGCCCACACTCATTCTCAGCTCCTAGAAAAATCCATGCTCCTTCTACCTAGGGCCATCACGCGGCAGTTCATCTTCCTTGGAATGATCCCCCCCATTGCCAAATTTTTGCCCATTTAATTTGCCCTAATCTGTAAATAGCTCAGCTTAAATATCATTTCCTCAAGAGAACCAACTAAAAGTCCCCATATGACTTCGCATTCCTTTCCAATCCTAACAGCAGTCCCTTTTTAGTACTCCTTGCAAAATTCTTAAAATAATTAAGTAACTTATAGTTTAAAGTCTAATTCCCCAGCAGAAGGTAAGCTTGTCACAGAGTACAGGCTTGATTCAGAGTAAGAACTCATACATATTTTTGAATAAACTCAATGTAGATAGTACAACATTTCAGAGAGACATGTTTCCCAACACAGTAATAAGAAAACGGTATTTTACATTTCATTTTATGCCCCCATTCATCTAAGACATATTTTATATTCAATGTTACATTTCCAATTACTTAACACACTTTGAAATATGTTTAAATTATGTAAGTTACATTATCTCCAAAGCAATGATGTATATACTATGCCTTTGCCCTTTATAGAGGGAAGGCTTTGCGATGTTGTTAGGGCACAGTGCCCATGCTGAAGGATCCTGGAGATGACATGAGGAGCTTGAGAGGAACCCTGAAGAAGAACAATTCAATAATCAAAAATGTTTATCAGGTCACATGTTATATATAATACACCTTATGTACTGGTGTATTACTAAAAATAATACAGTAAAACTCAAAAGTGTGGTTATCATCACACAAATTTTAGTCAAAATAAATGAAGTTTTATCAGATTACAACAGTAGTGATCTAGGGGAAGAGTTAAAGAACTTTATACATTGTATATTTCTGAAATGTTTGAAATTCTTATAATGCAGAATTAGAATTATCCCATATGATCATAGAATAAATTTTTTTTTTTAAGTAGCTAGGTTGATTATGGGTTAAAAAAAAGAAAACCATAACATCTTGGTTTTTCCAAAACAAGTCTCAGGAATTAGACATCGAAAATACAATTACCCTGAAATACAGAATATGTAGCTTTATAACACATTTCATGCTCAGTATTTCTAAGAAGGGATCAAAGACCTTTTCTTTAACTAGCAAAGGTCATAAACAGTTGGCTGGCAGAGTGAATTTGGCTCACACACTTGTTTCCCTTGGCATCAAAATATTATTTTTTTAGTTGCATTAGTTGCCAACATTAGGAAATCATGAAATTTCATGTCAATATCCAGTTTTCTGGTTTCTTTTGATAAATTGTGAGCTTGGACCACAGGTTTGTGGTCCCAAGTGGCTGGCACCAGCCCCTGGAGTCAAGCAGAAGCTGCCTCCTTCAAAGAGCAGGGCTCATCAGTTATTGACACCCACAACCTGCAGATTTGAGATTTTTGTTGGATAGGTTTTCAACTAGGGAGCCCTTTGTTAAAAATATAAAGACTAGGGACTTTAACAAATATCTGTATTTTGTCTATCATTATATTCATGAAGGCAAATCATATATTTATGCAACTTTAGAACCAGGGGGACCCTTAGTTTAGAGAGTCTAAAGAAGTCAAATGATCTGCTCTAAAACACTCAGCAACTCAGCAGGTCCAGTCAAAGACTCACACCTCCTGCCTGCAAACCACCCTCTCCCCTACTTCCCCAAATTAAAGTCAGGGTTGAGGAACAGAAAGGACTTCTGGTATCGATAGTAAGTAGACTATTACAAGAAGGTATTGGGGAAATACTTAGCCAACCCTCAGTACTCAGTCAACTTTATTCTATAGAGTGATTTATTTGAAGAAAAAAAAAAGCCTTAAAAAAAGTGAAATGGTGACACATGCTGCAATATAAATGAATCTTAAAAACAGTATGCTAAGTGAAATAAGCCATAAACAAAAGAACAAAGATTATATTGTCTACTTACATGTAATACCTAGAATAGTCAGATTAATGAGACAAAGTACAACAGTGGTTATTAAGGACTGGGGATTGGGGGAGAATGGGGACTCACTATTTAAGGGGTATGGAGTTTCAGTGTGGGAAGATGAAAACGTGCTGGAGATGGGTGGTGATGATGGCAGTACAACAATGTGAATGTATTTAGTGCCACTGAACTGGACACTAAAAATGGTATAAAATGGTAATTTTTATGTTATATATATTTTAATACAATAAAAAAATAAAGTCACCTGAGGTTACCCAGAGGTGTGCATTTGTCAAAACTCAGCAAATGGACCTTTAAGATTTATATTTTTCACTGTGTGTAAATTTTACATCTAAATAATAACTCAAAGCAAATATTTAAATCCAGTTAGTAATATCCATGCTGAAATATTTAAGAAGTGTATCAGTGTCTTCAATTTACTTTAAAATGTATAAAAAAAAATAATGTGGGTTGATGGAAAGATGGAGGGATAGAAACATGAAAAAAGAAGTACAGAAAGATGTTAACCGCAAACTATGTGTGGTGGTTATACGGGTATTCACTGTAAAGTTCTTTCAGTTATCCAGAGTGTTTGAAATTTTTCATAATAAAATATATTTGGGGGAAATGGGGTGGAGAGGTCACATAGTCCCTCTGATATGCTCCCTTGGCTAAAAAATAACAATAATGTAACAATATTTTTCAAAAAACAAGAAATAATCTGTTTATCTGTTAACATAAAGAAAACATGGTCCAGAATAATTTTTAATGCTCTTTTTCCTTTATCTTGCCATGGATTCCTCTATGGCTAGAAGGACCTAATCAAGACTTTGGCAGAAAAATACAAGCCACTAACTGTGGAGTGAAAAAAAATCATTGCCTAGTTCATACTGTATTTTCTTTTAATGAGGACACCATAGTTGCTATTTGATATTTTACAAAGAACATATACTATTTTATAACTTTGAAATAATATATTTTATAAATACAGATATATTTTAAAATTTTTCTACAAAGTTCTTTTTCAATTTACTGAATAGAAACTAACACAATTTCAAAATATTAATGTTAACATTGTAATTTTTAAAACCAAGATTTCTGCATAAAAGGTTCTTCTAGATGCATGTAGAATATTAAAGGAAAACACTTATGAAAAAGTAAAGGAGAGGAAAACTATAGTTTTCCACATAAGAGAACAGAATCTCCAGGTGAAATTCTGACTAGAGCTAAATATAGAAATTGCAGTTTTAGAAGTTAGTTTCAAACAAGCAACTGTCTAAATATTTTAGAACAGATCACACAATAATAGGTACTGAAATCTGCATTTAATGCACAAAATCATTTTGCTTTTCATTTATAACCAGAACTTTAAGCCGCAATCTCACAAACATACTTGGCTAATGGCTTTACTTTTATTAATAGACAACCCATTGCAGTATTTATACCATGCAATGCTGCATCTCCATGGCTCTGCACAGTAAGCACCTGTATCAAAAAACACTCCTGCGTATTTTACTATCTACGAGAGAAAAGCGGGTGGGATAGAGGAGGAAGGGAGGCAGTTTACATGCTAAGAAAGCATGGGAGTGGGGGGGGGGGGGGCAGGAGGGCCAGAGCACCAAAGGGCATGGTATTGACCATTCCTAAACTTGCTTTTTCCACACACTTGACTAAATTTAAACTTCTCTATTAATTCAGTTCCATTAATTCAGATTTGGTCTTGGGTAATTATAAACAATATTATGTGGCGCTATGTCAAGTTACATACCTATAGTTCTCATTATCAGAAAACTACAATAGTACCAAGGAATACTTCTTGGGGGTTAAAAAACAATGTACCAACTGAACTATTCTAACCTTTCATCACTGTCCTTGGGTAAAAGGGTGGTAAACAGAAAGAGGGTAAAAAAAGAGTATCTTTTTTTTGTTTGTTTTTACAAAAAGAAAAAGTGATTAAAAATTAAGAAAACTAATTTTGTATTATTGGGCAAGTCTATCAACCTCTCTGGGCTTCATTTTTCTTAAATGCTAAATGAGGAAGGGTTGACTAAGTGAATTAAGTTAAACTTTACCAAAGCCTTTGATTCTTTTTTTTTTTTTCAATTCATTTTTATTGTTAGACTTATTGGGGTGCCATCTGTTA
>PVJL010000769.1:56552-103154 GCA_004026885.1 Lyroderma lyra | reverse complement strand
GAAGAGGTTAAGGATCCCCATGTTTACAGAAAATTCCACTTTTCTCGCCTTTAGAAATAATCTATATGTTTCAAAAACGTACTTACAACTTTTGTGACCTAACTCTATGAATCAGATTTCCTACCAATCTCAATGACTCATTCCAAAGAGAGAGAAAAAAAGAAAGTTTAAGGCATTTTTAAAATTTGAAATCGAACACATTTACCTTTAAAAAAGAGAAGCAGGTTTGTTTTTTGTGTAAGTAAACACTATTCCAACATTATTAGATTCTTTAACAGCCATTTTTGATATATTCTATCCTGGCAACTTAAACTCTTGATTCAACTTGACCACACTTTCAACAAAGCAACTGAGACTGGGTGAACCACATGAATGAAACTTCAAAAAAGATACACTACTGAGATGGTTACATCAGGAAGCATCTGAAAAAATATGAATATCTAAAAAGAGGCCTCAGAGCACATTATTATAATAACAAATATTCTAACTGTTTCTAAAAGAGCTAAATGTATATGCTACCTTTAATAATTCTGAAGAAGAAATTCTGATTAAATATAATTCATTTTCATATGCCTTACTGTCTAATCACTATTGAGTGACCCAATGACTAAATGGTCCACAGTAACTTACCAGCTGATTTGATTTTTTTTGGAGACTAAACACAAAATATATACAAGTTCCCTAATATCTGCCATTGATAAAATCTTTCCAAGATATAAAATATTCATAATAAATTCCACACACTGTGCTATATTCTGTAGGAAAATACAAATGAAAACTATACTAACTCTAGACTCAAAGAACATGGATACCAACATTTCTACCTGAACTATTACAATAGCCTCCTAAACATATTTCACTGCCTACAAATCTTGTCCTACTCTAACCTACCATCTTTCTAAAATCCTACTATATTTGTGATAATAGAAATACCTTGGAGATGTGAGGATGTAGCTTGGAGCGCCCAAAGCAGGGCAAAATGTTCTTTAAAATTCATACAAATATCCCTTTCGCTCCATAACACAGTCACACGTAATTTTAATATAAAAATGGCATGCTTTTTCACCTTGAATTAACTGACTCTCTCGTAAGATGCACCTTGCCATTTCTGTGACTGCACAATACACTGCCAGGCTGAAAATATCTCCACAACCAAGAGTCACCAGCCTACAAGACACAGTCAAAGCCTAGCACACAAGATCCTCAGCTCCATTCCACCCACAACTCCAATAGTGATAAAGGAATGCCAAAGGCACACCAAGTACTTGTAACACAACCCTTCACTGTCACTCCCCAAAACAGACACAGTTGTTTCAAGCCCCCTGGTGTTTTTAAGCCACTGCTGCCCCCTTTCCAGGAATTCTCCTCTGGACTTCTCCAACCCCCAGCAAGCTCCTATTCATCTTGCCAGATTTCAATCAAGCATCACCTCCTCTATGATGCTGTCCTGACCAACCAGAACAGACTTAACCAGGCTTTCTTGGGTGTTCTTTGTACCTTTCATGTTACTTCTACCGTAGCACCTTATCCTCAAAGTATTACTTTTTTTCCATTCTTTACTCATCCCCTATCTCACTAGGCCATGAGCTTCTTCTTAAGACAAGGAGCCCCATTTTATTTATTATGATGGCTCTTCTAAAGCCCAACGGTGCCTGGCAAATGGTGGTTGTTGACTATATGCTTGTCAAATAAATGAGGAGACAGATAAATAAATGCCACTCTTTAAACTCTTCTTGGAATTATTCATTTTCATAGCACTTATAACCTCCTAGCATGTTATAATTTACTTTCAAATTTAGTTCATTGTTTTTGTGTGGTTTGTTCACTAATGTTACCAGTGTGTAAAACATAGTAGGTACTCAATATTGAATGAATGAAAGAATGAATGAATGAATGAAATACACTGTTATCTGAAAAGCATTCTGCTCAAATTATTCATATAGAATATGGCTTTGCACATGTGATTGTTTCAAAGAAAAGAAAAGAAATGCCACTAACCTTGACAATGTCAATAATAACCATTTTTATAAACTTTTAAGAAAATATATGATTTATTAATTTAAAATTCCAGTTGGTCACAGGTAAACTTATGGTGTTTCTATCTTTTAATTATTAATAGACACTGCAGAACATTAGTTCTCAAAAAATGTGTAAAGGTTCTTACCCATCTTTGGTTTGATCAGCTACTCCTGCCAAGAGCTGCACAATCTTCAGATTGCTATTTGGATCATTATACAGTCCAAGATAGCGCTGGACAAAGTCTTCTGGGGTCATGTAATGTTCTCCATCGACCTCAGTACTGGCATACTAAAAATAAGTAAATACGTGTATTTAAAAATTAAAATTAGTCAACATCATTCTGTGGCCAACAAATTGTTTGTGAAAATGTAATTTAAAGGCTGGTCTTAAAATAAAAATAAGGTCCCAGCCAGGGTACGACCCCCCAAAAAAAATAAAAAAAAAAATAAGGATAATAAATGCAGAACTTTTCTCTGGACAATGAAAAAACAAGCACCTAGAGTCTGATTTAAGAACATTGGTAAAGTACTCATACATGGATCAACCTTGAAAACACTGTAAGTCAAAGAAGCCAGACACAGTCACATATTATATAATCCCATTTACATGAAATGTCCACAATTGGCAGATCCATAGCGACAGAAAGTAGAAGAGTAGTTGCAAGGAGATGGGAGGCAAGGGAGCAGAGTAACTGCTTTAAAGTGTATGGGGGTGATGAAAATGTTCTGGAACTATACAGTGGTGATGGTCGCACAACATTGTAAATATACTAAAAAACACTGAACTGTATAACTTTAAAATGATTAAAATTGTGAATTTTATGCTATGGGACTTTTATATATGAGGGCTGTCCAGAAAGCATCCAGTCACAAAACCATTTTCGTTATATTGACAATACAATATCTCTTTATATAGATACAGATATAGATATTATATATACACATAGGGTGCCATAAAAAGGTATACACATTTTAAGAAAGGAAAAAACTGCATTACAATTATAATACTCAATAACAAAAGATGAATACAAGTCATATTTGACTTCTGCAATTACAAGAGCTGCTCAAAGTGGTTACCATCAGCATCCACACACTTCTGATTACTGCGAACTACTGCTTGAGCCATGTTGACCAAAGTGTCCACTTACATCACTGCGCATGCTGTTTCAATGTTTTCCCAAAGTACTGCCAATATAGCCTGTTTTCTATGGTACCCCACATCCTTTAAGGTCCCCCATAGGTGGAAATCAAGGGGTATTAAGTCAGAAGAATGTGGGGGAAACTCACACATTCTCGAAGCTTAAATACCACTTCAAAATGGTCTTGTGCTCCTCCAACAACAGTGCTTCTGCCATTGTCTTTGACTGTCCTTCCTGTCACATGGTGACACTACCATTCATTTGATTAACACCATCTTTTGAGTGAACATCATACTACACATTGCTACTGTAATTCAATTCAACTTCAAAAAGTAATATAGATAACATCACTTAAATTTTGTATACATTTTTTGGTATCCTGGGATATAAACGATATTACAAAGATGAAGAAGGGTGAAAGGGCAGCCAAGACCAAGACATGAAAGTGAGAATATAACATCTGTAGACTCCCAGAGGCTTTGTGCCTTAACCTGCCAAAGCTTAAAAATGAAATGAATGAGAAAAGCATAATGAACAAGACCTTCCATCATAGGTATTCATACCAAGTGCCAGTAGCTAAAAAAAATAAATAAATAAAATAATAAAAATATTCTGCCTTTTATGTTGATAACTTAAAAAAAAATAACATAATAATACCTGCCTATTAAATAAATGCCTCATTATGTCACAGGTTTTGTGTACTGTGGCATGACCAAACAGGAAAGGTCAAGCCCTCCTCTCTGGGTTGCAGCTAATCAATGTAGCGATTTCAGTCAACTATCAAAGTAGAGACATTAAGAGTTTCCCCAGAATTGAAGAATACAAGGACCCACTAAATGCCAAACACAATAAATTACAACAAACAAAAGCCCCCATCAGGACCTGACCCATCACCATAAATTACAAAACATGAGAATAAAGAGAAAATCCTAAAGATTTACAGACAGAAAAAACAGGTTACATATAGAGAATTATGAATACAGGTATCATGTTCCTCAACAGAAACAGTACAAGCTTGAGGACAACGCAATAAGGCCTTGAAATTTCTAAGAGAAATGATTTCTAACCTAGAATTCTAAACTGAGCCACACTTTCAACCAGCAGTAAAATTAAAAGCACTTTGAGATGTCCACGTTCTCAACACTTTTTTCTCCCTTCCCGTGCCCTTTCTCATGAAGCTATGGGTGAATCTGCTCCATCCAAAAGAGGGCATGAACCAAGTAAGGAAAGATGCAGAATTTAGGAAACACATGATCCAACTCCGGAAAGTAGCCAAGGGAAATCCCAGGACAACGATTTCGTTGCAGGCCTCTAGAGGGCCTAGTCCTGGCTGGGGCAGACAGAGGGCTCTAAGAGGAAAGCCACTAGGGAAAACGAAACGCCAGTTTATCCAAGGCATTTGGCGAGGTGGAAAACAACACATTTAAGTCTTTGCTCAAACGTCACCATTTCAATTAGACCCACTCTTATCACCCTATTTAGTCTTACAACCCATGCCTGTATCTGTATTCCCAATCCCCCTTACATTGGTCTGTTTTCCACTCAGCACCTATCACATTCTAACATACTATGTATTTTACTTATTTATTATGTTTATCTAGTTTGTCTCCAAACTAGAATGTGTCACAAAGGAAGAATCTTTGTCTAGTTTGTTCACTGATGTATCGCAAGCACCAAAAATAATGCCTGGCACATAGTAGGCACTGAGTAAATATCTGTTAAATTAATAATTGGCAACAGTTATACAAATGACGAAGTAAATGAAAAGTTAGATAATTTTTCATTCTATGAAAAAGTATTCTTTTGCACAAAAATAGGAAATAATACACGACTTAACTAGAAATAAACAATAGTAAAGTAGAATCCAAATACTTAACATAGTAACGATTACAAATATACTGAGAGGAATGGAGGGAAAAGAGTGATGGAGAAAGTGGTATACGCTAAGTCCTCAACTAGTATAATAGAAAGTTAATAATGTCTAAAAATAACAAAATAGGGAGTTCCCTGATGGTGTAGTGGCTTAAGGCTTCGGCGATGGCGCTGTCAGTGCTGCGGCCTGGGTTCGATTCCCAGTCAGGGAGCTACCCACATACCAAAAAGCAAAAAATAAATAAATAAATAAATAAATAAATAAATAAATAAAAATAACAAAATAGAAATATAAAGGAAAATACTAAATAGCTAAAAGAATTACAGGTGATTGCTTTTGAAAAAGCAAAACAGGGATGAGAAGAAGGATCAAACAAAAGACTGTTGGTTTGCTTTTTGGTTAAGCATTTCAAATGTCCTCATTTGTGAATGTGACCAAACCAAACCACAAGCTCTTTCATCCAAGAGAGCATTAAATCAAAAAATGTTTTCTTTTCCTTATTCTGAAAAACCCACTGAGTCTACCACAGCAAATTCTTTATCAGCTGACATATTTTTACTAGCTGGTGCTACCAAAGGCACCTAACAAATATCGCCCCAAAATAAAGCCACACTCTCTCTGCATGAAAGGCTCCTGGATTTAAATCTTGTCTCTACCACTAACTCACTGAGTCCTTCCACGACTCCATTCCCCTCTCAGGCCTCTAGATATATCTCACATGTATAAAATGAAGACTAAATAATCTCTGATGTTTCAAAACAGTAGGTATGCAAAAAATAGAATAAAAGATATAAACTGTGTGGTATTGATACTAATAGTGACTAGATGCTACCAATTCCTGTCAATTGCTTCTTCCTCTTCGTTCTTCAGTGTATGACATAATCTGACATGTTTTACCAAGATCATAAAACCACCAGATTTATTATAAGAATGGGCAAGAATGGGGGCAGGTCAGGGAAACTACTGAAACTGAAAAGAGGGATCACACAAGGAAATCGAAATACAGAATTTAAAGAGACTGACAAGTCAACACTAACTAGAATATGAGTGCCAAACAACAGTATGAAAAATAAACTCTGTGACCAAAAAGGAATGGTTTAATTTGAGGACCGGTGGGATGGGGCTGGGAAGAGGAAGGAGAAAGTTATGTTCAGAATAGGCCTTAAAAGTAAAGTTAATTTTCAACTGCAAATGGAGAGAAAGGATATTGTGGGCTAAAAAATAAAAATCAATGTGAACAAACATATAAATAATATTCTTCTTTGGGGGGGAGGGAGGAATTAGTTGGAGAGAGAAATGCTCTTCCTTGTGGCAATGTGAAAGATAGACTGGAGAAGAGAGAAACTGACTAGGAGCAGGGAGACCAAGCAGGGGCTACTGCAAAGATCTAGGTGAAAGAGGATGAGGCAGAACCAAGGCAGTGGGAGTGCAAATTAAAAAACAATGGGTATATTCACCCATTGTTAATGGCTTTTTATTTTATATGATTTTAATAGTGTTAAGCTCATACCATTCAAAATTCAAAAGGTACAAAAGGATACACAGTGAAAAAAGTCTTCCTCACACCTCTTGTCCACAGTCACACAATTCCCCACTCCTGAGGCAATTTCTTGTATCCTTCCAGAGATATTTTAAGCATAAACAAGAAAATTATACATATATGAGGTCGGACAATTAATTTCGTGAACTCATCCTAGAAAAAGTGCTACATACCTCATTGCTGAATATCACACTACCGTCACCTTTGCAATCCTCCCCTTGGGAAGCTATGCACTGATGCCAGCGCCTAATCCACCCTCCAAAGCAATTTTAGAACTTTCTCTAGAATGGTCATCAGAGCTGTCGTCGTACCCAAAATCTGAATCTGACAATTAAGTTCATGAACTTGCCATCTTACCAAGTTGTTTGTAGAGTACTACCAACATAAGCCCACGGTGGCATGTTCACGAACTTAACTGTTAGATTTGGGGGATGACAGCTCTGATGGGCATTTCAAAAAATGAGTTCCAAATGTGCTTTGAAGGGTGGACTAGGCACTGCATCAGTGCATAGCTTCCCAAGGAAGAGTACTTTGAAGGTGACCATAGTGATATTCAGCAATGAGGTATGTCGCACTTTTCCTAGGATGAGTTTATGAAATTAATTGTCCGACCTTGTATATACACACAAAAAATGTGGATATGAATATTCTTATTCATTTTTCTTTTTACACAAATAATATACTACTTAAACTGTTCTGTACATCTTGCCTTTTTTCAATTTCAATTCTTTTGAAAAGCGATTTTGCAATATATATGTATGTACATACATAAACATCATACATAGAGTGCCATTAAAATGCTCACATCCTTTGACATGAAATCCTGCGCCTGACTCTCATAAAAAATGGAAAAGAAGAACTAAAAACAAAATACAGAATAAGAAAATACAAGAGATGTTGGTCTTCGTTCTCTCTCTTAACAATTATTTGAGTGTTGCATTCTTTCTTTAATTAGCAAATGCAAATTTTCAAAAAAGAGAACATAAAAACATTTGAGTTAGTATTAAAATCTGGCAACTATGGGAGTTCCCTGGTGGTGTAGTGGCTTAAGGCTTCAGCGCTGGCGCTGTCAGCGCTGCGGCCTGGGTTCGATTCCCAGCCAGGGAAATACCCACATACTACAAAAAAAAAAAAAAAAAAAAAAATCTGACAACTAATTGTCCCCTCCCCTCCTTTTTTTTGTCCACAGAGATGTCAAATATCTAGTACCTAAATCTGACTGCCAGGACTACCACTATTACAAACATAGAACACATATGTAAGTATACTGTACTTACTGAATCACCAGGATTTCACAATATTCTTGACTTGAAAACTATCAGGAAATACAGCAGCCTTAGCACAAACCACCAAGGACATGGCAGCCAACAAAGGAAACAAATGTTTTGTTGACATGTACTGAAACAGGCTTTGCCAGTATCTGGAGTTATAAATGATGCCAGAGAATCACTTACCCTGAGGTATTTCGCTAGTGTTTTCCCCAAATCTCCTACTCTATTTTAACTTGATTTTAACTGAAAGATAAAGTGCATAGCTCAGAGGAAAAAATCAAGTCTCATCCACAAGGAGTCACTACTTGACTTCCGCAGAAGACAGTTAACTAATTAACTCATTAAATTAGAGACAATTACTTGGCAATGTCAGTGAGCCTGTTGCCTGAACAGATAGAACAGATGAGGTAGTTTAGAACTGAAACTAGAATCTACTCAGCCAAGATGCTAAAATATTTTAATATTACATTAACAAAGAAAAGCAGAAAACCAAAATTATTTTTTTAATACTTTTAAAATAAGAATAACTCATTTTTTGGCGGCCTAGGTTCAATCCCCGCTCAGGGAACCAACAAAAAAAAAAAAAAAGAAAAAAGAAAAAAGAAAAAGAATAACCCATTTTAAAAAACAACTTTATTACTTTCAATGCTTCTTATCTTAACTGACTGGATAATAGTGTTTTAAAAAGATTTTTCAAAAGTAAACATGACCTACAGTAACATATAAGGCTAGAAATAAAACTTTGAATGAACTTACAGAGATGTTCTCTTTCTGCTAATCAAAATGATTTACAAGTTTACACTAAAAAGCAATAAAAAGTAATTTAAAACAAAGTTTTGGGTCTCCCAGGCTAACAACTATGCTAAAAGTAACTTAGTAGTTTCATATTAAAATTGCCATTTTGTTCCTATCATTTCAAAGGGTGAATAAAATGAATTTAAATTAATCAAAAAGTATATCCATACTCCAAATAACTTTAGAGTTAATCATTTGCCATTTCCAAGATGTCTCTTAAGAACTTGTAAATCCCTCTTGGGCAAGAAGTCAAGGACACATGAAAGACATAGACAAGAAGTAGCTGACAGTATTAAAAAAAAAAGTGTCTATTTTCTTAATTAAACTTTATCCAAATACAACACAAGTATTTGAATATAAAAGTGCACATAGCTTGGACATTTCCAGAAATATTTAAATTTACATTGAGTATAGTTCATATGTGCTTGAAAAAGCCTTGACGTTTTGAAGCTTGAGCAATAAAATGGATCTTATGATTAAAATCTTTACACATTTAATCCAAATTATTGCTTATAGAAGATGACAGGGTTTCACATACAGATATAGGTTGTTTTTACCCTGAACTACCTCCAGCTACAAATGAAAAGATCGTGTTATCTAGAAATGTTTTGCCTATCATGCCAACAGATCAACATAGATAGCAAGGCCTCACTTGACTGGAGTAAACTGGACAGTAGTAACTCCTTTGCCATTTACCAAATTTAACCTTAAGTGACCTCTAAAATGTATGCTATCTACATCACAGGTTAACTTTACACAAAATTTACACACAACCCTCAATTTCCATTGAGTAAGGAGAAAAAAAAGGTTAACTTAAAATTCAATGACATGAATGGTTAAACACCCAAACAGTCTAAATAATACAAATTAACTACTTAAATGGTTTAAATTAAAAAGCAGCTCCTTTGATGTTGTATATTTCTAGATTTCTCAGGGATTATAAAGCAAAATTCTGATCTGCTATGACTGGAAAGCTGGTTACTTTTTAAAAATTATCAAGATTAAGGATTTTCTTTTTAAGTATGTATACCAAAACCAAGGTAATGTATCTAGAAGCACTATTTTAAACTAAAAGTCTACTGAAATAAAATCTTTCAGGTAATTTTGCATTCAGTTAAAAGCATTTATGAAGCACTATCTATGTGCTAGGCACAATGCCTGCTACTAGGAATGCAGAGATCGATAAAACATTCTTCTTGTCCTCAAATAGTTCAGGGACAATGAATGGCATGATGGACACCAAAACTAGGGTCAGAATCCTATCCTGTTAACGAGTTGAGATTTCTCCAGCAAAACATTCTGAGCCTCTTTATCAGGACATAACTGTTTTTAGAGGGAAAACATGAGCTCTTGAACACCAACCTATTTGGAATTATAAAATATATGCATATTGAGCTAGTTATTCTAATATGCTTAGAAACACAGAAGAGCATAGGATCCCAGTTCCCACTTCTTGCTTTATTGAATTTCTCTGCTTTTGCCCAAACATGGGGTTATTGTTCTAACAACTCTTCATCTTTCTCCAAATCAAGGTTTCCTTGGGATTGGCTCCCACTATTCTCAAGTTTACCAGAAGCTCAGTCTTGACTGGTCTAAGGTAGCTTCATCTCTGCTTATCCAACATGTGGCTGTAATATGAGTCAAAACGAACTGTTCTGTTCCTCCATGACTTTGTTCCAACTGAGATGAACTGACATTTTCAGATCTTAACATACTTTCAATTTCAGTTATTCAGATGACAATGTCGTCAGGTTCAGTAACTACAGATATCACATACAGCATTTCTCATACAGAAAAATGAATTGCATGAGCAACAGAAGAAAAAGTCATGTACCAAGGAAAGAGTTCAGCATATGAAGTTAATCCTTTGGCTGTCCTTAGCTATTACTGCTCTTATTCTTAATGGAAGCCAAATTTAGTCAGGAATGCATGTCCTTTCACTACACAAGCACTCTGCATAATGAGCAAAGACCACAGCAGATCTGACACACAAACCCTGTTACAACAGTACAATGTGGAATTCATATTCTATCATAAAAAATATTTTAAGATAAAAAGAATTTTAAACACAATTGGCCATATTAATTTTAATTTTAACTTTACTGAGCCACATCAATTTTTTAAAACAAAAATTTTTAATTCGTGATGCAAAATTTTTTCTGATATTTACTAAGATCAACTACACATGCATTGGGAAAAAACAGTTTTCTACATCTAATTTTTATTAGTACTTTCAGTTGCATATTTCACATACACTAGAAACAAAATATTCTATTTGATTTTGCAAAGAAAATTTCCCAGAAGTCTGCCTTTCTAGCTCAGATCGCTTCCATAAAATACTATGTGCTTATTTTTCTTTTTGCTTTAATATATTCTTGCTGTCCATTATAGCAAATCCTACTGTCAGATACTAAACAATGCAATTCCTAACACAGTGGGCAGGTACAAGACCTTGGTTATTCAGTGAAATAAACTGAAACTACCATAATAAAGTAGGTCTACCAAAACAATTTTCCACTTAAAATGGCCGAAAACCTTGGAAATTAAAATAATAACCTAGAGAACTCACTAACTAGAACTATAATGTTTCTCAGGGCAGATTAAGGTAAATAATTAATTTGCATTGTTCTTAAAATATTTAAATTTCTTGGTCCAAGTAACCATGGGAACATACAAGGAGCATATATATTTATAAGCCTGGGCAAATCATACCTTAAAACAATGAAGGTGCAGCTCCTAGTAGGATAAAATGCTTTACTGTTAGTAAGCCTTGATTAAATACCAAGATGTTTGCCATGGAGAAAAAAGGACGTTTATCCTTGTAGGGAGTAAAAAAATGTTAAAAGATTTAAGAGACAAATCAACCAAATGCAATGTATGAATCTGGCTTGGATCCTAATTTTAATAAAGAAATTAAAAAATATGTGTGAAACAATCAAGGAAATTTCCACACTGAATGGAAATATATGTTATTAAAGAATATTTTAGGTGTGATAATCACATTGTAGTTTATTTGTTGGTTTTTCAGGTCATCATCTTTTAGAGATACATACTGAACTATTTATGGATGTATATGGATGCAGTGATATAAGATCTGGGAATTGCTTGAAAATAATCCAAAGCAGCTGCAATACAGATGAAGCAAGATTAGTCATGGTAGTTGGTGAAGCTGAGTAATGGGTACATGGCAATTCATTATACCATTTATAAATGTTAGAAATTTTCAATAATATGAAAGTTTTTTAAAAGATTACAGAAAAATAACAAAATGATTCTACATATACTAACACATTTTTATCTCCAAGTAATACTAAGTAAAAAAGGCCAACTGCACGCATATACATAAAGCAAGTTTCTTGCATTTACTGTATAACCTAGAGCAAATTACTTAACCTTTCTGGGGCTCAGTTTCCTCATCTGTAAAATGGGAAGAAAAATGGTACCTACTTTATAGAGTTGTTCTGAGGATTAAACATGACTTGTATAAAACACTTAGAATAGTACTTTAGACAAAGCAGTGACACAGTAAGTAACCAACAGTACAGTTCTAGAAGCCCAATAATTGCCATGATACTGGTTTCAGCAAATGACTCTTCTGAAGAAATTTCTGAAGAGTCATTTGCTGAAACCAGTAGGTTCTTGGAACTGTGGCAAAATAACATATACCAAAACCAGTTTTACCAGAGGATAACTGATAAAACAGGAGTTAAGTCCCTACGGCATGTCATAAACATTTTAACGAAATGGAGTTGAGCAAAATGACATTACTCAAGGACCCGCTATACTAAGTTAAAGAGAGCTGGACAGAACAAGATGATTTCTAAAAAGATAAAGTTACATACATATGAGTAAAGAACAAATTATAAGTCTCTCTTTCAGGTCTGTGACTTGGTACTTCAGAACCTATGGTTACTTATTTCTTCTCTAGTCCAGACTGAGCAACTGACGGTTCAAAAGAAAACTGCACCTATCTCCCAGTCTCTCAGGTCTCTCAGCCTTAGACCATGGCTACACCTACAGACCTGAGAGAAGTTACTTCTGACAGTCCAACTTCTGAATGTGGGGATTTGGTTTTTTGTTTGTTTGTTTGTTTTTGTAGTATGTGGGTAGTTCCCTGGCTGGGAATCGAACCCAGGCCACAGCACTGAGAGCTCCAACGCGGAAGCCTCAAGCCACTACACCACCAGGGAACTCCTTGAATGTGGGGATTTGTGATGATCTTCTGATTATGACTCAAGAATGTAATTAGCTGATTACATATACATAATTATAAACATTAATTAACATCTTAATCACTTTATAGGTCCAGTATAGTTACCTGGAGAAAACAAGGAATTCAAATCTTATTCAGAAAAGAAAAGTCCTCATCTCATCTGATAAGAAAAGGAAGGCAATAAGGAACTAAACTTATGTGGTTCTCCATGTGTCAGGCATTATCTTATTTAACCTTTGTAGCAATTACTATCTGTAGTTATCTTTTTTAGACACATGAGCAAACAGGCTCCAAAATCATGTAAACACCTAAGGTCATGCACATAGCATAAAAGGATCGAATAAGGATTCAAGTCCAGGTTAGACTTCAAAGTCCATGTAGGCTCCAGCTACACGCTGCTGCCTCCTAGATAAACAGGAGTCACCTCAGGTCCAGCTTAAAAGATTCTAAGAATCCTATGGAGGAGTTCCCTGGTGGTCCAGTGGCTAGGTTTCAGTGCTCTCACCGCCGCAGCCTGGATTGATTCCCACTTAGGGAACCAACCCAAAAAAGAATCCTATGCACAGGAGGAAAAAAACTTTTTTTTTGGTAGTTGCTTGGACAGAAGGAAATCCTACTGGAAGAATCAGTCTACTCAAAGCAGTCATCCATGAGAAAGCACAGAAAAGTGTAAGAAAGTTTAAATAGATTCGACCTATTTAAACAGGACCAATTTAAAATATAAATTGAATCATTCTATCTCCAAAGTAAAAGACCTTCAATGGCTTTCGCTATGACTTTAAAAATTCTAAACTCTTGTCCTATAAACAAGACCCTGCTTGATGTGGCTCCTTCAGTCACATGTCTCACTGACCATTGACCCCCTCACTCACTGATGCTCCAGGTACATTGGCCTCCTTTCTGTTTGTCAAACACACCAAACTCTTACACCTTTGCACCTATGAGCGCTCTGGAACTCTCTCTACACACCTTTTAGTTCTCAGCTCCAATACCTCCTCAGGGGCCTTTACTAACCACTCTCTTGAAAAAATGATGGCCTTTTCCATCATCTGTTTATCTCCTTATCAGATGTTCACATTCTGTAATTGCTGTGTGTGTGTGTGTGTGTGTGTGTGTGTGTGTGTATGTGTGTATACTTACTATTGTCTGTCTCACCTCTACCTAGAATATGAGGTCCTACCTTCACTGAACTCCTCTATCTTATCTCTATAAAGGTAGACCTAGCACAATGCCTTGTCTGGCACACAGTAGGCAATTAAAAATGTATTGATTGGTAGTAGAACATAATATGGCATTTAATAACATGAATTTTCTCATCTTTTCAGTTATTTTTCAATCCTAGTTAATTCAAGAATAAAGTCTATGGTGTTAGTGTTCCCTTAATGCCTAACACTTTTTTTTTTAAATGAAAACTATATACGAGGGCTGTCCAGAAAGTATCCAGCCATGTAATATGAAAAATAGAGGCAATTATAGATGGATATTTTCTAGATAGCCCTTGTAGTTTATGGCAAATGCTTTGTAAATTAAATATAAAGGTTATCTTCAACTCCTACGTTCTGAAGAACAGATAAAAATGCTTTATCAGTATGGTCAAGAAAAATAAAGATCCCCAGCAGTGCACCTCATACTGGTTTTATTCAACCCAATTTAAGCTGGTAAGTTCTCTTTTAAGTTCTGAAATGCCAATTTCTTAATTTTTTATTTATTCACTTGCTCAATATTTCATACATGCACATTGAGACTTTGTTTTTATTTTTCCCTAATTCTTTCGCCAAGTTAATAACGTAGTATCTATGCTTCCATATCTTTCACAATTCCCATTAAATCATACAAGCAAGTATATGTGTTAATATACATACAAAATATATGATACGAAGCGATTTTTAGAAAATTAAAATCATGCTATATATATATCCTTACATTTTTCTTTTCTCACTTAACACTACATTGGAAATCCCTGTAAATCTGGAATAGATCTAATGCATTCTTTTTAGTATCTGCATAATTTTCCATGTTATGATTATTCCATAATTTTCTACCACGCTGCTTCGATAGCATTTATTCCTGCTCCCACCCCACTTTTGTATGAGGAACAATTGAGTGCTACAACTAACAACCTTCTACATATACATTCTTATGAGTATTTTTATTTCTCTGGCATAAATATCCCAAAAGTAGGATTGTTTGTTCAAATGGTATCTGGTTTTCATTTTCAACCACTGCCAGACTGCTTTCCAAAGAGTCTTTGTTTCCACTAATACCATATGAGAGCACCTTTTTTCCTCCACATTTGGCCTCAGCAGATGTTATCGTCTTTTAATACTACTTGTATTATAATTGTAATATTATGCTACATATCCCACACCCCACTTTTGAAAACATAGACCTAATGCATATTCCAACAAAGTGAAAGGGTCTCCTGCTAAAAGATCTGCTTAATTTCCTTCTCTGACCCAAGATACTGTGGAAAGTATATAAATACATAACATGTAAACAAATATTTACTGAACAAAAGGACATTTCTTTCAAATAAAAATTAATACATTATTATAAAAACCCTAAGGAAGAATCATTCTTTGGTTTACAGTAGCACCATCTTTGTCCATTTATTCTCCAATCCTAAATAAGACACAAAAAAGCATTTTCATAATTTTATGTGGGATATGATCTCTACTGCTACATGGGTGTTAATGAGAAAAAGAATAGGCTCAAAAATTATGTTTGAGTTCTACATTGCAGTACATTTTGGTCAAGTATATATAATGGTACAGTCTCAACATGAGCTGCTTTTATTATATAATACATTGATAAATGGACAACAGAAGGCCTATCAACTAGGAAAAAAAGAGATCTTGAAAACTCATTCACTTAAAAGTCAACAAACTTACTTTGCCACAAAGTACAGACCAGATTAAGACTTCATTTTGAAATTTGTCAGGCTTACAACAAACAGCCTATGACATTCCTGTTGTCCTCACCTCACCTCCCTCCTCATTGCTTCTATTGTCTCCTTTAGCTAGTGTGTACTTCTGATGTAGCGAAATTGGGTCAATGATAGTGTGTGGGTGAGAGAGGTAAAAGAAGACAGATCAATAAAGAAATGACAGTTGAAAGCGTAGTAATAGTAAAATCTTAGCTTGACAACTGCTTGTAAAATTATAGCACAGACTAACACATTAAGAATTCATTTGTTGGAGTTCCCTGGTGGTGTAGCGGCTAGGCTTCAGCGCTGTCAACGCTGCCGCCTGGGTTCGATTCCCAACCAGGGAATTACCCACATATAAAAAAAAAAAAAAAAACAAATTCAATTGTTGTGCTCCAAGTTTATGAACTTGGGGGGCAGAAAAAAAAACAGATTCCTAGTGAATATTATTTGTTTTTTTAACTAATATAAAATACAGGTCATCAAAATCTGAGAAGCAATGAACACAGAAAAAGTAAACCTATTTGCCTATACTCAATATAATGCTTTACTCTTATAAAGCCCTTCTCATGAACTTGCACACATAATTCCATTAAACACAGATATACTAGCACTTTCAAATAGGACTATTTTGTCACTTATAAAACATACAACTTTTGAGCCATAAAATTTACAAAGTTAGACAGTTAGTTAATGCCACAAACATAAATTTTAGCAAAGAGGGGCTTTCAAATGTATTCTAAATTTCAAAATTAAATCTTCTTTGTGCTCTTCAAATAGCTGAAGTGATCCTGAACTCAAGTGACCCCAAAATCCTACCAAAATTGAATTATATTAATAACAGATTAATCTATAGTTTACTTTTTTACTATATTCTTTTTGTGAAACTCTACTTTAAATTCCCAAGGGCCCATTCTCCCTAGTTCTCCTCTTCCTCTTTCCTACTTGAATTGTGGCTATCACTTATAAATCAGTCCTTATTCCCTATCTTATTTTACATTTAATTTCCCTAACCACAAAGACTTAACCACCATCTACATGAATTTGTTCCTGTCCAAATCTGACTTTAACTTATTGGGACACATTTAGTTAGCAACCAAATTTAAACTCTTCCACCACCCAAAATTTCCCAAAATAAATGCTTTATAAATTAACATCTATCCTAAAAATGCCAGATTCACTACTCCTTCCTTTACTTTTATATGTAACCAAATTCAATAGGTTAATCCCTTGCAAAGTCCCTGGTATTGTCTGTCCTTCCTTTCCACTGCCCCAGCCATCAGCCCTGTCCAAGTCATCATCGCCCACATGTATTATTTCAATAGCCTCTTAGCTGACCACCCTACCAACGTCCAACCTCTCCAAACATTATCCAAGGTACGCAAAGAGCTGCCAGAATTCACCACTTCAATTTGCTCACTTAGAAACCCACAGGGCCTCCCCCCTGTTTCAAACCCAAACTCCTTGGCCATATATTCTAGGTAGTTACAGTGCATAGGCACTTATTTTTTTAAATCACCTAAGATTTTTTTTCTTTAACTTCTTAACAAACACAGCTGCCATTAGCCCCTCATATACACGAGCTTTCAAAAATTATCCGTTTTAAGATCCCACAAGTGGTATAATGTAAGGGTTTAAGAGTATGGGTTCTGTAGTTTAAGTCACTTTAACCAAATCATTTAACTTAATCTATTTAACAGAGGCACTAACTCCACCTCCTCCTAAGGTTGTTACGAAAATTAGTATTATACCCTTAAAGCACCAGGTCAATGCCCAGAACACTGTTGAATATTCAATAAATGTTAGCCATTGTCATTATTATTATATGGCCACTCTGGCCTTGGCAAGCCATATTTGATAGCTCTACCAGAGGCTATGCATTTACTTTCACTACTCTTGACTCCCTCAACCACAAACTGTTAGAGATGTAATGGGCCTCAGAGAGGATTAAAGTCTTGGCTCAGTCCTTCCCTTTGATTATTCAACTTGGTTTCCACTACTACAAGTGCACTCACAGCGCACAGAAAACCGTCCTTAGTAAATATTTGTTAGGTAAATATTTGAAGCGCTGAATAAATAGTCAGTACTATTTTTGTCTGCTGTTATCTCTAAAATAGCAACTAATCATATGCATCTAAAATAAAACTGTTTCTAAACACTTTCTATAGCTTCAAGTAACTATAGTTAAAAGTATTCAAGACAGGAATAAAAAAATCCTAACATGTTATTTGGTAACTGTCCTCAAATTGATTCAACTATATTGCATCTTTCTAGCTGTTTTATGCCTTCCTGAAGGTACATATCTATGCTCTCTATCTCTCTCTTATCTATTAGTAATTCTTGGGTCAATGCTTTATAGTTAGTACTAAATGTGCAATTATGAACTCCACAAATTTGCAATACAAAAATAAGAGCATCATCAAAATAATATGTGAAAAGATAATAAGATTTAAAAGTTGTCAAAAAGCTAGGCATAGTCCCAGCTCTCTCCTTGTACTTTCATGCCCCCTCCCCGTAAAACCAATCTATACAGAAGCACACATTTTTTCCCCCATAGGATTTCTAAAGCTGGAAGGATCTCAATTCCCATTCCGTAAAGTCCTATTGAGTCCCTCCTGAGACCATGAAGCCTGGGCAGGCCAGATAATTAGCCTATGGATAAAACAACCAGATGGAGGGAACTGAACTGGGAACTGAATTCAGTATTCCTAACACCTAGGTCAATGCTCTTTTCACTATATCACGCATCGTTTCAACTGATTGCTTCCATGCCTACTTAATCTAGAAAAAAAACTATACCACTGAACTCCTCAACTGGGTATAATCATCATATGGTGTGGTTAATACTAAGATATTTTTGGCCATTTTCAAGAACACATGTATGGGATAAAGTTTTGAAGCCATAAATGGAGAATTTCTATTATAATTTCATCTGTTCTAAAAATTATGCTTCACTTTATCAGGTATTATAAAATTTAAGATTCACATTTTCACTAATTCTTTTTTATGAATTACACATACATATGGTCCATACAGCCTACTCCCCAACAATAGGTTAAGCAATCCACATGTCTCAGATAAAAATGTCATCTATTCCAGGCTCATCATCATATGTTCGAATCTGTTCCTAATATAGAATCATAGACTTTTGGAGTTGGAAGGAACCTTGGAGATCACCTCTCATTTTACAGAGAAAACTAATACCCAACAGGGACCTGCCCAAGGTCAAAATTTCTACACAAGAACCCAAGTCCAGAATAGAAAGTCCTCAACAGAAAATTTCAGAGAAAAACACAATATTTAGTAGAATATCCTAGCTTGTCTCCCTTCACATCTACTTAAGTACAACTTCCTGCATGAGAAACTTTTGAAATTTAAGAAAAGAAAGCAAAACAACAAACCAAGCCAATTTTTTTAAAGTTGACAGCCAAGTCACTGATCCTAAAAACTTGTCACAAGTTAAGGTGGATCCTGGCAAGAATCTCAGACAGTAACATTTTATAACAAAACCCCAAAGCATATGGACATAATATTTAAAAAGTAAAGAGAAAAAAGATACACACATTATTAAGAATAGCTATTTTATCTCTGTAATAAATTACATAGAAAATTG
Source organism: Lyroderma lyra (assembly GCA_004026885.1). NCBI lineage: Eukaryota > Metazoa > Chordata > Mammalia > Chiroptera > Megadermatidae > Lyroderma > Lyroderma lyra. Next base: position 83,766 of record PVJL010000769.1, on the reverse strand, counting down.
TTTATAGGTAGGAAAACTTAAAAAACATGTAACTTTCGAGGAAGAAATAATTTTAATCACCAAACCTATAATTACACAAGAATATCAATACATTTTGAAATTTTCTTTTCATCACAGTGCTTAAGAAAAGCTGGAAATTCTTCTTTTTATTGTTCTTCCTTTGCATGTTTTAATCATGTTTTTTAAAAACAAACAAACAATAATTTGAGGAAAATCTTTTATCAAACTTTAATAAAAAGGAAAACTTTTATTCAAACCTTAATAAAATAAGAATTATAAGCCATATTATCTAGTCATGTTTTTAAGACTACATGAAAATAGAACATTCCTGAAAGTTAAGGCCCGAAGACTTACATTTTTCCCCCTAATAAGAAGCACACTACATAAGCCAATTTACCTGTAGGAATATGTTTCTTAACTCATGAGGGTCACCTCGCTTGGTTGTCTGCACCTGTAAGCAAAAGAATAAAAAAAAAAAAGACCAGTTAATGTTTCACTAGAGATCACATAATCTCTTAAGATTAGAGTTCACACATGCTAATAATCAATGTTCTTATCTTTTATAAGGGCATTAGTTTAAAACAAACCAAAAGCACTAACACTGATAACAACTGTCATATTGAAGATCTATGACTACAGGGTGGAAAGACAAGTGAGAAGAGCCTAAAATATAGCAAATCTACCCAATAGATTCAACTGGACTGGAAAGGAAAGGCAGTGAAAATCAATCTCTTACTTTACTCCATATCCACTAGCAACACAGTTAGAAATCACCCACCTTCAAATCAAGAGGCCAGCTAGAGTAGATTACAGGAAAGTTGAAACACCCAAATTAATCACATGGCCTAGCATTGCCTTTCTTCCCGATGGAAAAGCAATCCAGAATGATCTCCGCGCCCCTCTCCTTCTCCACCCAACCTAAAATATGAATGCTGCTACGTTCCCAAATACTTTAGACTCCTGCCACCTGCAGTGCAAATGCCAGTCAATGGCTCCGTCCCCACTAAGGCCCCAAATTATTCACCCCTCCCCCACCGCAATAGACAGATGCCTTAGGTATATTCCCCGGCTTTACATGCCACTTCCTCCCACTCCGTTTCCGATGCCCCTCCAACTCTAGGCTCACAATCCCATGCACTTAGGACAGGGCACTACTCTTCCTTCACCGACTCGTGGTCCTCAAAAGCCCCTCCAACTCACAATCCTTCCTCCTTCCCCTCCCCCAGCAGGGCATCCTCTCCCGCCGGTCCAAGCCCCACACAGCTCTCACACCCGAGAGCTGGAGCCCCTGGACACTCTATCTAAGAACCAGGCAAAGAAGGAAATGGGAAGAAGTTAGGGGCTGCACGCAGGGTCCCCAGAATGTCTCTTATGCAATAAAGGCAGCAGCAGAGAGTTGGAGTCACCTTGACCGCCATGCTGTGCTCTGAAGCCGGGGACGAGCGAGTGAACGAGCAAGGCCGAGCTGTCAGGGTGCGCGCGCGCCGCCTCCCCGACCGCGCCCGCCCTCCCGTTCGCCGGCGCCGCGCGCGTCCCTATGCAAATAAGCCCGGGGTGGGCGGGACGGGAAGAGGGCCCCGAGTCCCAGCCAGAAAAGGGAGGTGGCTTGGGCGTTCGCCCACCCGCCGCGTGGAGGAGAGGGGCGAGCCTTCCTGGGGGAAGACTGGAGTGCCAGCCGTGGAATTCCGACGCGCCGCGTGGTTGCCGACAGCTGAGTTTCCGCCAGGAAGGCCTATTAGTGGGTGTGGCTTTTGGCTCCGACTTCTGCCAAAGTCGTTTTACCCTGAGCCTTAAACACTTGGGGCCTAGATTGAGCAAGATTTCGAAGGATCCAAGAACATATTTCATTAATAATAATGAATGAATGAATGGGAAAGACTGACAAATAAATTGGGAACCACTCTGGGGAAAACCTAACTAAACATAACTTGAGAAATATGCCCCTAAATTGGCATGGGATGAATATACTTAATATATTTGTGCATCATGCAAAATTATAAAGCTTCATTAGTTAGACTCACTCATCACCCAAGTCCTTTGCACGATGAGGTGGGGCACAAATGCATAACGGGAAAAAATTCCATTTGTCTTGGACTGGGCTGGCACTGAATCCTCGCCAAATTTGCCCCTACATAAACATTTCCAGCCTCACCTAAGAAATAGTAGCTATGCCTTGAACCAAAATAATGTTCCTTCACTGAGTCTTGCCATTATGACTATATCGAGCCACGTATTGATTCACTCAACATGCGTTTACTAGGCATGTAGTAATATAATAGATGCATGTAAAGACAAATAACAGGTATAGACCCTACCCTCTAGGAGTTTACAGATGGTCAATGCTTCCTCACAAATCCTAAGGTATTTTTATGTCTTTAAGCCAAGCATGCTCGCATGCTCTCTGTTTTAAAAAAGAATTTTTAAAAAGTCTAACAACTCCAAAATTTATCTTACTCTCACTTAGCATTGTAATTCCTCTATACCCTTTTTTACATTTCCAATAGTGAATCTCACAGAAGGCTTCCCTTTTCTCCAGTCTCAATAATTATAATATTTGTATTAAGTATACAAGTTAATAGAAATGAGGAGAGAGGAGTGGCAAATGGAAATTGTTGATAAGGAATACTACTCCTAAATGAGCTATTCTACTGTAGTTGATTTAACTGTCTACCATCATTACTCCTTTCTTCAGTCTGTTCAAAGTTCTTTTAACGTAATTGGACATAAGGATTTACAAATTCATATTTTGTCCTACTCTCACCCTATGATCCTCATACTCTGCTCTCTTATTTTATGAAGTTTCTCTAGGAATCTCAAGGTGTTTCTTTACCTGGAAAGAGTGTCTGTTTAGTAGCCCAGAGTCCTTCCGTTTGAATAAAAGTACTTAAGGGAAAGGAAGGCATTTATTTATAACGAAGGGATTTTTCTCCATTGCAACTCATTGTTATTAACCAAATCCATATTGTTGGAGTGAAAATTTAGGGTCAGTCTGGCCATTCCTAGAGAGGAAGACAACATTCTATTTAAACAGAACCCACCACAGTAATTCATAGGTATAGGCACCAGGCCACAATGAAAATTTTCTTGAATAAAAATAGCTGGTCTTTGAACAAGTTCAAGGGCTTCACCAGTGCCACTCTAGGAGGTGATATAACAATTTGAAACTAAGGCTGCTATATGAAGAAGATAGAAGAGCTCAGCTAGCCTAAATAAAAGTGAATTTTGCTAGATTTTTTCATCTTTCCAAATATAATAAACAATAAAATGGACAAGGTATTAAAAGTATATACTACAGGAAATAAACTAAGTATTGAAAGGCATACAAAAGTACATGACTTAGACCTCTTGCCCTGAAAAATTTTGCAATCTATTATTCTGTTATAATGATTGGCTAATAGTATTATCGGAAGTTAAAACAAATTAAAATTTACTTTGCTTCAATTGTAGATGACCAGGGTTGAGGGAAAACTTACCAGTTAATGGGATATTGAAAGACAAACCTGTCAAATAAGATTCACAGTATATTTACGAAGAGGTAGTAGAAATAATTAAAAACTTTTCATGATTTTTTAAAATTACAGGCCAACACAGTAATTTATAAATCTTCCTTTAAGTTTCAAGTGATGTTTGTAAACAAGAAATTATTTTTGAGTGGTGGAACAATAACTGTAAGTTGAAGACTTGACAATTAAGACAGTCTATAAAGAATGACAGTTCAGAAAGCAAAACTGGAAGTCAAAGACTAAGAGATTAATTGCAAATGTACTGTCATTAACAGTCACCTTTTAGAGTTGGTTTCATAAGAGATTCAATATGTAGCTTGACTGAGCTGGGTAATTAAATTTGCCCAGGAAAAATAATACATTCCCCCAGATGCAAAACTGAAATAGGAGCTCACTAAACAAACCCACAGACACATGTCTCCACCTCCCAGACAGCTTACATTATATTAATTTGAAACCAACCAGGCACTTTGTGGGTGAAAGTTAGAATTATACCAATGCCCAGTGCCCAATAAACAAAACCATAAATATTAAAACAAGAGACAATTTCCCATGGACCTCCTTCCATCTTTAATAACATGCCATTTCTGTTTATCTTCCAGCCTTTTCTGATTATTTTATTGACATGAATACATTGATATTCTTGTTTTCATATCCCACACAGCTACTATGGGTGTCATCTTGCAAGAAGTAAATCGAGGTGGTATATCAACTTAATAGATCATTAGGATATCATTGACCAATTGAACCAGGAGAGGAACTCTTCCTAGATTAAGATACACACATCATCACTATGATAAGAAATAAGCCAGATTCTATATGCCCCCATCAAGATGAGGCTCACTTAAAATATTTGAAATAAATAGCATTTTTGAACATACGGAACTTTTAAGTGTATATTGGGTTTTGGCCTATACCTAAAAATGATGCTTTATATTTTTCTGAAATATTGCAAAACTTACAAATTTTGCAAGTTGTGCTTTTAATTTCTTCCTTCAACTGGGATAAGGAGGTTGGAAAATCATGATCTTAGCTTGTTTTTATTCATCTTTCTCAAATGTATGTATACCTTACATTTATTTCAATGCTTAATACTTGATGTGTTTTAGGACTTATTTAGAAGTTTTGTGATGTTTTTGTGATGGGAAATATGCCATAGGAATTTAACTCTTGTTTATATCTATTAGACTATGGTAAAACTGGTTTCATTATACCTCATTTTGCTTGACGTGGCAGTTTCTAAGAACCTATCAACAACTTTAAGTAAAGACTGTACGGTGTGATACTGGCTGGCATGAGGATTGCTAAAAAGAACAATGAAAGCACAGAGAGCCTAGAAATAGATAAAAAATTACAAATTCATTTGATTTCTAACAGAGATGCCAAAGCAATTTAATGGGACAAGAAATCTTTTCAACATATGACACTGGAATAAGTAGATTTCCATAGGGAAAAACATATAAACTTCAACCTCTATCCCAAAATATACACTAATATTAATTTGAGATGAATCATAGACCTAAATGTAAAAGCTAAAATCTAAAAGCTAGCTTTTAGTAGAATACATAAAAGAATATATTTGTGGAGTTCCCTGGTGGTGTAGTGGCTAAGGCTTCGGCATGGTCAATGCTGCAGCCTGGGTTCGATTCCCAGCCAGGGAGCTACCCACATTAAAAAAAAAAAAAGAAAGAAAGAATGTATTTGTGATTGAAAAGTAAACATTTTTTAAGTAGGACCTAAAAAGCTATAACCATAAATTAAGAAACTGACAAATTAGATTTCATTAAAATTAAAATTTTCTACTCAACAAAAGACAGTGTTAAGAAAATAAATAGGCACACCACAATACAGAAGAAAAATTAGCAGAACATATATACCACAAAGGACTGATATTCCTGATATAAAAAGCTCCTAACACTGAATGATAAATAAACAACCTAGTTCAAGACTGGGCAAAAGACTTGATAAACACAGAAGAAGATACAAGCACATGAAAAACTGCACATCATTAGTCATTAGGGAAATGCAGTTTTAAACACAGTTAAAAGATAGCACTACACACAATTTTAGAATGGCTACAAAGACTGAAGACACCAGATGCTGGCAAGGATGTGAAGCAACTAGAGCTCTCATGCACTGTAGTGGGAGTGTAAAATGTTATAATTGCTTTGGGAAAAGATCTAGCAGATTCTTATAAAACTAAACATACACCTACACTATGACCCAGAAATTCTACCTTTCAGTATTTACTCAAGAGAAATCAAAATACATTTTGATAAAATGACTTGTACAAGATGTCCACAGCCACTTCACTCATAAAACCAAAAACTGGAAATAACCCAGGTGTCCATCAGTTGGAAAATGGATAAACAACCTATGGTATATTCACCAAATGGAATACTATTCATCAATAAAAAAGCACAAACTACTAATATACACAACATCGATGAGTCTTAAAAGTATGCTAAGTGAAAGAAGCCCTACGTGGAATCATATAGTACAAAAGAGCATATGTTGTATGATTACATTTATGTAATGCTATAGAAAAAAACAAAACTAACCTATGGCAGAAAGAAACAAAACCTGGATGCTGAGAAAAAAGCATGAGGGAACTGTTTATTTGGGGTGATAGTAATAGCCTGCGTCTTGCTAGGAGTTTAGGTTATAGGTGCATGCATTTTTCAAAACTTAGGAAATGTACAAAACTTAGGGAAAACTTAAGATTTATGCATTTCATTGCATGTACATTTTTCCTCAAGAAAAAAAGTCTGTGAATATATATCGAACGCTAGCCAATAACGGAAAGTATTTAAGGGGAAGAGTACTAGTAACTTAAATTTATTCTGAAATGCAAAAAGAAATAAAGATTGATGGATGGATAGAGAGATGGATAGGGGAGTTCCCTGGTGGTGCAGTGGCTTAAGGCTTTGGCACTGGCGCTGTCAACGCTGCGGCCTGGGTTCGATTCCCAGCCAGGGAACTATCCACATACAAAAAAAAAAAAAAAGAGTTGGATGGGTGGATGGATGGATATATAGAGACATAGATACATAGATCATGTAATACTTAATGGAGGGAGTATTTGGAAATTCACTGTAAAAATTTTCAACTTTTCTATACATTGAAATTTTTCATAATAAAATATTGGGGGAAATTGTGCTGGGTCTTTGTGTTACTAGAAATTGTTATGTAATTCTGTAGTTGGACTATAAATTGTAATGAGACCTGTTTCTTAAGCACTGACAGGCTTGTGTGCATTTTTGGAGAAAAGAAACTGAAACTGCTTGACCACTAATATATCTCTATTATGAGCAGGGGAATCTGTGAAAACTTTATTACATGAGGGGAAAAATGTTTTCCTTAACAGGGATTCAGACATAATTATATGTCTTTGAGAGTTGTATGTGTTTGTGTGTGTTTGGTCTGTTGCCTTACAACTGCCAAACCATCTGTCCCCCCCATGCATTCCCCATGACTTCTTAAGGCAGGAGCTAAGCGTGGAGACCACAGGGGCACAGAACACCTCACATCACCCACTATGGCCCCGGAGGAGGGCTGGTTAGTCAATGACAGGTAAGATTCTTCAAGGGAGGAACAACCTAAGACAGGCACAGTCGCATAGGGGACAACAGGAGAGAGCTTGGGCTCTACAGAGGTGAGGCACAGCCCCTCACCCTCTCTGAGGTTACTCATCAACCCCCTGGCTGCCTTATGTCCCACGCTGCTCCCATGGTGACCTGAAAGAACAGTATCGGTCATATGCCAACAGGAACGATTTAGGTACTGAGTCAACCCCCTGGGGTGGTTTTGGTACACTGAGGCCTTGGGGCTATGTGTTCTCATAAAAACACAATGCATGTTGAATCACAATGGGGACTTTCGGAAAAAAGGCAGTCCCCTAGGCAACGTTAGGCACACACGACGGAATAACCAGTTTTACTTCCTTGTATGCTCACTAATAAAAGCTATGTATTGGCTCGATTCGGGGCTCTTTTCAGTCCATGAGGCTGGAGCCCCTTGGCCCCACTTGAAACTTATTTTTGGCTGCTGTGTTTTACCACCTTGCACCGCCCTTCCTGTTCCCCGACTGCCTGTGTTGTGCAGGACGCGACATTGGTCAAACAGTTACCCACAGGAAAACAAGAGGAAAGATGTGGAAGTACATTTGTATAACATACTGACAGAAACATTGGAAGAAGGTACCAGACTTGGCAACTGAAGCCTACCCTGGAACTCTCCTGCTGAAGTACATCAAAGGTGTAAACCCAGAGTGAGAAATTCAAGACTTCGTGGGAAATTTGTGCAATGGGTCACTGTGTCCCTGGATTGCTCTGCTGGAGGAAGGAGAGCTAATTGTAGAATAAAATCAACCCCAGTGAGAATTTCTAAAATGAGGAGGATAGGTTTGTAGAGGGAGATCTAAAGAAAGGGCTCCTTTGAAAAGAGAGGGCCCAAACCTTACAACAGGAAAGCTAGGAACTGGGGTGTGCCCACAAAGAAACTCCTTCTGAAAAATTACTATAAAGGAATGATGTAATATTGACCAGTATCAACTTGTACTGACCAGAAGAATAATCAGGAAGTTTAAGTTAGAAAGTTCTAGAGAAACAGTACGAAAGACCTAGACCTTGAGGAGGGTTAGACCTCAAGAAGTTCTAGTAGGCAGAGGAAGGAGGAAAAGTGGGCAGAATTGCAGAACAATTGGTGTTCTTTTAACCAGAAGAGGACAGAAGCTGAGAACACGAAGTAACTGTACAAGAACAAGTAAAGGTCTTGGGCAAGGTTGTGTTCTGCATATTTCATTCCCAGTAGCCCTGACAATAGGATACTACCTTAAGGTAATGACAATAAAATAAGGAAAAATTGTATGAAAATGAAATAAAAAGGACATTTGTCGTTTCCCTAATGCAGTCCTTCTGTTCATTTTACTCAAAAAAACAATGTGAAGTTCAAAATCTGAGAATAGAACTTGAGAAAAAAAGTAGCAAAAATTTTTACCAAATGAAAGAAACACAGAATTTAGCTCATCAGGGCTTCTACATATCCAAGGACAATGTAAATGTGCAACCACAGTTTTTTGAAAAAGAAAATTCCTTCCTGGTCTTTCTTGTCATTCTGGCTTAGTCAAATTTACATAAAACAAAATGTTACAATTGTTGATATTTTAAAATATTTTCAAAACTGCTTGAAATTATTCTTAGAGCTTTTTTAAGATGCAAGTTTTCATTTCTCCAAGTATTTGTTCTTAAATGGGAATATTACATGTATTTTTAACATTAACATTCAGATTTTTAGATAAGATTTTATAAAATGAGAATATAACCCAGTATTATAGTAAATAGATAATTCCATTTACATAGGAATTGTCCTTAAGGGCCAAGCAGAAAGGGAAGGGAGATAAACAAATCTGAGTGGGCCAAAGAAGAGAGGATATAGGCAAGCTTAAATATTAATGCATTTAATACAACAGTTAATCTGAGTAAAAATCTTTAGTAAATGTTAGTAGAAGAATTTGTTCTCACTTCAAGTAAGAACTCAAGGATGAACATAACATAGCTCCAACCTTGGAGGAGCTATCAATAAGAGGTAAATAAGCTTAAGAGTGGAGAAGGTTATCGCCTAGGACAGATCAGAATGGGAGGCAATCGTCATCCTTCTGTGAAAAGCAGGCCTACCTTGGTGAGTGAACACAGCAGGCCCAGGATACAGCAGGCCTCAATGAAGTGGACTGGAGAGAAGAGAGAGAATATAAAAGCCTCACTTGGGATGAAATGTAGGGCTGCTGCAGGGTACAGCATGGGCTTGTTCCTCTTTGTCGTGGAAAGCCAGGGAGAAAAGGAGGAAAGTTGTTATATCCACTGTATCACTTACCCAATACCTCTCTTCAACTCTGTATGTATATTCCAAATCAGACCTGGGTTTGGGGAGATAGCAGCTTACATTTAGTGTTTGAATGTTTGGGTGTTTATCCGATTGAAGGATAGAGGAGGAGGGTAAGCTTCTGGTAAGAAATGGCTAGGCGGGAGTTCCCTGATGGTGTAGTGGCTTGGGGCTTCGGCGCTGGCCCTGTCAGTGCTGCGGCCTGGGTTCGATTCCCGGCCAGGGAGCTACCCACATACCCAAAAGCAAAAAAAAAAAAAAAAAAAAGAACTGGCTAGGCTTTCTTAGATCTCTTTATAAGAAAGCTAGAACTCAAGCTGAGTTAAAATTCTCTGAGGAAAGCCAGGGCTGCTGATGATTTGGGCTTGTCTACAAGAATACTCCCATGGCCCAGAGAATCTTGTCTTTGGGGCCAATATACCAGCGATAAATTTACTCTGGCAGAAGATCATTTCCTGGCAATTGTGTTGATTACCTACTCTAGGCCAAAGCTACTCCCTGGTGATGTCAACGACAAACAAACAAACAAAAATTAATAAGAAGGAAAGGTCTGTGTTACACAAATGTTGGTAGTAATGAGTTAAGTACGAATGAAGTGGTTTAGTCTCTTCTATTCCAATTACATGCTCAAGGATGTTTTAAAGCAATTGTGGGGAGTTCCCTGGTGGTGTAGTGGCTTAAGGCTTTGGTGCTGTCAACACTGTGGCCTGGGTTCGATACCCAGCCAGAGAACTACCCCCATTAAAAAAAAAAAGAAAAGAAAAGAAAAAGCAGTTGTGTACCTTTTAGTTTCCCTGAGCCACATTGGAAGAAGAATTTTCTTGGTCCACACATAAAATACACTATCATTATGATAGCTGATGAGGGGATAAAATAAAGTCTGTGCTCAAATTTCCTAATGTTTTAAGAAAAGTTTACAAATTCACACTGGGCAGCATTTAAAGCAGTCCTGGACTGCATGAGGCCCATGGGTTGCAGATTGGACAAACTTGTTTTAAAGCAAAGAAACTTAGCAGTTCCAAGAACCATGAAGTGCTTGAACAAAAGTGGAAATTTAGTTGTTTGGGGGAGAAATTATGTTCTTGTTGGTATTACTGCAAAGTCACTTAACAAACATTTAGCAAGTGTCAACTATGTGCCAGATACAGTAACTTTCTCACCAAAGTAAAGGATTTCATGAAGGAAATTAGCCCTTTCCACAGCAAGAAAGGGAAGAAAAAGGTGGAAAAATATAGGACCAAATTGAGAGACTTGGGCCACAGTTATCAGCTCTGTTACTTGCTGAGAAACATCAAGAAAGATTGCAGGATTAAGTCAGGGATCTTCAGGGGTATACAGGTGATCAACTGGAGTAGAAAATATTCATATTCATATTCTTTTTTTGTCTAAAAAATAAAAATTTAATGATAGTAATATTTAATACAGGAATTAATAGTAAAATAAATTAGATACATATAAAGAAATGCATGCAAAAGTTTTATGCATTTGTATATCAAAAGAAAAGTGTGACAATGATTGGATTAGCTGATTTCTAAAATCAGTTTGCTCTAAAATTCCTGATTCTATATTATTCAAATTATCTTAGTTTCTCTTGAACTATATAAAAAATAACACCGTATCTATAGTAACATAAACTTTCTCATATACAATAAAATTTAGTTCTATAAAGATATAAAAAAGTAAACCTTTTATAATATTGTATAAATGCATCCTAACCCTACTGATATACCCTTCTTACCTGATGAATTAGGTTCTCTTTGAATTATATGGTATCGGTTGGCATGACCCTTTCTTCCTCTTAGCTCATTCAAGAGATTGGCAAAGGGATTCTCTAAGAGCCCTGTGTTGAGGAGATTAATGACAATCTTAAAGTCTGGATTCTCTTCAGCAAAACTTTCAGAAATAATTATTTTAATTTTACAAATTTGCACAGTGATTGATTGGTTTAACTTGTTGAAAACTATATATATACTGGGGGTACCAAACATATATATATATATATATATATACACATTTTAAGAAATGTTATCTATGTATTACTTTTTAAAGTTGAATTGAATTATGGTGGTAGCAATGTGTAGTATGATGTTTGCTCAAAAGATGGCATTAATCAAATGAACTGTAGCATCACCATATGACAGGTAAGACAGTCAAAGAAAATAGGGGAAGCACAGTTGTTGTTCAAGGAGTGCAAGACCATTTTGAAGTGGTATTTGAAATTCAAGAACATTGTGGAAGCACAATATGGAGGCGTGAATATGCAACAGACCCTCCAACACACCTAACAACTGCACACATTCATGATAAGTCTGAGACTCATGGTGCTGCGTATGATGTGCATGAGGGAAGATCTGGGAGGCCTCCCACAGCAACAAGCTGCTGCTTCTGTTACATCAACTTTGCTCAAGCAGTAGTTTGCCATAATCAGAAGTGTCTGGAGGCTGATGGTAACCACTTTGAGCACCTTTTGTATTATAATTGTGAAGTCAAATGTGACTTTTATTTATCTTTTGTTATAGATATATATGGAGTATTACAATTTTAATAGTTTTTTCCTTTCTTAAAACGTGTATACATTTTTTGGCACCCTCCGTACATTCCCTTAAAATTCTGATTTGTAAAAAAATTTAGAAGAAACACTACAAGAAGTTAAATTTTATTTTATACTTCTTTAAACATTTTATAATTTTATAGTTCTTTCATAATTCTTGAACTACACACTTCACTAACAGCATTATAAAGCTGGTATAGAAGCTCCTCATTTTATGTCCAGATCACAGGAAGTTAAGAGTCTTGCTGTGCGTAGTGATATGGGTAAATGTGTTACAAAGGAGTTGGCTGAAAACCAATCCATTAAAATGACAGCTTTCACAACAATGTGACTATCATTACACTACCAAACTGTATGTTTAAAAAATTATCAAAAGCACAAAATAAATTTGAACAACAAAGTAAAGGAGGTAGAGACAGACTCATCAGAAACAGAGCTCAAAGCAATGATTATAAAAATGCTCAGGGAACTTAATGATAATTTCAACAGAAGCATAAAGCGTAAAGGAAGACATACAAACCATTTTAAAGGACCAGGCAGAAATAAAGATTACATTAACTGAAATGAAGGATGGAATAAAAGTCACCAAATTAGATGAAGTAGAAGTGCAAAGCAGTGATTTGCAAGAAAATCCAGCAGAAAATATCCAATCAGAACAACAAATAGAAAAAAGAATCCAAAAAAATGAGAATGGTTTGAGATTCCTCTGGCACAACATTACGCTTAACAACATTCGTATCACAGGCCTACCAGAAGGTAGAGAGGAAAAGCAAGGAATCGAGAACCTATTTAAGAAATAATGACTGAAAATTTTCCTAATCTGGTGAAGAAAATAGACATACAAGTCCAGGAAACACAGAGAGTCCCAAACAAGATGATCCCAAACAGGAACACACCCAAGACACATCATAATTAAAATGGCAAAAGTTAAAGAAAAAGAGAAAATTCTAAAAACAGCAAGAAAAATGCAAGTAGTAACTTACAAAGGGACACCCATTTGACTCGCAGCTGATTTCTCACCAGAAACTTTACAAACCAGAAGTGATTGGCAGAAAATAGTCAACCTGATGAAAACCAAGGATCTACAACCAAGAATCAAGTGTCCAACAAGGGTAGCATTTGAAATTGAAGAACAGATAAAGAGCTTCTCAGAAAAGAAAAAGCTAAAGGAATTCATCACCGCCAAACCAGTACTACAAAGAATGTTAGATTGGAGGAGGGATGGGAGAGGGGGTAAAATAAGAGAAAGGGATTGAGAAGTTTGGTTTGGTTGTTATAAGGCAATAATCATGGGGATATAGAGTATAACATGGGAATAAAGTCAATAACGTTGCAGTAATTTTGTGTACTAGATGGGTACTAGATGGGAGGAGAGCTGGAGGGATGCGTAAAAAAGGGGAAGTAATCAAGAAGTACAAATTCAAAGTCACAGAATAGTCACAGGGATGTAAAATGCAGTATAGGGCATATAGTCAACAATATTGTAATAACTATGTGTGGTGTTGGGGGAACCAGATGTATTGGAATGAGGATTTAGTAAGTTACATAAATGACTCATCACTGTGCTGTACACCTATCGTTACAATATTGTATGTAAAATGTAATTGAAAAATAAAATGTCTCAAAACGAAGAAAAATTTTAAAAATTTAAGAAAAGATCAAGATGGTCAATTTTATGTGATGTGTGTTCTATTACAATCAAAAATTAAAAAGGCAGAGGTCTTCCCAGCACAACTGTAAACTCTTTAGTGAAGGCAATGATGTCTTCTATCTGAACTTCCTCCCTAATCATCTCCACAACCCCTAACAAATCTCATTCTTTCCTCTAGACTATGAATCTAGTAACAGTATTCCATGCTCTGTGATGGTCCTTCTCCCCTGTTTGTCACTAAAAAAAATAATAAATAAATAAAAATAAGAAGACAGAATGACTGAAACAATTTATCAGTTTAGAGTGATTATTTCTAGTAATAATTTTCACCACATTTTAGTCTTATTTCTTTAATATCTCAATAACTTTGATAAGGTTTTCTTCATTCTCCCTCTATCCTAAAGCTCTTACACATTAGAAATGACATAAAATCACAGCAAAAACATTTAAAACAGGGAAGTAATGGTCATTTTTTTATTGGCCAAAACTAAAAAAGGAATTCATGTTTGAAGTAGCATTTTTACTATGGAATTTGAAATATCATAGGCATTATTGTATTACTCACCTTAAGTAGCACGCATTTAATGCCATTCTTATTAGTTATAGTTTCAAAAAGTAAAGCAGGCATCACTGGATAGTCATTCATAAACAAGTAAAAGCAATTACAGTGCTTTTCCTTCATTTTGATAAATCTTTGCTTATAAATAATAACAGAATATAAACGAGAATATTAATTTTTAATGAAGTCTTCCTTTTTCCAATTAAGCTGCTTCTCTTTGATTCTGTGTATCATAATTTATAGAATGTAAAGAAGAGGGTAAGGAGTTAGCAAGCATGTCTAAAAACCTCCAAAAAGATTGCTAAGTTTCTAATTATGAAAGAAGCCAATATATCCTCATTAAAAGAAGCAAACAGTATTTTTAAAAAATCCCTTATCGGTCCTCATCTCCAACTTACCCTTTCTAGAGGCAGTCACAGTTAAACTTGTTAGGTATGCTTTCAAATGCTTTCTATGTTTACATCAAAATGCACTTTTTAATACAAATAACATTATACTGTTGCATAATTTATTTTTAACCTATTATATAGTAGTTCATTTTCCAAGTCGGTGTATGCTAGCCAGCCCCTTTTGATGGATGTTTAGGCTGCTATTTCCAGTTTATCAGTAAAATTAATGCTGCATTGAACATTTATTGATATATCTTTGCATTCTTGTGCAAATAGTGTTTTAGGACAAATGCTTATAAGTGGGACTGCAAGCTCAAAAGATATACACATTTAAAATTTTATTTAATTTGTTAAAATTTCTAAATTGCTTCTCAAAAAAGTACATACACCTGTGAGTAATGTATGAGAATTAGAAAATGGAATGGAATGGGCTGACTGTTGGAAATCTGTGTCTTTAAGTTATTCCCCTAACAGTAGTTTTTGATATCAGCTGGGATGTTTTTATCTTCTTTCTTTTATCCCCTATAAAAGTCATCTGGCTGGGTAGTGAATTCTGTATAATTGGAACTGAAACTCCTACCCTACCCCCATACTATTAGCAGTAGAAACTAAGCAAATGAGTTAACTAGCTATCATTATTTTTCTGTAGAGAGGTATGTGTTTTGAAATAAAGACATATCGACTATCTACATTTTTCTTTTAGATCTCAGATTTCCTATCTCTAGTTTCTGATGACCATATTTTTAATGCCATGTTTAAAAAGGGAAGTTTCAAGACACAATGGCAAAACTTACCAGTCTCCATGCCCTTGCACCTGTAGTAAACATGGTTGCTAGTTCATGCTTTCTGGAGAAAAATGCCTTTTCCAGAATTCATATTCTAAAATAAATGTTATCATACTAATTCAGCTCATATTAACATAGAATTTTACAGTTTACACACCTCTTTCATATACAAGGTCTGGCGGAAGTAACTCCAGATCTTTTATGTGACTGTCTCCCCACAACATGGACAGCAATTTGAACATTTCACCTAAAATGTCTTAAGTGTACTTCAGTGTGATATTGTTATGTTACAGAATTACATGCTTATGATTTTGTAATAAAAGATTTGGTATAGATTACCAGCTCATAAAAACAGGGTGTTATTTATGCCAGACCCTGTATATTGTTTTATTTGATTTTCTCAACAACCAGTGTTGTGTGTGGAAAGGTATTATTATCCCCACTTAATAGATGAAACAAGGTCACACAATCATGAAATAGTAGCTAAAACTAGTAGGGCTTGAACTTTCCATACCACTATGCTGCCTCTTTCATATATATCAGGATAACACATTTCTTTTTGTAGATATTTTATTCCATGGTGATAACATTCACTTCCTAAATCCCCTTTAGAACAAGATGAAATATAAATTTAAAAAGAGGGGGACCCATATAAAAAAAGGAAATACATTTTCCTTTTTCATGAATTTATTATTTTTCTGAAGAAGTCATTCTTTATCATTTAGGTAAACTGTACCTAAACATATAGTCTGTGACATTTTAATAAATGTGTGAACAGTTCTAAGATAAGGACAATTTAAAATTGTCATACTAACTGCTAATCACATTATATATATATCTATATATATCTATATATATATATATCTATATATATATATAGATATATATCTAGGTTTCATCATATTTCTTACTCATTTTCACCTTTTTTATTCGTATTTACCATATATAAGTTTCATCATATTTCTTTCCTACAACTAACCATAAAGTCACAGGACTATTCTGTTTCAGATTTGCTGTAAATAAGAAAAAATCTCTTGATTTTTTATTGTAAGGATCATAAGTGCTGGTCAGCAATTAACTGATCTACAGATAACATGGTTTTGGAAAGAATTGTTAAGTCTTGCCATTTTGAAAAAATATTATAAAAAATTGTTTTCCTTTTTTGATCCACGTTGATAGCAGCATTGATTTCAGTTTTCTTCTTAACACATTATGATAATAATTTCTGGTGTTTAATTAAGGCTAAAGGAAAATGATCTGAGCATTCTCAGTACCTTTCCTGATCTTTATTTTTAGGAGGGCCATCACATAGTGGAACAAAAATTTGGGTATCTGGAGAACTAGACTCTTGCATAGGCTGTATACTGAGTGTGCACTGTTTGGTTTTTCTTTTCTGGGCTTTAGTTTCCTCCTCTCTAAAATGAAGGGGTTTATTAGTTCCAGACTATCATCCCAAGGATCCATTTTAGCTCTAGCATCACCATTGTAAAACCTATTAACCAACATTTGTTGAGACAAGTTATTCTAGTGTATAGACAACATTGTGGGAGTATCTGTGGACAATAAAAAAGTGGCTTATCCTCTAAAAGAAATAAGTTACAACAATTACTGAATACTAACGAGCCCAATGGCCCCAAACAGGTAGCACCTTGTGATATGGTTCAGGACACTAGGACATTTGACCTGTAGGACCACATCAGGCCACTTTAAGTATTAGGTAACAATTTCTGTGCACTAAATGGTTGCCTAGTGCGCTTAGTAAAAGCAGAATACCTAAATTGGAATCACACTGTATACTGTTAAAAAACATGAGAAAAGAAAAATGATATTAAAGTATTAACAGCAAAAATAAAAACAAAATAAGTGAAAATTCCTCCTGCAACTGCAACTCAATTCCTACATTTTAAACTAGAGTTCAGGTGTTGGATCCACCGTCCATCCCAAAGGCAAAGTTTTTCTATCAGTCTCCAAAACATCGTTAGGAAGGTACAGAAAACAATCATAGGTATCTGTATTATTCAAATCAACCCCAAATAAACTTTCCCAGGGGTAGTGAGCGGCTCAACATAGAAGGTGCCTTTTGCGGCCTCCTACTCCCGTTCAGGCCTGCAAAGCAGCTGACGGCACTCACGGTGGCTAGGCAACGGTCAGAGCATTCCCGGCGGTGTAAGCCCCGCCTCTTGAGCTGCTTCCGCCACCCCGCGCCTCGAATCTCCTCTTCTCATTGGTGGGCCGGGGAAAAGCCTCGGACAGTGCGTTCATTTCCGGCCAGGGAGCGCGCGGGTTGATTCGTCCTTCCTCGGCCGCGGGTGCTCGCAGCTCGGAAATGGCGGGTAAGTTCCCGGGAAAAGTTTACCAAGGGGAGGGGACGGATAGCTTTGGGAAGGAACGCCGAGGCGGTGGTGACAGTGCCCTCCTGGAACTTTCGAGCTCTAGCCTGGGTTCCAGAAGGCCTGCTCCAGCCTGGAAGTACAGAACTCTAAGCGCAGCTCCCTGTCGGCAGAGGTTCGTGCCCCGCCCCCATCTGCTGGGTGTTCTGCGCCTTCGGCGAAGAACTTGGTCCCTGTGGAGGGACAGAGAGGCTAGGGATAAGCGTCGCGATTTGAGCTTGTAAGGTGCTAGGTGCTTTGAGGCCTGTTTTTCTTCTGGGTCCATTTGTCCACTGCTGCTTCAGCTCGTCAGGTTTGTTCCCGCCAGCTGATTTTAATACTCAGATCCTCCTCCTCTTCCAGATCTCCCTCCACTTTTCACTGCCGTCAACTTAAGAGCTAGCACCTTGCTGACTTGCCCAGCACTAGGGCTTTCACTTGAATCTTGACTGACTTCGTAGTCGTCTCCTTCATCTCTCATACTTTAGATCCTAGGATCTGTTTAGATTTCCTGTGAGAAAAAGGTTCTTAAATTCTTCCTTCATCTAAACTTCTCATTTAGAATGTGTCTAGTACAGTGTAATTCTCGTCTTTCTATTCTCTTTATTCTCTTCAGTTTACATTTAATAACTAATAATTGCTATTATTTTGTACGTGTATTAAGACTGTTTTGATGTGAATATATACTTTTTTTTTTACTCCCCCAATTACATACCTTTTGACGTGATGGGAAGAAACTTCTTTTCTCTTTCCCCCATGCATTCATAGTAGTCTCACTACACTTTTCTGGATGTGCTGGATAGACAGGCTATAGCATGAGCTCTACAGATGCTTAAGGAAGGGTTTAGTATCTTGGGGTACACTGCTACTCTAAAAGAGAGGGGAATATGTATTGCATAAGGTGTACATATTATAAGAATTAGAGTCTCAGCTCCACCTATTAGTTGGGTACCCTTAAGCAAATAAATCTCCTTCTAAGCCTGAGGGTTTGAATATGAAATGGGGCTGATATAGTATCTGCTTATGTTACAGAATTGTGGGGATTAAGCTAATACATGATTTCAAAATTTTGTTGCTTAGATTATACATAAATTCCTCCAGGTGGGTTCTGTTAATTTCAGTTTTGTAGATTAGGGTCAGAGAAGTCAAGAACGCACTCCAGTTCACAGATCTAGTAAATAAATGAAGACTGGATGTGCATACAGGAATTCTGATTCCAAATTATTAATCTCTGCTACCTCAAGTCTTCCCCATTTTCTTTGTATGTGTATTTTAACCACTCATTGAAGTTTATTGTGCCACTTTTATTTCTGCTGATGCTTTTTTATTTTTTGAACTTTTACTAATTTTTATTTGCTAAGAAATTTATTGCCTTTTTTGCTTGAAAGTTCCTCTTGATAATGATTTCTTCCATTATTAATTGTTATGAATATTGATCGCTAGCCATGTTGTAAAATCATTTGATTATTCCAGTAGCCTGGAATAGTTGATGACTATGTACAGATGATAAAAAAAAGTTTTTGATACTGTGCAAATTTTCTAAACCTGTCCCCATTTCTTCTCTTATCCTAGAGATAATCATAGTTGCCAGTTTCTTGTGTATCCTTCCTGAGATAATCTATGCATTATCAGTTGATGGGTTTTTAATGGTTGGTCTGGAAGTACTCTGGGTAGAATTTTTCCAGTATTGGAAATGAAATGCTATTGTAATTATCAAAGGACATTCTCATTTTATTTCTTAGTAAAGCAGTGGCATCCTTTTTATTATTTCTTTTAAGAAGGTTTACATAGGTATAAATCCTAGCAGGTAATTTATTTTAGTATTAAATGTTCAGAACTCTCAGTAATCTGTCATGTTAATTTTTAGGTTTACTTATTTATGTAAAGCACGTCTAGTTCACAAGTCTTTATCTCAGAAATGATGGTTTGTCTGTTTTATAATGAGTCATTCATACTCTGTACATTTATTTAGGAGTATATGGAGAATGACCTGTACTTTCACGATCTATTAAAATGCTTTAAATCAAGGTGTCCAGCCTTTTGGCTTCCTTGAGCCACACATAAAATACACTAATACTAACGATAACTGATGAGCTAAAAAGAGGTTCGTGTATAATTTTCATAATGTTTTTAAAAAGTTTACAAATTTGTGTTGGGCCGCATTCAAAGCCACCCTGGGCCACATGCGGCCTGCAGGCCACAGGTTAGACAAGCTTGCTTGAAATCTTACCTTTATTCTAATTAAGAACCACTACTTTTAGGTTTGACAATTTAAACCTCTTCCAACCTGGCCTTTTAAAAACCCTTTTCTTTTAGGATTTGGTGCTATGGAGAAATTTTTGGTTGAATACAAGAGTGCGGTAGAGAAGAAACTGGCGGAGTACAAATGTAACACCAACACAGCAATTGAACTAAAATTAGGTATGTATGCCATTTCTCAACTTCAGTACCATTGACATTTTGAATTAGATAATTCTTTGTTTGGATTAAATATTTCTTTGTTATTCTAAGCATTGTAGGATGTTTAGCAGTATCCCTGGTCTCCACTGACTAGATGACAGTAACATCCTCCAGTTGCAACAACCATAAGGTGTGTTCTGACATTGCCAAATATCCCATGAGGATGATGATTAAAGTTGCCCCTGTTAGAGAACACTATGCCAGATTAAAGGAGCATGAGCATATTCTACTACAATAGCTATTGCCCGATTACCTTCCAAAAAAGTACCTACACTTACACCAGAATTTTTTGAGATTGCCATTTTACCTATGCCCTGGTTAGTGTTGCATATTCTCATTAAAAACAAAAAACTCCTGCTTTTCTGCTGGGTGAAAATGGTTTTTTTTAATATGCATTTTGTATATTAGTGAAATTCATAACTTTTCTTTTTATTCCTTTTGGTCATCTTTTTTCTTACATAAATTTACTGTTTTCCACAGCAACTGTACCATTTTACATTTCCACCAGCAATGTACAAGAGCTCCAGTTTTACCCCATTCTTATCAACACTTGTTATTTTCTGTTTTTTTTTATATTATAGCCAGCCTAGTAGGTATAAAATGATATTTATTGTGATTTTATTTGCATTTCCCTAATGACAAATTATGTTGAGCATCTTTTCATGCATTTGTTTGCCATTTGTATATCTTCTTTATAAAAGTGTCTGTTCATATCCTTTGCCTTATTTTTTAATTGAGTTGTCTTTTTATGTTTTTAATAAATATATCTTTTATTTTAAAATATATTTTAAAAATTCATAACCTTACTGGATTCTCTTACGGTTTTGGGGAGTGACTTCAGCTGATTTTCTTTGTTTTTCCTAGGCATACAATCACAGCATCTGAACATTTTGGTAAATTCACTTTCTTTTAGGTATAGGGTCCAGTAGAAGTAACACCCAGACTTGAGTTATGAATTTATTACAAAATCATAACCATACATGCTTATGATTTTGTAATAAAAAAATTTGGTATAGATTACCAGCTCATAAGAAAGAAGCGCTATTTGTGCTTTACATTTTGTTTTCTTTTCACATTGCATTGGCTAGCACTTTCAAAACTGTTAAAAAATAGCAGTCATCCCCATTTTATTTAACAAGAATGATTGTAGTATTTCTTCTCTAAACATGATCCTGGCTTATCACATTGCAGAGTATTTTGTTTTGCAGTTTTTATTCAGATATGTATAGTAGAGTTTATCATATGCCCTTTTGGTTTCCATGGAAATCATTTTCATTATATTATGTTAAATATGATATATATAATATGTAATATTTAGTATGATAGATTTTATTTTTAGATCTTTAGATTTTGAAGCATTCTTGCACTTCTAAAGTGAATACTTCAATATATTTTAATGTATCAATGAAGACTATTTTATATTATTTGTTTTTACATTGTCATTTATAGGTAGAATTGGTTTATTTTTCTTTGTGTTTCCTTTTTAGGAGAGGTATGGGTCAGCTTTTGTATTCTCTGTCACTACTTCTCTGGCTTTCTCACTTTACTACTCCCACTCTCACCAGTTTTAAAAGCATTAGATTTACCTAATCATTAAAGGTATGAGGGAGTTCCCTGATGGTGTGGCGGCTTAAGGCTTCAGAGCTGGCGCTGTCAGCGCTGCGGCCTGGGTTCAATTCCCAGCCAGGGACCTACCCACATACCAAAAAGCAAAACAAACAAAACAAACAAACAAAAAATAAAGGTATGAAACAATTCATCTGAATCATAATGAAGAGGGCCTCTTACACCATTTAATGCTTTTTTTTTTTTTTTGCCGTAATACAATTTAGATTGCATTTTTAGGCTTTTGGTATGCATGCCTTTTTTTTTTGTTTTTATTTATATTTTTATTATTTTTTATTACATTTTACCTACAATATTATAATGGTTTCAGGTGTATAGCACATTGATGAGTCATTTACCTATCTAACATCACACACAGTTACTCCAAACTTCTTGACTATATTCCCATGTTATACACTGTATCTCCCTGATTATTGCCTTGTGACAAACTAAATTTCTCCATCTCTTTCCTTTATTTTACCTAGTCTCCCAACCCTCTTGCCATCTTAAAGAAGTCCCTCTAACATTCTTTGTAGTACTGGTTTGGTGGTGATGAATTCCTTTAGCTTTTTCTTTTCTGAGAAACTCTTTATGTGTTCTTCAATTTCAAATGCTAGCCTTGTTGGACACTTGATTCTTGGTTGTAGATCCTTGGTTTTCATCAGGTTGACTATTTTCTGCCAATCCCTTCTGGTTTGTAAAGTTTCTGGTGAGAAATCAGCTGCGAGTCAAATGGGTCTCCCGTTGTAAGTTACTATTTGCATTTTTCTTGCTGTTTTTAGAATTTTCTCTTTTTCTTTAACTTTTGCCGTTTTAATTATGATGTGTCTTGGGTGTGTTCCTGTTTGGGATCATCTTGTTTGGGACTCTCTGTGTTTCCTGGACTTGTATGTCTATTTCCTTCACCAGGTTAGGAAAATTTTCAGTCATTATTTCTTAAATAGGTTCTCGATTCCTTGCTTTTCCTCTCTACCTTCTGGTAGGCCTGTGATGCGAATATTTTATGCGTAATGTTGTGCCAGAGGAATCTCAAACCATTCTCATTTTTTGGATTCTTTTTTCTATTTGTTGTTCTGATTGGATGTTTTCTGCTGGATTTTCTTGCAAATCACTGCTTTGCACTTCTACTTCATCTAGTTTGGTGACTTTTATTCCATCCTTCATTTCAGTTAATGTAATCTTTATTTCTGCCTGGTCCTTTAAAATGGTTTGTATGCCTTCCTTTATGCTTTATGCTTCTGTTGAAATTATCATTAAGTTCCCTGAGCATTTTTATAATCATTGAGCTCTATTTCTGATGGGTCATCTGTCCTGATCTCTTACTTTTTTTATCTGTTGTTTGGATTTATTTTGAGCTTCCGTTCTCTGGTTTCTCATTTTGGCAACCTTTCTGGACTCTTGCTGCTGCATTTTCTTTCATGTTTGCTGCTGATACTGAGCAGGCAGAGGTCTAGGGGCGAGGGACGTTTGCAGCTCTGTTTTTTTCCTGGGCTTGCGGCGGGGCACGAGGCGGTTGCAGGGGGAGAGGTAGAGGTCTTGCAGGTCTTGCAGGGAGTTTGGGCATGATTGCACCTTTCTGTTCTCAGTTTGCCCGGCCTACGGATTCTGCCCTGAGCCTTGGATCAGTCCTGTTTGCTGGTTGTGGGCTGAGAAACGAGCACGGCCCTCTCGTTCCTTCTCCTTCCTGGGCAGAGAGCATGTGCGCTGCGGCTCCTCCTCACCCAGCCGCTCCCCCTCCTCTGGGAACCAGAGTGAAGTCTGACTGCTATGGTTTGCGGGTTGGTCTATACCTCCTGGGACCAAAGTGAGGTGGGTGCAGTATCTCATGTCCCACCTCTGGGCCTCCTTGCCTCTGTCCTGTGCACCAAGTGAGTCCCGGAGCGCTCTTCTGCCGCCTTCTTCCTCTCTTCCCCAGTGGTAGAGTTCAAGCAGGGACCCGTGCGGCCATGTCCCCAATCTTTTTATTTCTCCTTTGTTTAACCCTTTGCCTGCCTGCAGGTACCTTGGTGCAAGGAGAGGGTTTCTTAGCTGTGATTGTGCGATGTGGTCCTTGGTTGAGGTATAGGTGTTTTATAGTTGTAATCTCCAGAGGAGTTCTTCTGAGGTCCCTCTCACACCACCTTTTGTTGCTCCTTGTATGATGTATTTTTTACCCTTCTATTTTTTTAACTTGTCTTTCATTGTAAGTATATCTTTTATAGAGAGCATATTTGGATTTTGTTGTATAACTTTTTTTACCTAGTCAGTTTATTCCCTTTACATTTATTGTTTGTTGATTTTGTCATTTTTTTTATTGCTGCTTCCTTGTACTGTCTCATTCCTATCTTTTGCTATATATGTAATAGTTTGCCCTTATTCCTTACTCTCTTGTATACTAAATTATACTGAACAACCATATAACCTATTATTAAAATACAATGTATTCTACTGAGATAATCTATATTTCAAGTTCATTCAGCACTATGAGTTACATACACCATGTTGCGTGCACTTATCTGGGCACTGGAAATAAGACAGTATACAGACAGTCCTTCTCTTCATGGAACTTTCATTCTGGCTATGAGAAACAGACATAAATACATGACAAATTGTGATATGTGTTATGGAGAGAATATAGGGTGTATAGGTCCTACTGTTAAGGTGACATTTGAGTAGATACTAAAAGAAGTGACTCTGTGAGCCCTGTAGGTAGCTCAAAGAAGCGTGTATGTACCAGGGCCAAAGAATAGCAAGTGCAGAATGTGGTGGACGTGTTCAGGGAACATTAAGGAAGCCATTGGGAGTGAAAAGAGGATGGATATCTGGAAACCAAATGGTGAAAAGTGTTTGAAGAAGGAAGAAGTAATCAACTTTGTCAAATATTGCTGGTAGTTGTAGTAACATAAGGACTATTGGGATTTAGTGATTTAATGATTTTTTTTCCAAGGGAAGTGATAGAGTCATAGGATCTACCTCTTCATAGTAGTTTAAGAGCAATTAA
Source organism: Lyroderma lyra (assembly GCA_004026885.1). Classification (NCBI taxonomy): domain Eukaryota; kingdom Metazoa; phylum Chordata; class Mammalia; order Chiroptera; family Megadermatidae; genus Lyroderma; species Lyroderma lyra. The sequence continues at coordinate 59,034 of PVJL010000769.1, read as the reverse complement.
GAGGAGAGGAATTAGAGAAGTGGAGTATAACCGTTTTTGAAGAGTTTTGCTGTAAAGTGGAGTTGAGAAATGGGATAGCTAGAAGAGATGGGATGAAAAGTTAGATAACATTTTTATTTCTTAAAAAGTAATATACAATTTACTTACAATGAAATGCATACTTATTGAGTGTATAATTTGGTGAGGTTTATGGGTCACCCCCCACCCCCCAATAGCTGTTTTAAAATTTTTTATATTTAAAACCCAGTTTTTGGGGATTGAGTCATACAGCAGATATTCCTCTTTGTTTGTTTATTTTGTTTTGTTTTTGAAACAATTGCAAATTTAAGGAAAAGTTGGAAGTATAAATACAAAGACCTTTTTCCCCCCTGAACTATTTGAGAATAAATTGCTTACTTGGTGAACTATCACCACAAATACTTTAGTGTATATTTCCTATGAACAGGAACATTATCCTATATAAACAGAATATAACCATCAAAATTAGGAAATTAATATCAATACATTATTACCACCTAATTCAGACTCCATTCAAGTTTTCCTAGTTGTCCCAAAATGCCCTTTACAGCAAAAGGATCCAGTTTAGAATGAGAGCTTACATTTATTTTCCTGTCTCTCTTGTCTCCTTCAGATTGGAATAATTGTCTGTCTTTGTTGATGTTGATGACCTTGACACTTTTGAAAATTGCAGGCTATTTGTAGAATGTCCCTCAGTTTTGTGTTTGTCTAATGTTTACTCATGATTTATTTCAGATTATACTTCCTTAGGTAGGAATATTGCAGAAGTGATGCACACATCTCATTGTACCCTTTCAGGCCACATATTGTATGATTCCATTTATGTGAAATATCCAGAATAGGCAAATTTAGAGATTTTATTTTGTTTCTTTCACAGTAATTACTGTATTTGTGTAAGTGTTGAGTTTTCTTGTTTTTCTTTTTAAGAATAGAAAACTCACACATTTCCTTATTTATTATTAAAAGGACTAACCTTGATTCTTTGTACCCCTAACACCAATAGTTTATTCCTTTTGCCTAGGTCTAGGACTTTTACCTTAAAAACCCTCTTTTGAGTAGATAACTTTCATTGGAATCTCTATGAGGAGCTTTTGAACAGTATTTTAGAAATATGCCATGTGGTTGAAGGTGTACAGTGAATAAGTCTTCATGTAATAATGCCTAATATAAAAACTTAACTTAATTGGATAGTAGAAGATCTTTGATAAAGTATATAGCATTGATTTTAAAGAGTTTTCCTTGGATTTTTATATTTAAAATCTAATCAAATCCAAACAGTAAATATTTAAGGTAAGTTTTTGCCTTAAGCTGTTTGAGTTTTATTATACTTTAAAAAACTCATCACTTTCTTTTTCTTTTAGTTCGTATTATCTATGGACTAAATTCCGTGCTAAAATAGTAAAAACCTCATTAATTTGAATGAAAGAAGCATTAGATGGCTAATCCAAATTACAGAAATAGTTATTATAACGAGGCTTATGACACTTTTCTTTTTCATTACTTGTCTTCTTCTCTATTGATGTCTACCCAACACTACCAAAGCCCTATAAATTATACTACAAGGAGTAGTTTAAAATTAATTTTTAATAATCTCTGGATTTCCAAACATTTTTAAAGAAGAGATGCAGTAGTTGGGAATTTTTATGTTAATGAGTATAAACGTATTGGGATGCTTACTTTTGTATGAAATATTACAGACATGCAAAAAATATAGAGTAAACTAATGAATGTTTGTGATGCCATCACTCAGCTTTTTCAAATCTTAACATTTTGCTGTATTTGCCCAGGACCTTTTTTTCTTAAAATTTTTATTATGAAAATTTGCAAATACATAGAAAAGTTTAGAGACTAGAACAATACTTGCCTATATACTTGACACCTACATTCAGCAGTTAACATTTTGTCATATTTGCTTTAATAGTTGTATTTTGCTGAATTATCTGAAAGCAGGTTTTTGAACATTATGACAATTTCCTCAAAGCACATATCCTAACATGATTATTCACATATATAACCACAATACCATTATCACACTTAAGAAAATTAATGGTAATTCCTTGATATCATGTATTAATTTTCTGGTTTCCCTGGCTGTCCTTGAAAGTATTCAATGGCTTTAAAAAAAAAAAATTACTTAAAACAGAATCCAGTCAATGATTATGTTATGTTTGGCTATAACGTTCTTTAATCCATGTTAATCTAGAATAGTTCCTCTTTCCCACACAGGGAATTTCTCCCTAATGCCATTGATTTATTTGGAAGAGTAGTCGTGTAAAATTAGTAGACAAATCTACATTCTAGATTTTTCTATTTCCTTTTAGTAGTATGTAACTTGTTTCCTTATCCTCTCTTTATAGTTCCTTTTCTTTTTTTTTTTTTTTTTTTTTTTTTTTTTTTTTTTTTTTTTTTTTTTTTTTTTTTTTTTTTTTTTTTTTTTTTTTTTTTTTTTTTTTTTTTTTTTTTT
>PVJL010000769.1:0-56452 GCA_004026885.1 Lyroderma lyra | reverse complement strand
GACATAAAGCTGGACTAGATCTAGGATAAATTTTTGTTTTTTTAATGGTTGTATTTGGTTTTTTTTTTTTTGGTTTTTGTTTTTAATTTTCATTTATTAATTTATTTTTTGTATGTGGGTAGTTCCCTGGCTGGGAATCGAACCCAGGCCGCAGCGTTGACAGAGCCAGCCCTGAAGCCTTAAGCCACTACACCGCCAGGGAACTCCCAGGATAAATTTTTTTATACATCATACTGTATTGAATCAGGAGGCACATAACGTTCGACTGTCCAACAATGAGTGATTCTAATTTAAGATCCCTTGGAAAGAGGATGACTGCCAGATCTCTACAATGAAAAGATACCTTTGCTTCTGTAAATATGTAATCTGCTAGATACTTTGGTAACTTGCGAATGATCTGCTCTGTGAGAACAGTGTTAGAAATTTTTCATCCACAACTTAACGTTTTTTGTTTTTCAGTTGCTTAAGGAATTTTTTTTTTTTTTTTTTGGTAAAGGTTTTCTTCATAAGATAAATTATATCGGGAAAATTTCCAGTAATATTAGTGCTCACAATACATGCAAATATAAATAACAGGTTACCCAATTTTGGATTGGTAGAAATTAAAGTTGAGGGTACAGAGTATTGTCAAGAGTGTGGGAAACAAAGGAGTTTAAGTCGTTGCTATGGGTATGTAAACTGTTACAATGTTTTTAGAGAGCACTTAAATAGTATTTATAAAAATATTTTAATACTTTTACTAAGCATTTCTACTGCCAGGAATTTACCTTGTCTGTACTTGTAAAAGCACAGCAGGCTGTATATAAGGATGTCATTACAGCATTACTTTTGATAGCAAAGAATAAAAAACTAGGAACAACATAAATATTATCTTACAATCATAAAGAATGATGTGATGACATAGGCTTTATCAAACTCAGATTATTCTTGTTCTCAGAATGTTTCTTATAGCTTTCTGTTTTTGTTTCCTTGATGCTATAGCTTTTCTTATCTCAAAGTATTGTTTTTGGTTTTGTTTTCTTTTACTCTTTGTACTGTGTATAAACATACAGAAAAATTAAAACTAAATCAGATGCCTCTATCGTACCTAGTTTTATAATTGTTAGAATCAGTAGTTTTTTGATGCTGAAGCACTCAAAGTGATATTCTAATTTTCATTGTTCATTTGTTTCTTGAGAATCCAGTGTAAATCATATAATGGAAAAGCAACATGTTAAGTGAGAAAAATGTTGGTTGTATCCTAGTTTAGTGAAATCCTTGAAATGAAAATACCTGGCACCTTTAATATCTGTATTTTTTTACTCTTTTAAACAGTTCGTTTTCCTGAAGATCTTGAGAATGACATTAGAACTTTCTTTCCCGAATATACCCATCAACTCTTTGGGGATGAGTAAGTAACTTAGTAAGATGTTTACTTACTTAGTATGGTAAATAAAATAAAAAAACTTTCATTCTTTTATTTTTTAAGATTTAGAAATCAGAATTTATTTTCTTTACCTTTACTTTTCATGTAATTTATTTTAAAAATATATATTAGAATGGCATTTTGACATTGAGACACCAATTTACTATCATTTAGTACTAGAGATGCATTATCTCATTCTCATAACAGCCTTGGCAATAATATTACTTGTTACATTGTACATTGCTGGAATTGGATAGTTGCCTAAGGATCTATGAATGGCCAAAGTTCAGATTCAGGCAATCTCACTGTAGAGCCAGTATTCATAACTACTACTTTTTACTTTCTACCTCTTTGCTCTATTGCTTCTACTACAGAATATACTCCCCTAAATCTAGAAAGCTCAAGAATTTCTCGTTATTACTGTATCAGATGTCATTTTATGTGCTTTTAAATCTTAATAATTGTATTTGATTACATACTGATTCATGGCAAAATTTGATCTTTCCTATCTTAAAGAGGTTTCACATAAGAACGTTTTCTTGTTGGGTTTGTCTTTAAAGAGCTATTTATTCTCTTCCTCTTGCTACTATTTAAAAACTCTTTCTGTGGTAATACTGGGTAGGATCTAATTTTATAGATAATGGCTTCTTAATGGTATTTTCCATGTTCACTTGTGTGGTTTGCATGTTATTGAAAGTCATATGCTGGTATGTCCATCTTCTAAGGTAGACAGATTGACAGTCACCTAAGTATGATAACCCTGTATCTTATGACCCAAGCATGACATTAGTCTTTGATCCTAGTACCATTGCCATTCCTTTCTACTGCGCATAACTCTCAGAGTCCTGGAATGGACACTGCTCATATTTTATTTTGGTAGTCTAGACAGAAATCTGGAAATGAAATTGCTTCTTTCAAGCATTCTTCTTTCAGAATTTACTTTTTAAAAAAAGCTTTATTGAGAGAATTTACAATATAATTCATCTATTTAAAGTGTACAGTTCACTGGTTTTTAGCATATTCAGAGTTGTGCAATCATCCACAATCAATTTTAGAGCATTTTCGTCACTCCCACCAAAATACTCATACACAGTTAGCAGTCCTAGACCAGACCTAGGCAGCCTTTTTCAGGGAAGGGATTACTTCTGATTTTCTCCAAGTCTCGCAGTCTATTAGCTATTTATTTTCGTCTGCTCAAGTACACACAGCTTCCTTGATTGTGAAACGCTGATTCTCACCTGTAGCAGGTGTATGTGTGTGTGCAAAAAATGTGTTTCTTTTACTTTTAGCTACCTAGCTGCTAGGCCCTGGTGTAATATGTCATCCACTACGACACCTTTTTCTTAATTCAGGTGGTCATCCCAAAATTGTTTGGTAGTCCACCGGAGGACCACGATTGATGTCTTGCCCAGCCTGTGCGTCTCTAGACTTACCTATTCTGGATCTTTTAGAATTCACTTTTTAAAAGACTCTAAGCTGAAAAAGGGAATAATAGTAAGGCATAGATGGGGAGTAGGGAGCAGGGTTGGAAAAAGAGCAGCAGCTCCAGATCTGCTTTCTGAGTTCATAGGAGAGTGTAATTAGACAGGTGCTATCACCACTTTCAGCAGCTCTGGATGTTGGTGATAAAAACAAATGGTAAGTTGGAATGACTGGGCCAAGGCTACATTTCAACTGCTTGCCTAGCCAGGTACCAGTTTATCACTACTTGTCTCTAGAATGCCTCTTAGTACTACTAGTAGTAGTAGCAACAGCAGCAGCAACAGTTGCAGTAGTAATAAGCATTTATTGAGTATTTTGTACAATGTGCCAGTCACTATTATAAGCAGTTTACATGTATTAACTTACTTATTTAACCCAAACAGCATCCCTGAGGTTGGTGCTGTTATTCTCTTTATAAATGAAGAAAGCCGAAGCACAGTTACATTACAATTTTTTTTTTTATAAGTATAGTTTAACATCTTGAAACTACCCATGAAGTTAAACTTGTTGATATGTAGGGTTAATACCTGTAATGATTTTGCAAAGACTCATTTTGGGGTCTTAGATTACTGCTGTTTTTTCCCCTTTCAGTGAAACTGCTTTTGGTTACAAGGGTCTGAAGATACTGTTGTATTATATTGCTGGTAGCCTGTCAACAATGTTCCGTGTTGAATATGCATCGAAAGTTGATGAGAACTTTGACTGTGTAGAGGTAAGAAGAGAAATAAATTTTAACTTTGTTTTCCAATTTAGTATAAAAAAGGTTTTAAAATGTAAAGGTTTTAGGGAGGAGAGAATCTATTGTAGTTTTAAAACCACATATTTAGTCTTTAGTTATGGAGATGATTGTCTGTCTCTCATATTAATTAAGCTTGTGATTTTGTTCCTTAGCTTATCTGTTTCCTGAGTGCTCTTCTCATAAAAACCTTTACTTTTATGGTCAGAGTTGTATTTTATTTACTAACTTTGGTTTTTTATTATGCACAAGAAAATTACTTCTTTTTCCAGAAGTTAAATGATGGAAGGAAGTAACTAAACTTTTAAATTTTACTTCATATAAAATTTCCTTATTTAGTGCTCACTTCGGCAGCACATACACTAAAATTGGAACGATACATACACTAAAATTGGAACAATACAGAGAAGATTAGCGTGGCCCCTGCACAAGGATGACATTCAAAAATTTCCCTATTTAAATTTTTCTGGCTGTATTTCTAATCCCACAAACATTGCTAATATGTTACTTTATTAAAATGGTTAATTGTGCTGGTTACATTATAAAACTGTTTGAAACAAATGGACTAAAAGAGTGATGGCATATAGAGGCATTGAAGAGTATGTGCATCTATAGCAGGCTGAGTTATGGCCCTCCAAAAGACAATATGACCACAAAGGAAGAGTGATGGCCAAAGTATGTTGGGAGCCAGAAATTGGAAGGAGCAGATTCTCCTCTGGAGCCTCTGGAAAGAATGTGGCACTTTTGACACCTTGATTTCAACTCAGTGATAATGATTTTAGAATTTGCTGCTAGACTGTGAGAGAATCTCAGTTTCTCTTGTTTTAAGCCTCTGAGTTTGTGGTAATTTGTTGCAACAGCTACAGGAAACTAATACAGATTTTTGTACCAGAAAGTAGTGTGCTACTATAACAAATAAAAACTGTAGGAATAGCTTTGGAAATGGTTAATGGATAGAGACTGGAAGAATTTTGAAGCCTATGATAGAAAAAGCATCTATTGGTAGAAATATGGACATTAATGGCACTGCTGGTACAGCTTCAGAACAAAGGTAGGAGCATAAGAGAGAAAGCCTGTACCATCTTGGAGAATACATATATCATCATAAACCTAATGTTGGTACAAATAGTATTAAAAGTGCCTCTGGAGAGGGCTCAGAAGGAACTGAGGAACATGTTACTGGAAACTGGAGGAAAGGAGCTCTTTATTACATAATGCTAGAAAGCCTAGCTGAATTGTCTTGCACTTAGTTAGAAAGGAGAACTTGTAAGCAACAAACTTGTATATTTATCTGTGATTTCTAAGCAAAGTATTAAAGCTGTGGCCTGGTTTCTTGCTGCTTATAGTACATGTGAGAGGAAAGAGGTAAATTGAGGGAAGAATTGTTAAGCTAGGACCTTATAACTAAGGACCTTTTAAAAAAAAACTAGGACCTTAAAACTAAGGATATGTAAAAGAAGCCACATCAAACTGATAGGAGGGGTGGAGACGCAGAACAGGTTGGTACCACACTCGTGTGGTAGTTAAAACTGGGAGGTATAACTCAGCTCTGGAGGTACCTCCTAAGGAAGGAGGCATCCCAGCCTCACACCAGACTCCCTAGTCCAGGGTTCCAGTTCTAAGAAGAGAAGTTCCCACTTCTGGCTGTGAAAACCAATGGACATTGTAGCTGAGTGAGACAGAGGATGGCTGGAGTCTCAGGTGTTCCTTTTAAAGGGCCCACATACAGACTAACTCACTGATGGACTCACTTTTTCTGAACTCCAGCACTGGAGCAGCAGCTCTAAAGGTGGCAGGGACATGTGGAGAGGAACTGAATTGTCTGGCTTCAGGGCAAGGGCTGGAGGGGCAGCTTTTTCCCATATAGAAGTTCTGGCAGAAGCCATTGTTCCTTTGTTGGGGCCTCTTCCCACTCAGTATTCAGATTAGGCAGGTGCCATATATGAGTTTACATCAACCATTTGCCCTTCTCTGGTGATTCCTGGACTGTCTTCCACCCAACTTGCTGGGCCACCCAAGCCACTTCCAGTGGCATTTCCATACAAACAGCTTGTCTTAGTTCATGCTGTGGACTTTCCTAAAATCTCTCAAAGGTTCACAAACCCCAAATAAGCAGCACCTGGCCTCGGTGAACTGAAGGAGACCCACGCCAAGACACATCAAAATTAAAATGGTCAAGGTTAAAGACCAAATATATCTAGGACTTGATTATTGGGGAGATTATCAGCCTATTCAGATTTCAGAAGACACTAAAATTAGAAGATTCATTGTCAAGAAGATATGCTAAGAGAAAGCCAGGAGTGTAGGTAGATAACTTTTGCTCTTGCTAAAGAGATGAGGCATGTAACTCATGGATCTCTTAATTAGTCTCAGCAAAAGCCAGGAATAGAGATTGAGTAGAGATCAGGGAAGACCTGCGAAGGACCATTTTGTCTAATGGTGTGAACCCACATGGCATACGCAGGTGGCCCACAAGGGTTTTGAGATTATTATATCAGCAGAAACACTGCAGTTTGGACTCATAGGATGAGGGAATGCTGATAAACTGTGACACTTGTATAGGCAGGACATGGGCTAATAACACCACTCAGTTGCAAACATGGCTGCCCTTCCAGAAAAAGGCGGAGTGACTCTGAGGGTGGAGCTCCGAGCCCAGGGAGTGGAACCACAGCCCCAGTATTCCTAGGCCTTGGAATCTAGTGGAATTTGATCTGCTGGGTTTTGAAAATGCGTGGCACCAGTGACTCTTGTCTTCCAGCCATTTTCTCCATTTGGAATAGGAAAGTCTATAACTTTTATCCTATGCCTGTCTCAGTATTGTATTTTAGAAGCAATAACTTGTAGTTTCACAGGTGAAAAGGAATTCCATAATGTATCATACCCAGAGTTTCAGCCATACCTGATATATATAATTCAGATGATGAGATTTGGGGACTTGGAGTTGTTGCTGGAATGGTTGAAACTTTTGGGGATGTTGGGATGGGGTAGGTATATTTTGCATATTTGGGATGGATATAAATCTTTGAAGGACCTTAAGAAAATTATGTGTTTTAGATTTGTTCTCTTTCTGGGCATTCCTATTTAAAGGCATTAAAACTTACTTCACAGAGTTGATTTTTTAAAAATTAATTATCATTTTTGTTACTGAATCACATATATAAAGTGGAAAATTAGAAATTGCAGTTTCGCAGTAAAAGCTCTTGTCCTTTTGACCTATGAGTCCAGCAACTTTTATCAGATCAGATCTGTCATATTATTGATAATAAAGTGCTACACACAACTAGGCAGAGTATTAAAATATAAAAATGAAGATCTTATGTTTTATTACATACTGCATGTCATAACTTTATTCTGTAGAAGTAGCCGTTCCCAGAGCATCAACAATGAGGTCAACTTTTCCAAGGTTTTAAACTGACTCTAAACTTCTGACTTAAATCTTTTGCCAAACTTATGCCCCATCTTTTTTATTTTTATTTATTTATTTACTTTTTAGTTAAATCCTACTATCATTACTTAGACTGGTTGATTTGGCCCTTTTAATTAATTAATTTATTTATTTATTTGGGTTTTGTTTTATTGTAAAGGACTTTTACTTGTGTGCCCAAGGTCACACAATTAATAAATAATCAAGATTGTACTAGGAGACAATCACTTGTAGTAGGCATAATATATAGTAATATCCTATTTTAAAATGTTAGGACTCTTTATGACCTGTTCTAAATGGGCCCACTTCTAAATAGGACAGTGCTTACTAGTTTTATTCTTGTTTTTATAGTGTATGTTCCCCACACACACACACACATTCGCATACTTTTATGCTGTTAGCTCTCAATTTAATGCTGTCATGAGGGGCTTCCCTTTTGCAACAATCCCCTTCTGGGTGAAAATACCACGTTGGTAAGCTTGAGGAATTGTAACATGAATTATAGATAAATTGAAAGAGGTCTGAAATAGTCTCTTACATCTTACAACTTCAGTGTCAGAATATTTTGACCACTTTTTTTTGTTCCCACTTTTCAGGTCTGTTCAAGATGATTAAGCTTAATAATAAGTAAATACACTTAACTACAGCATTTCTTTTATTCAGTGGTTTGTGTCCCTAGGATATTTTTTAATTTTGCAAATTTGAAAGTGTTTTAGAGTAATGTTGTAGTCGTGGTAATTTGATGTTTGAAATGATTTAATCTCAGCAAACTAGCATTTAACATAGACTTATTAAAATGGAGTTTTTCCATAATGAAATATTTCTTATTAGATTGTTAAATTTTCAAGCCCAGCTAGATACTCTTAATAAAAATGCAGGTGGTATTTTTCCTTGTGTTGTATAAAATTCACTGTTGTTTGTGGGTTTTGGTGGGATTTCTTTTAAGTTCTGGCTGATAGTGCTAAATTGATTTCTTCCAAAGGGACTGTTGACTTGGTTATTGATATATCTTTCATATACTATGTGCAGTAAAAATACCTTTGTATTTGTATTGACTTCTAATTGTTCCATTCTTGAAAACCAGGTTTTTCCATTTAGAAGTACTGTGTTGGGAGTAAGGAATCAGTCTTTTATAATCTCTTTTTGTAGTATTATTTATTTGCTTTGTGGTCGAAGATCATTTATGTGTTCAAGTGAAGACTTTTTCCCCCTTATAAAAAAGGGAATGGGTAGTAGATGTGGGGGGAATGGGCTCACCTCTTCTATCTCATTTTGCAGTAAGAATGTTCTGCAAACAAAACAGAGTTGCTGCTCTCATGCAGCTTATGTTCTAGCCAAGAGGAACGGTCAGTAAACTAATAGTAAATAAACAGATAAAATTCAGATGGTGTTCTGAAGAAACACTTTGCTGGTTTCTGAATGAAGAGGAGCCAGCCATTTAGGAATCTGAGTAAAAGGAACAAGCACATGGACAGGCCTTGAAATGAGAACACTGTTGGCATTTTTGTTATCTAAGAACATCACCATCACTAAATTATTGTAATGGAAAGAAGAGTAGGAAATGATTGAAGATGCTGGCAAAACTAGATCATGTGGGGTAATAACAGTTGATAGCCTTTAGGAAGCAGTGTCCAACCTTTTGGCCTCCTTGGGCCACATTGGAAAAAGAATTGTCTTTGGCCACACATAAAGTACACTAACACTAACAATAGCTGATGAGCTAAAAAAAAAAAAAGGGGGTCGCAAAAAAAATTTCATAATGGGAGTTCCCTGGTGGTGTAGTGGCTAGGCTTCAGCACTCTCAGTGCTGTGGCCTGGGTTCGGTACCAAAAAAAAAAAAAATCTCATAATGTTTTAAGAATTTGTGTTGGGCCGTATTCAAAGCCGTCCTGGGCTGCAGGTTAGACATGCCTGCTAGAGGTTTTAAGTAGTTAGGGGTTTATATTTTTAAGGTGATTCTGGCTGCTATGCACAGAGCACACTGTAGGGGGCAAGAGTGAAAGAAAGGAGACCAGAACATTGTAATGTTATAGATAGCACTGCTTTTAGATGTCTGGTTGAAGCTATATTTTGGAGGCAGAGCCAGTATGATTTGCTCTTAAATTAAATGTGATAGAAGAGGGAAAGAGGAACAAGGAAGATCCCATTGCTTATCAGTAGGAAAGATTGGAGTAGGTTTAGTGGGGGAAATTAAGATTTTTGTTTTACAAGTGTTAAGTTTGAGACTATTATATATCATATTTGAGATTTTGCAGACTATACTATGTAGCATTGTTGTGTATGAAAAATACATCCTTCTAGATGGTCAGAAACCACAGCAAATCTGCCTAGAAGTTTGCATGTTAGAATTTTGCCATTACGTTAATCTTCCATTATTCATTCTTTTTCTTTTTTTGAGGTAAGTTCTCCATTTACACCTGAAATTTCTTAGTCACAATTAAGATGCCTATGAAACATCTTCTCAAGCTATCATTTTTAAAGGCAACATAATTATTCTGGTTTTTACAATACAATAAACTTGATTATTCAGACACTGATAGTTCATCTATGGTTGTTTCTAACCTTTACCTCCTGCCCTCTCATGAGATAATTTCATTGCTGAAATTATCTCACGAGACTGAATGTTCAGTCTTACTGAATGCTAGTGTTTCTGGCAAAGGTTTGGTAAAGGAAGTTGAAATACATGGCATGGGTAGGGTTTGTATTGTCTGTTAATTTCAGTCATCTGTTTCATCCTTGCCTCCCATTAATGTAGATTGAATTTGAGAGAAGATGAGAGCAGATTTTTCTTACAGAAAAATCCTGTATACTTATAAAAGTTTAATTTTGGGAGTCCCCTGGTGGTGTAGTGGCTAGGCTTCGGCGCTCTCAATGTTGTGACCTGGGTTCGATTCCCAGCCAGGGAACCACCAAAAAGAAAAAAAAAAAAAATCTTGAGGAAAAGAAAAAATAATCTTTGTTAGACTAAGAATATTTCACCATTATTTTGGTAATTGTGACAATGTTCTTTGAGTAATGCTTTTATGAAACATCTCAATATATAATTTAAGAGCTTTTATGATATTTAATTATATATAGAAAAATTTTAAATTATATATTGAAATTTAAAATTATATATTGAGATTTTTATCTTGGAATTTTGTTTGTGAGTTCACATTAACAAAACACTAATGTAATATAAACAAACATAATACACCCTTTGTTTTTCCAGTAGTGAAAAAGTTCACAGTATTAATTTCTCTATCAATAATCAAATTTCTACAGATTAAATATTGTCAGAGAACTTAAAATTGAGCAAATTAAGTGTTAATAGGGAATTTTTTTCTTCTTTTTATAGCATATTTGGGTATTCTTAAAATTATAGTTAAATCGCTGCTGCTCAAGCCAAGTAATCAACAGCAAATACTCCCTACTTAATAAGCCTTTAAAATTGCTATAATATTTCAAAAATAACTCAAAATTGACAAATTTAGACAAATGGTGCTGTTCAGGATAAAACACTAGAGAAGTACAGCAGGCCCTTGAATAATGTCATTACGTTCAACATCATTATAACATTGATGATATACTGTAGGAGCATAACTTACATTTATATCAATTAGCATGTGGTAAAAATTGGTTTCATTATACATAATTTTGCCTAAAGTCATAGAATCTATCAATGACATTAACTGAGGACTTACTGAAATTTGGTTTTCAAATGTGTATAAATACAAATGTAAGTGTAAACATATTTATATGATAGTAGACTGCCAGTTATTCTCAGGTACATTGCTTCATGCAGTGATGAGGAAAAGCAAAAATTGCTTCATGGGGACATCTCAAGTGTAAAGTAACTGAAGTTGAAATGATCATAGTGAAAGAGTATACCATCTAAAACATTTCATCATGATTCACTTAACATAAGATCTTAAATAGAATACTTTTATATTTTACTTCCTAAAAAAAACTTACCAAATGTTATGAAAACATTTGTAAGGCACATCTTAATTAAATATACCAGGTTTTGTTTTGGACTCTGGATATATTCAGATTAATTTCCTCTCCTTTATTTTTGCATAATTTTAATTGAAGATTAGACTAATACTCTTCAAGGTAGGGAATTTTTCAGTGATCTTCAGAAATAGAATCTAAACTTGTAGCCAGAATCATTGCAACGAAAGACTTCAGTTAATCTTTAATTCTACATTCAATTAAAAATGGTTAAATGGGGTTTTTCTATGGTGGTGATTTTATTATCTGGCCAGTAATCCAATATGAAAAATGAATGTTTAACTGAACTAAAATATATTCTTTTTATCAGAAAAGAGTACAGATCTCTAAGAAATGGTGATTATGTAATTTTCTTTCCTAAAGCAGAATCCATATTGTAGAGAAATGCAAACATCTTTCATTTAGGGAAGCAGAGTTCTGAATTCTACCTTTTGAAGAGCTATTTGGTTTTATATATTTTGTGTACTATATCAGATATACATTTTCTCTAACCTAATAACAGATTTTTGTTTTTAAACTTAGCCTTTTATTCTACTGTAAAAGTTTCTAAAGTAAAAGTTAAGCTTCCTCAGCAAAATATTTATTTGATGATATTTATTACAATAAATAGATATCCTTTGAAGGCAGAAAATTAAACATTAACTCTTTCGACTTTGTTGAGCTCAAATCTTTGAGTTGCTCTGTCTTCCACCAGAACTGCTACTTCAAACTTAAGAGTTTCTAAGAAATCTTTGAAATACATTTGAGGCAAGATATGTGAAGTTATTTGATTAGCTTTGCAATGCCTTGGTAAGATAGCATATTGGGAAAGTTTTTAAAAGTTAAAATTATTTACACTGTAAATGCTATGAAGTGTTTTATTTTAAACTGATAGATTATAAACCTCTTTAAAGTAGCATTTCTTGACTTTTTTTGACTTGAAAAAAATTATACTACTTTACCCATCACTACTCTGGATTTTAATTGCCACACAACAAACCTATTAAAACTATCCTTTATTAATTTCCTCTTGTAATTACTGAAATTATATAGATTCTGTAAAATATGCTTAAGATGGTCTCTTCATATTACATAACAGTTTCAAGGATAACTGTTTATCAAATAGTACTTTAAAACATGCAAAAAATCCTATCAAATGCATTTTATTTGATCTTGGGTATGAATGGATTGCAAGGACTGGTGTACATATTAGAAATAAGGTGTTGGGCAAAATGTTTAAGAGCTGTATTTTAAATAATAGCTCTTTTTTTAAATAGCTATAAACAAGTTACATATAAATGTTGGTGGTACCAAAGCACCGAAAATGAAACTTGTTTGTGATAAACTCCATCCTTGGTTCTCCATCCTGAAATGTAACTGAATGATAATAAAGTGCTATTCATCTGCAGGTGCATTGCTTCTACTTAGTTAAAAGATGGTTGAAAGGACAGGAATTAGTAGCATGTTGTATTAGCCTTTTGTAGTGTATTTTGTCCTAAGCATCTTAATTTCCCTGTTTTGAATGCTAAGTAGCAAGGGTCCTGGTTTTGAACTAATACCCATCATGCATGTAAACGGTATGAAAGAGCTGCTTAGTAAGTTAACACAAAGTGTTCTTGTGTCAGTCCTTGTGGAAATAGATACAATACAAACATTACAGCTGAACTCACGGCAAACTCCATTAAGTAAAAACCTGGCCTCATTGTTCAGGGAGAAGTTTGAATAGAATGCAAGCTCATTTTGTTGAATGTAATGTCAGGCTTTTAGGGACTGTATTGAGGGATAAGGTTTTGTTAAGTTGAGACCAATTCATTAAGTTTTATTGCCTGGTGAGAAGCAGTAATACTTTATTGTAAGACTTCATCAAATATTCATGGTTAAAGAGAAGTAGTAAATGTATTCAATCAAGTGGTCTTTTGGGGTTTTGAAAAGGATTATGAAGTCTGCTCAGCTGATAGTTTTAACATTCATTGAGGTTGTTTAACAAGGGTAATTTTAATCTCTAAGTTTAATTTTGTTGTCCAGGCTTGTCTCTTTTTACGGTCACAAATCCAAGTCTATAAAAATTGTGTCACATTATAGGGATGAGTGGATAATATATTCATTCATATAATTTATGTATTTCCTAAGTGGGAATAGTTTTCAAATTATCATCTTAATTTTGAGTTTGGTGTATGAAGGTGTTATGATCTGTCTACTTGTTCATTGTGAGATTGTTATTCCTTGGTCAGACTCTAGCCTTACCTCACTACTGATCTTTTCATGTCTTGGATAATATGGTCTCCTTGACACACATTAAATAATAAGCAACCTTTTGTTTTGGTCCGTTCAAATTGCCTTGAAGGGATATAGCCAGTTTTTTCTACATGATGTTGGAAATTTCAATAACATTGCTCTCATTCTTGCACTTGATTTCAAGCTGCCGGCCTCCTCTTTTTTCTGTTACGCTTATGCTCATTTCAGAAATGTGTGGCAGTGTCTTGTGCACTCATCCTTTCCCAGGTCTCTAAATGTTTGCTTCTTTAGTTTAACTATGAATTGAAGTTTTGTGATTTTTGTGATTTTGTTCGTTTCAAAGAAATTAAGCATATTCAACTATTAATTTTTTGTTATGTTCATTCCTTAGGCAGATGATGTTGAGGGCAAAATTAGACAAATCATTCCACCTGGCTTTTGTACAAACACGAATGATTTTCTTTCTTTGCTGGAAAAAGAAGTTGATTTCAAGCCATTTGGAACCTTACTCCATACATACTCTGTTCTAAGTCCAACAGGAGAGAACTTTACCTTTCAGATATACAAGGTAAAAAGAAATCTAAATATTTCTTGGATAAAAATAATTCATATACCTGAAACCTGTGTGCTATTTTGTTGTATTATTTTCAGTGGTTTATTCTAAGTTCAGGAAACAAATTTTTGTCAGCATTGAAAAACAAAGATCTATTTTGTGTGTGTGTGTGTCTGTACACATCTTAATCTGAGATTTCTAAACGTTTTTCCCACAGGATTGTTTTGTGTTCTGCACAGTTTCACTTACTTCTGTGATGAGTTTCACCTGACTTTTCTTGGCTTTTTCCCTAGGCTGACATGACATGTAGAGGCTTTCGAGAATATCATGAAAGGCTTCAGACCTTTTTGATGTGGTTTATTGAAACTGCTAGCTTTATTGACGTGGATGATGAAAGATGGCACTACTTTCTAGTGTAAGTACAGTTCTAAAGCAACAGTAGACCTTATTACTTCCACAAAGCCAGCATTTTAATTTGGCAGTCCAATTATTGGGACAGTATAATGATATTTTTTCCAGGAAAGAAAAACTATTGTTTATGAGGCTTGAGTTTTCCTTCATTATGCTTTGGGAGACCTTGAGAATAGAGCCGAATTAAATGCTGTTGTCCGTTAGAGCCCTGAATGTAGGCTTAAACAGTAAAATGAGCTTTGCCTGTGTTTTCTTTTACTTGCCACCTATTCATCTTTATAATAGCAAGTGCACTGAAGTGATGTAAAGAGGTCTGATTTATCCAAGTTGCTGCACACCAATTAAGTGAATTGTACATTCAGTACATAGCAGGTGTACCCATTGGGCCCTCACAGAGTAGCTTGCTGACACTGAAAATTCAGTCAGAGAATGGAAAAGAAAATGGACACTGCATGGGAGCGCGACTGTAATTGACCTGCTTGGCTTTCTGTTTTATCTGCAGATTTGAGAAGTATAATAAGGATGGAGCTACGCTCTTTGCGACCGTAGGCTACATGACAGTCTATAATTACTATGTGTACCCAGACAAAACCCGGCCACGTGTAAGGTAATTGGCAGTATAACACGTGCCTTGTCTTTTATTTCAGGAGGAACTGCTGAAGTTTCCAATACTTGTTATAATAGTGTTGATTTGTTTTAAAAAATCACCATTATTCATTGGCTGTGTACTGATTTATTTCATTGTTCCCATGGAAACTGAAGCCAATTTTGAATATCTTGATAATTTTTGGATTTCTTGATGGTTGATTAAAAAAATATCACACAGACTTTAAGATGTTTATAATATTTTAGTGATCTGCAATTCTTAATTAAAATGGTCATGTTGTGATATTTTAATCTTAAAATAATTTCTTTACTGTAGTCAGATGCTGATACTGACTCCATTTCAAGGTCAAGGCCATGGTGCTCAACTTCTTGAAACAGTTCATAGATACTATATTGCTTCTCCTTCTGTTCTTGATATTACAGGTATGTAAATTTTGATATTATTGAATGTCTTTCAGAAAAACTTTATTCATTGATTTGTTTTTGTCAGAGATAATGATTCTGTTCTAAATAACAACACTGTCATGGGGTCTTTTTAGAACTCTCTAAAGATGGCTAAGATTACATTTTAAATCATAAGCTTTTGTAGGATTGGATGCATTGCTAAATGAAGTGCTTATTAATTGAACAAATTGAAGATAATGAACTGAGTATATGAGGTCAGACAGTTAATTTCATGAAATCCTCCTAGAAAAAGTGCTGCGTACTTCATTGCTGAATATCACTATAGTCACCTTCAAAGTACTCTCCTTGGGAAGCTGTGCACTGACACCAGTGTCTAATCTACCCTTCAAAGCAAGTCCAGACCTCTTTTTCTGCAATGGCCATCAGAGCTGTCATGGGACCCAAAATCTGACACTTAAGTTGCAAACTTGCCACCATGTACATTACCGAGTTGTTTGTACAGTGCTGCCTATGTAATAGGCACATGGTGGCAAGTTTGCAACTTAAGTGTCAGATTTTGGGTCCCACGACAGCTCTGATGGCCATTGCAGAAAAAGAGGTCTAGACTTGCTTTGAAGGGTGGATTAGGCACTGGTGTCAGTGCACAGCTTCCCAAAGAGAGTACTTTGAAGGTGACTGTAGTGATACTCAGCAATGAGGTATGTAGCACTTTTTCTAGGAGTTTGCAGAATTAATCATCTGATTTTGTATATTGGGAAATCTTTGTCAGGCATGAATATGTTTCAGATATGATACAACTTGTTTGTTCAGTTTATGTGGCAAACAGTTGCACTGCTCAGAGACCATGCTCTAATTTTCATGTAGGAGCAGAATATTTTAAATCATACTGAGGAAAAACAGCCAAGGTAAGTAGTACCTGAGTAGAAAACACATTTCTTAAAGCATGTGTTGTGTATTTCTAAAATGCATGCCTTCACAACAGTGGTTTATAAGGTCAATGTAGGCCTGTTTGTTTTGAAAATGTCTTTCACTATGAATTAGCCATAGAGGTGCTATAATGAAATAGGATGCTTAGAGGGAAAGAGACTCTACTCTTTACATGGAAGAGTCATCATTAGATGGAGTTACAGATAATACTTTGTAAACCTGTGAACTACCAAAGAACCAAAGTGATCCAAGGAACATTGATATTATCATTATTTTCTTCCCCTTGAGTAACACTGTTTAAAATTTGTTATTCAAAGTTGCCGATTAAACTGAAAGCCACCTTTTTTTTTGTAAGCAAACTACTATACCAGATAGTCACACCCAAATTAGGTATTAAAGGTTATTCTACAAGTTTGAATATGTTTGTTTTTAAAACTGTAACACTTAACACACACAAAAATATGAACTTATTAAAAAATGCCATTTTGGAATTTTTTGTTTAAAGACATCAAAAAAATAATGTGGGACTAAAAAATATAAATAAGCTAGCAGGCAGATTATGAGTCTCTTCCTTTTTTACGTAATATAGTGGCTTTGCTTGTTCAGGCTAAATAAAATTAAAGTTACCCAAAACAGATTTTGAATTGATCCTGTAGATTAATAAATTTAGGAAAAGCATGTTGCTTTTAAAAGGGAATTCTTATGTTTATGGAGTTGAATTATCTTTTTATCTGACTTTCCTGCTACTATGACATGGTTTGGAAGCTTGGGAGATAAAGAAGTCATTACTAATGTTAGAATATATCAAAAGTTACAAATTATTTGTGACACCTTCACTAGCTTAGTGACTTGTAAAATTATAGACACATAATACAAATGATAACACTTCTTTTTAGCTAAGCTGAAAATTGTTTATCTTGTTTACTTAGAGAACTTGGACTTGGTGCTACATTAAGGGACTTCTTTGGTGATTTTAATCTGGAGACTTAGAGTTCACATAAGTAGTCTTTGTCGTCTCTAGTGGGTAATGTGCCAGCAGGGGTTGTTTCTGTGAAGCCTCTTAATCACTTTCTTCTGTCTGCTCCAGTCAGTAAGTCCTTGATACTTAGCACCAATTAGCAGATAAAGAATTTTATTTCTTAAATCTCAGTGAAGAGTCCTCAGTAATGGTAGCCTTTATTCATTTCAAACTGAAGTCTCCAAGGAGAAAAGGCTTAATATGCTAAAGGACTTCTGAATTTGAAAACTGGGGTGTCAGCCTTTATTTTCAGCGTTAACATTTGTCAGCATTATAAATTACTAAAAATGCCTTATCAACTGTTTTCATTAAGGTACTTCTAGATCTCCATACCTAGGCCTTTTTTTAAAAGTGGAATTTTCTACACTTTAGTCATTTCAGTTTCTTGTTGCTCCATTATTTTATGTGTTTTTATTAACTTTGTAGATCTTTAGCAGGCTCTGGATCTCCTTTTGCAATCCAGGATATTCTTTATATTGAGATGGTTTTTTGCTTACTTGACATAGAGCCAGATATAGTGATAATTAAAACTTACCATCAGTGGCCTATGTTATGGGAAAGATAGGTGTTTCTGGTACAGTTGCCACCCATTTTCTTTTTTTAGCACTTAATTTTAAAGTAAAGTACTGGAAGACAATTCCTTGTATTATGTATTATCTTCCTTTTAAAGATGTCATTATCTTAAGATACTTAAATAACATTTAAATACATTTCAGTTGTTTGACTTTATAAATAGAACCAATGATTGTTTCTTCCAGAATTAGGAAGAGAGGAGTTCCCTGGTGGTGTAGTGGCTAAGGCTTTGGTGCTGTCAATGCTGCGGCCTGGGTTCGATTCCCAGCCAGGGAACTACCCATGTACAAAAAAAAAAACAAAAAACAAAACAAACAAACAAACAAAAAGAATTAGGAAGAGAGTTGAATTGGCAATAGAAATGTTTTCATATCTCTTGGGTATATACCTAGGAGTAGAAATTGTAGAAAATCTGGTGACCCTTTCACCTTCTGAGGAATCACCCACTCTTTTCCAAAGTGCCTGTACCACTTTATATTTCTATCAGCAGTGTACAGGGTTTCAATTTCTCCATACCATCATCAATAACTTGTTAATTATGTTTTTGATTGTAGTCATCCTAGTAGACATGAAATGGTATTTCATTGTGAATTTGATTTGTGTTTCCTGGCGGCTACTGATGTTAAACATCTTTTCATATGCTTCTTGTCCATTTATATATCTTCTTGAGAACTATTTAGATCAAGCTTGTCCAACCTGTGGCCCACGGGCTGCATGCAGCCCAGGATGGCTTTGAATGTGGCCAACCACAGATTGGTAAACTTTCTTAAAACATTATGAGGTGGAGTTCCCTGGTGGTCCAGTGGCTAGGTTTCGGTGCTCTCACTGCCACGGCCTGGGTTCTCTTCCCAGTCAGGGAACCAACAACAACAACAACAAAATTATGAAAATTATGCATAGACTTTTTTTAAGCTCATTAGCTGTCGTTAGTGTTAGTATGTTTTATGTGTGGTCCAAGACAATTCTTCCAGTGTGGCCCAGGGAAGCCAAAAGATTGGGCACCCCTGATTTAGATTCTTTGCCCATTTTTAAAATTGGGTTGTCTTTTTTTTACTGAATTATCCAAGTTTTTATATAAAAAGTCTGGATATAAATCTTTTATCATATACATGACTTGCAAATATTATCTCTTGTTCTGTAGTTTGTCCTTTCATTTTCTTAATGGTATCATTTGAAGCACAAAAGTTTTCATTTTTATGAAAATCCAAGTTGATCAATTTTTTCTTTAATTGCTTATGCTTTTAGTTCTATTATATAAAAAACCATTGCCCAAGCAAAAGTTTTATAGTTGTACCTCTTACATTTAGATCCGTCACCCATTTTTGAGTTAATTTTTGTGTATGTTGTGAGGAACGCGGGTCCAGCTTTGTTCTTTGGCTTGCGGAGATCCCTTTGTCCATACCATTTGTTAAAAGACTATTTTTTTCCTCATTGAATTGTCTAGGTGCCCTTCTCAAAAATCAGTTGAGCATGAGTATGGGTTTATTTTTAACTCAATTCAGTTCCATTGATCTACATGTCTGTTCTTTTGGCAGTACCACACCATCTTGATTAATGTAGCTTTATAGTACATTTTGAAATTAAGAAATATGAGTCCTCTCTAACTTTTTTGTTGTTTTTCAAGATTGTATTGGCTATTCTGGGTTCCTTGTTTATCCATATAAACTTTAGGATAAGCTTGCTTATTTTTGCAATGAAAAAAGCCAGGATTTTTATAAAGATTGCATTAAATAATATGTAGATTATTGATACTTTAACAACATTAAGTCTTATGATCCATGAACTAGCTCAAACTTTAATAGTTGTTTCAAACCTTCTGCTGATCAGAAAATGAAGGCTTAGAGAAGTATGAGATGACTTGCTTGGGGTCCTTTATCTATGAACAACAGCACTGGCATCTCAAAGTCATGTTCTCTGATTGTGCAGTATTCTTTCTACCCATCATGTTTTGATATTTTCCTTGTACACTACGTAATCCAATGTAGGTAACATAGACAAATATAAAAGGCTTATGCTATTTGGATGCAATGAAAAAAGGCTCAAAACCATATTATATTCTCTTAAAAATTGGCTTTTAAAAAAATTTTTAATTAAATGAAAAGTTTAGCATATTATAATTAAAGTAAGAAATCTTTGGAACCCTTAGCTATTAGAAAATACTTGCATTTGGAATTGATTATCCAAATTTGAATCTCTTGTTTCTACAACTGCTTTAATTGAAAATAAAACTAAGATGCATATGATAACACCAGTCAAAACATTTACATTTGAAAGGAGTAGCTCTAATTTTACAAATAGCACATATTTTCTTTGTAAAAAGACTACACCGATATTTTTATTTGGCAAAGATAAGAGTACTATAATTTGATTTATAAGCAATAATACTTGCATATTGTAACTTTTGTGTATATATAATTGTTTTAAGAATGTTTGTTTTTCTAGCCTAACATGTATTTTGAGATTGCAAATGAAGAAAGTGTTGGGTAAGGGAAATGTTATTTTCCTTTACTACTTTAGCGGAAGATCCATCCAAAAGCTATGTGAAATTAAGAGACTTTGTGCTTGTGAAGCTTTGTCAAGATTTGCCCTGTTTTTCCCGGGAAAAGTTAATGCAAGGATTCAATGAAGATATGGCAGTAGAGGCACAAAAAAAGTTCAAAATAAACAAGGTATTTTTATTCTGTAGTAGGAAACCATTTAACTTTTCAAGGTTTTTTGTTTGTTTTAATACATTAACTTAAACATTGCAAATACATTAAGAACACAAGTGTGGAAAGTAGCAGTTATTTAGCGAACAGGCTCTGAAGCCAGATTGCTTGGCTATTTAGTTAAATTCCTTGTGCTTCAATTTCCTCATTAACAGAATGGGAAGAGAGTTGATTTGATGGCTATTTTAATGTAACAAGCAGAACAAAGATGGATAGTAGGATCTTTTTATTGTTTTTTAACAAAACGTTTAAACTGGTAAAGTAGTTAATACCCTTGAAGACAGTATTGGTGGGAAGAAAGATTGGAGAAAAACACTTTAACTTTTACTTTATATACTTCAATATACATCTATTTGAATTTTAAAGT
Source organism: Lyroderma lyra (assembly GCA_004026885.1). Classification (NCBI taxonomy): domain Eukaryota; kingdom Metazoa; phylum Chordata; class Mammalia; order Chiroptera; family Megadermatidae; genus Lyroderma; species Lyroderma lyra. Next base: position 35,630 of record PVJL010000769.1, on the reverse strand, counting down.
AGTAAATATCTTAAGATGAGTACAGAAAAAATAGCATAGGAATTGAGAGGAGGGAATTTATTATTTTTACATATTTCATGGGAGTGATACATTTGATTTAAAACCTTGAAGAATGGGTAGGATTTGTAGTATGAAAGTATGTAGAATGAAATGTATTCCAATAATGAGGACTAGCTAGCATTTGATACTATTGGCCTCCCCTCATGTGGGTTCTAAAGCACTGCAGTTCCTGGTTTTCCACTTCACCACTGTGATTATCTTTTTAAAGATACTTTCACTGGCTTCTACTCTTCCGTATACTCCCTAAATAATAATTCTTTCCCCAAACTATTTATTCAGTCTTCATTTCTTCTCATGCTATTCTACCTGGGAGATCTCTTCTAAATCTCTAATCCATATTTTCCTCTTGAGCTCCAAAATGATACCAAAAGTTTCCTGATTACTGACCTTGAACAAACAACTTAATTTGAATTGACATTTCCCCTGCACTAAAACACTAATGGCTTCCTGGCTTTAAGATAAAATGTGTTTTAGAAATAATTGATATCTCCAGATTATACTAAACCTATATTTATTAATGAGAATTTAATAGTTAAGCTTTTAAAAGAAAAGCAATATGAACACATTTATTTTAAATTGTTTTGTTTTTTTTCTGAGGGAAACGGAAGCTCCTTGGTATGGCACACAGAGCCCATCCTAATTCTGACCCTGCCTGCCTTTACAGCCTCAGCTTCCTACCACTTCTACCACTTCCTACATGCTCTGGCTTTACTGAGCCTCTTGCCATTTCCCAGCTGTGCTACATCTTTCTTCCTTTTGTGACCCTTTACATATGTGTACTGTTGCCTTTGCCTTTGATGCCCTTTCTCCTGCTGCTCCATCTTTGCCTGGCCAGATAATACTCTTTTTCAGGCTCAGCTCAGATGTCCCTTCCAGAAAGTTCAAATACCATCTTCCTTAACCTGCCTATACCTTGTCCTCATCTCCTCCCCCTGTCCCCAGTAAATATATAAGTGAAACAACACAAACAGAAAAGTAATGGGCTTCTCCTTTGGCTTCAGTGATACCACAACTCCCTGATTATCCTAATACTTCTGTGGTTGGTTTTCTCCGTTCTCTGTCTGCCCTTTAACTGTCAATGTACTATAGGGTTCTGATCTCTCCCCTCATTTCACCATGTATGCTTTCCCTGGGGGATCTTTACCAATCTTAATGGTTTTCATTCTTGTCTACATACCGACACTGCTTAAATCCTCACCCTTAGACTAGAATTTTCTTCAGATTTTTATGTTCTCCTGCCTCCTAAATCTCTCCTAGGCTGTGAAAACTCAGTTATTCCACCACATCCTCCTCCACAGCCAGTCTTTCCTCTTCTGTATTTCTGGAATCCTTGTTTCCTTCGTATTCTTACTCGTGCTATTTCAGTTCATGTCCTCCTCATTTTTTGCCTTATTTAATAGTTCAGCTTCCTAATTGGTGTCCCTGCCTTTCTTTTGCTACCATTTCCATGTAGCTAAGAAAATGGTTTACTTAAAACTCAAATCTGTGCACTTTGCTCACTTCCCCCATTCTGTCACCTACTAAATAAAACCCCAGCTCTTTAACCCAACATGCAAACCTCTGTGCTCTTTCTTCAGACTCACTCACCTTCTATACCTTGGCTTTTCATTTGTGCTCCAACAGTATCAAGCTGCTCCTGTTTCGCATGTGTGCATGCATGCATACATGTACACACATATATAGTGCTCTCCCTTCTTCTCTGGAATGGCACGCTCCATTCCCTTGAAGATTTGGCTCAGGATTCCTCCAGGAGTCCTCTTCTAATATTTCTCCCATTCCCAGGTTATTCTACCATAATACCATGTGTGTGTTTCTATCCTTAAATTAACCATACCTGAATTATTAGTGTTACCCATTAGACTGCTAGCTCCTTCAGGGCAGAGACTATCTTTTACTGGTTTTCATCTGGTACCTAGCACAATTTTTGGACCATGGCAGATAATTCAATATATCTTGTGCTCTTTTGGGGAAGTGTCACTATTTTATAATTTGAAAATGTTCATATTTTTCTTTTGTTTTATTTATTAGCAACATGCTAGACGGGTTTATGAAATTCTTCGACTACTAGTAACTGACATGAGTGATGCTGAACAATACAGAAGTTATAGACTGGATATTAAAAGAAGATTAATTAGCCCATATAAGGTAGGACTTCCAGGAGTCTTAAACATTATATTTTTGTCACTGTTTGAAGTGGAGAAGAAAGTCTAGCAAATGCCAGTGTATGGGAGAGTCCAAATCATTTTACTAAATTTACTTCTGTAAAAGTGTAAATATTCTTCCAGTTAGTTGTAAGAATTCTCACTATCATAATTTTCCAGTGTAAGCCATAAATCTGTTTTCATTCACTTAAAAATTAAAGTTTACCATAGCTGAACTTGCAACTCAGTTATTATTTACCTCTTATTTTTTTTAACACTCTTCCTTCTTTCCCCTCTATCCCACCCTTTTATTTTTCATCTCTGATATTTTCCTCTAACTCAAATTTTATTTCCCCTCCTAGGTCAAGTTTGGCCTCAGCATTTGGCCATTATTAAGGTAGATATTATCCATGCCAACAGCCTATGTGAATGAGGATTTGCTATGATAGTTGCACCTGGGTAGTAAGCTGATTAGGGAGAATATTTGTTAATTTATTTAAAAAAATAACTATTGAGCACCTGACATGTGGTTGTTGCATTTATATACACTATACCTGTAAGCACAATAGCTGGGAACATAAATGATGACAAATCAAATATGACTTAATAGTTAAGGAGAAAGTAAATTGAGTAATTAATAGATCAAATACACATAGTTCTGATTTTTCTACGTTAATTCAAATTTTATTTGTCATAGATTCTGCTTTATGGAGCCAGTCTTTTAAATGTTGATGGTATATTGGGTCACACTGTCCTTGTTGAATCCCAGCTCTTTTTCTTTATAGCATCTTGTTACTTTGCATTGCAACTGTATTTCCTAACTTGTCATTATAATTCTGTTCAAACATATTACATTCTGAATATAGAAAGACTAATTATTTCCCTATGACTTTAAATCATTGTATCTTCAATTCATTCACATATATGTGTGTGCCTGCAGGCTGTCCAGAAAGTATCCAGCCATGTGATGTGAAAAACAGAGGCATTTATAGCTGGATTTTTTTCCGGACAGCCCTTGTGTAGTTCTTCATAGTGTCATTTCATTAAGCAGTTCAATGGATTGATTTCTGTCTTATGAACTATTTGATGTTTATCAATTCAGAAACATCAGAAAATTGGTAGAAATGGTATTTTCCAAAGGCTTTGATCTTTAATAATTTGTTAGAAATTTTCTTGATGAAATTTGGATATATAGAACAGTATAATTAAATGTTATGACAACATTTAAGAGTATTAAAACTTTTCACTATAATAAAATAATTTACTGACTTAGGCACCTCAGATATTTATGTGACTTTTTACATAGGCAGAGTAGCAAATGACGACAGATGATGAATTCTGAGTGTAATTAGTAGACGTGAAGTTATGCCAAATAATGGGAATTTCTGTAGTTCATAAAAGCAAGTATTTTGTACTCTTAAGAATGATAATGATTTCTTATATTATTATTAAGTATCCTCACCTGTCCCTAAGTTCACCTATCTGAAAGACAACCAAAAACTGCTTATTAAAATCTTTAAGTTCTTAACAGCCAAAATGGGTATTTTGTACTAAAGCTCATATATAAATGATAAATTCTTCAGATACTTGTTTAAACACTGTTTATAGTAATGAACATTTTAATAAGTTTAGTTATCCAGTGTTCTATCCCATTCAGCAAAACCAAGAAAACCTGACAGTCCCCCTCCCTCATTTTATTTTGATAGCCACAATTCTTGAGTAGGAAATCTATCATAAACGTTGGGAAAGCCCAGAAATGAGTTAAATGTCCTATAGGCATGGGAAGAGTGGTTAAGATTTATTTCTTTGTTGAATGTATTTTCTCCAATTTGTCATTCCAGGCTGATACTCATGTACTTTGTTGTGTTGTCACAGCATTCTCAAATGCAAAATTATATTTAAGAATAAAGTAAAATTGCTAAATGTTAAATATAGTTTACAATTTTTCTTAGGTCTTTAAAATGTATGCCTACTGGGGAAAGTTTGGAGTATAAAATTTACATTTTTAACACATTTTATGAAAAAGTTAGTTTTGATTGTCACTAAATTATTACTGAGGTGTGAAATTATTTATTGATTGCAAAGTCCACCAATTCTGTCCTGCCTTTGAAGGATGAAGTTTACTTTACACAGCAGCTTAAACACACTCATTGGAAATACTTGAACCTTACTTTAAACACTAATAATTCATTTGTATCAGTGCCAAGAAGAGATAAAAATAACATGTATTAACTAGACTTTTTAAAAGCATAAAAAGAAACTCCATTTCTAGTACAGAAGTAATCAAGAAAAGATAAATTGGACAATTCGGCTAATAGAAAAGTTGGTACAACTGCTTGGTTTTAGCATTTAGACCTTTTATATTGTTTCACAGGCATATTTTAATTCATTATTAGTTTACAGACATAAAATTTAGAGTTATTGTTATAATAATATTGTTTTGGAATCAAGAAACTGAGTTTTGGGGTCTAGTTCTTACCTTTAACCAATTGTGTGACTGTTGCTATCTATAAAATGGAAATCCCTCCATAGTGAGGAACTGAACAGAAATACAATACAGTGTATATGTTTTTAAAGATGTTTTATGAGAAGTCAGGAATTCATATGCCTCTGCACTATTATTTTTAAATTCTTACAAAAGAACCTTATCTGTGTACTTCACAAAAGAGTTTAGCAGATGGATATTAAGGACCTCTTAGAGGTAGTGGCATTTTTGAGATTATATTTGTAAGCCCTCTTGGAACCCTTGAAAACTAGGCAAGAAGAAAGGATTATTTTCCGGATATGAATTTATATTCAAGCCAAATGTTAAATAAATTGACACTAACACTGTATTTAATTAATTTGCTTAATTAAAAATTATCAACAGCCCTAATCTATGAAGGAATTAAGTTTTTGTTTGTTTGGGGAGAGAAAAAATTACTCTGAAGCCTATAGAATGTCTATTCCAATCTTAAGGAATTCTGCCTTTCTGCATTTCATTTGTGCTCCCAATGTATATCACTGCTGGATAGAGGTGTTCCCCAAATTAGTTTTTTAAAATATTCTTTAAAAGATTAATTTGTAATATATCATATTATGAGATCTGACCATTAAGTTCTGGAACTCGTCCTAAAAAAAGTGCTACATAACCTCACTCCTAAATATTAGTACAGTCTCCTTCGAAGCACTCCCCTTGGGAAGCAAAGCACCGACACCAGCACCTACTCCACCCTTCAAAGCAGTTTTGGAACTCCTTTTCTGGCCATCAGAGCTGTCCTTGTATTACCCTTGATGTCCTGAATGTCATCAAAATATCTTCTTTTCAATATTTCCTTTATCTTCACGTAAAGAAAATAGTCCTTGGGGGCCAGATCAGGTGAGTAGGGAGGGTGTTCCAATATAGTTATTTGTTTACTGGCTAAAAACTCCCTCATAGACAGTGCCCTGTGAGCTGGTGTATTGTCGTGATACAAGAGCCATGAGTTGTTGGCAAAAAGTTCAGGTTGTTTTTGTCTAACTTTTTCATGCAGCCTTTTCAGCACTTCCAGATAGTAAACTTGGTTGACTCTTTGTCTAGTTGGTACAAATTGATAGTGAACAATCCCTCTGATATCAAAAAGGTTAGCAACATTGTTTTGACTCTTGACTTGGACTGACAGAATTTTATTGGTTGTGGAGAACTGGCTGACTTCCATTGTGCACTTTGACATTTTGTTTCAGGATCATATTGGTACACCCTTGTTTCATCACCAGTGATAACATGGCCCAAAACATCATCTTGCCTCTCCCAAAGGTCTTGGCAAACTTCGACTCTCCTTTGCTTTTGTTCATCGGTGAGCTCCTCCAGGACCATTTTTGCATGCACCTTTCTCATGCCAAGATTTTCAGTTAAGATTCTCCTGTTTCTCTATCAATGTTTACTTGGTCTGCTATGCTTCTCACAGTCAGCTGACAATTTTGATGCACAATTCCATGAATTTTTACTATGTTTAAATGTCATTTCTTCTCGTTATTGGCCACCCTGACCTCTCTTCATCAGTGACGCTTTCCCTCCCCTCAGAAAAACATTCAATCCATTTTGAACACTGCCATTTTCTTCATGGCATTATCTGCATGACCTTGGACTAACATGTCCCTGATTTCACTTCCACTCTTCAAATTTAACAAGAAATGTAATGTTTGTTCATTGCTCTAATTCAGGCTCCAACATTCTTGCAACAGCACACAACCACACAACAATAATGAATGCCACTCAGCAGACACTGCCACACGTTGACATAAACACAGCTGTGAGACACAGATATACCGAGGTCATGAAACCTTACCAAGTTTTTTGTACAGTGCTGCCAACGTAAGCACACAGTGTCAAGTTCACGAACTTTATTGTAAGACCTTGTGTGTATACAAAGTGAAATATATACAGTTTAAGGAATATTAAAAGTTAATAAAATAAATACCTCAAATTATTTAGTTTTTAAAATTGAACCATACCTTACATGTTAATAGGAACTTCTATACTATGTAGTTTGTATTTTTTCCATAAAGCTAGTACATGTGTTTTTTATTCTTAGGTACTTAGAGCTCTTAAATTTAATTCATAAATTTACTGCCATGCCATTAAAAATTACAGTAGAGATTAGTTCTAACATCCAGCTGAAAAAAATTGACAGTGAAGAAAGTGAAGGTGGAAAGAAGGGGGAGATCATTGGGGAAGTAAGCTCTTAGAAACTTAAAAACAGCATAATAATTTAAAACAGTATGTTACTGGCACTGAAATCATTACATAAGTTATCTGGAACAAAACTGATGGTTTAGAAATATTTAAGAATTTAATATGATGGTTCTATTACATAGAAGGATTTACTATGATTCAAGATATCTTCAAGCACTGGGGTTAGATCATTTAATGTTACAACTTGTTAGCAATTTAGAAAAATAGTTTATATTTGGTCACATACCACAACAATTTATGAATTATTACCCTTCAGTTCCTGAACTGTTTCTTTAATTTAGATGCTCTTATAAGATGCAGTCATACCTCTTGGCAGAAAAAAATAACTTTTATATCAGAAACAAAGCATTATCATTCACATCATTTATGAATAAGGAATACACTGTCTTTCCCTGCCTTAGGAGCAATAAATTGAGTTCTCATCAGATCTCTAGAACTTATATTTAAAGTGTGGTCAGTAAATCAGAAACATTAATGTAACCTGGGAGTTTGTTAGAAATGCAAAATCTTTCCTCACCCCAGAGCTACTGAATCAGAATCTGCAATTTTAACACGGTCCTCCGCTGGTCTGTATGTACATTCAAATTTGAGAAGCACTGCTTTAGAGAGGCACTGTATATTAATGAAGTTACTTCTTTTCTTTTCCATTATAGTAGTAGCAACCTCCTTTGGCTCTACCAATTTAGACCAAGGATCAGCCTAAATTTTTTGTAGTGTCAGATAGCTTATTTCAGTAAAGACTTATCTCCAGACAATGTTGTTACTTTTTTAAAAGTGTGTGATTATAAATTGAGCTTAATTTTGAGTTTTTAAAGTAGTTTATTTATTAGTTTTTAGGATAGATTTAAGATACTGTTTTTTAGGGTTTTTAAAATTGTCTTTTGAAAGGCAGATATAGGGACTAAGAGTACAGACTTCCATCTAGATCAGTGGTTCTCAACCTTCCTAATGCCGTGACCCTTTAATACAGTTCCTCATGTTGTGGTGACCCCCAATCATAAAATTATTTTCATTGCTAACTTCATAACTGTTATTTTGCTACTGTTATGAATCTTAATGTAAATATCTGATATGCAGGATGTGTTTTCATTGTTACAAATTGAACATAATGAAAGCAAAATGATTAATCATAAAAACAGTATGTAATTATATATTGTGAAATATTTATTTTTAATTACAAATAAATGAAATTTTGTCTTGAAGCATGGTATAGCTGCTTTTAACAGAGTAGCTACTCTCTACACATGTGTGACTGGTGCGCATAAGTACATTATGGCACCAACGCTGTCACATACACCTGTATTTGTAAGGGGTGTATGTGATGGGGTTGGCACGATGATGTCATCACACCGGATACTTGTATGTGGGCGTATCTGCATGTGGGTGGACCCGCCTGGAGACGGATGGAGGAGCTGTGTCTTGGTTCCTAAGCCCAACGGAAATAATTGTTTTCTGATGGTCTTAGGCGACCCCTGTGAAAGGGTTGTTCAACCCCCAAAGGGGTCACAACCCACAGGTTGAGAACTGCTGATCTAGATCATTAGGGTTTGAATCCTGGTTTCTCAGTTGACTACCTCTGTGACAGGTTAACTCCCATATCCCTTTTTTTCTTCATCTGTTGTTTGAAGAAAATTGTAGCACCTACCTCAAAAGAGTGTTAGGATTGTATGAGTTAATATATGTAATTTCTGATCTCTGTGTAAAGTGAGTCTTTATTATATGCTCTAATAAAAAGGATTGATATGATAATATAGAAAGGTTAATCCAAAATTTAGGAAAATAGAGGAATAGTTTCCTCTATTTGGAAGGAATCTTGGGAGTCATTCTTCATTCTTTCTGCCCCACATTACCCAGTGTTCTCTTTCCTAAATCTGCTGTGTCCCCTCCATCTCTCTGCTGCTGACTTTGTCTAGGTTTTCATTATCTCTCGCTTGAATTCTTGCAGTAGCTGCTTACTTGGTCCTCCATTCCTATCCTCAGCTTTACTGACATAGTATTGTTCTGACAGTGTCCTGCTTAAAAGTGGTTACCAGCTCCTTATTGCAAACTACTCACCATGGTAGTTTCTTTCTCAGTAAAACGAGTAAGATAATATGTATCTGGGTAGTAGAGACTCATTAAATGCCTGAAGTGTAACAGTTTTTGGTTTATCTTCCTGAAACTCTTCCAGGAGTTTATGTTAAAGTTGATCTGTGGTTCATAAATATATCACTGGGTAAGCGTACTTATAAAAATGAGCATAGTAGCATTAATTAATTAATTGATTGATTAATGATTGAATGGTGAAATAAAGAATAAGTGCTTACTCTCATTTGTCTTTAGTTAATGTACTTTATTTATTAAGCAATATTTGTCTACACTGGCCAGTTATTTATTATGCTTTGGAGAGGGGGGCTCTTAGTCACACATCTATATTTATCATCAGTTAACAAAAATTCCAGGTATTCTGGTTTACTCCTTTTAGAGGGATTATAATTCAAGGTTAATATTATGTTTAAGTTTCCTTAAGAAGAAAACTGTATGAGACAAATTTGGGCATATTCCTACTGTGCTTATTTTTAACAATGGAGACTTAAAATTCTAAGAATATAAAGAAAACAGCTTTCTTAGTCTAACTAATAATTGTGTTTGTTGCTTAGAAAAAGCAGAGAGATCTTGCTAAAATGAGAAAATGTCTCAGACCAGAGGAACTGACAAACCAGATGAACCAAATAGAAATAAGCATGCAGCATGAACAGCTGGAAGAAAGCTTTCAGGAGCTGGTGGAAGATTACCGACGTGTTATTGAACGCCTTGCTCAAGAGTAAAGATTATACTGCTCTGTACAGAAAGTTTGCAAATTTCTGTACATTGTGTTGTGAAAAAAATTTGATGACTAATTTTAAAATCTTGTAACATTTTACTTACATTAAAAGTTATCTATCTTTAGTTGATTATTTTCTTTTGAAGAGATTGTATATTTAAAAAAAATTGTTTAGAGTCTATGAGCATATATTACATTAAAAAATATAGCTTCTGAAATACCACTGCCGTTGCTTCCCTTCTTAAACACTATAATAAATGCTTAGTTGTGATACATTAATGTGTGATGATAATGATTCTTAAATACTTGTGGCAGTTTAAAAAAAAACTAGGTTTTAAGTTTTTATTATTCCTTTCATAGTTTTCTTCTAAGATTTTACATCTGGCACCTTTAAAACACATTTCTTTAAGGTCTTCCTCATAATCTTGTTTTTCCTATGTGATTTTTCTGAGTAGGAAATATTCCTAGTATAGATTTGTTTTGTTTTAAACAGACCATTGCCACTTGTTGTGGGTAGGGTAGGTAAGAGAGGGAAAGGAAACTAGATATACAGCCTAAAACCTAAATGTTTAGCATCACATATTAATTGAAGGTAATTTAGAAGTTAGTTTTAGCATAAACATTTTATAAATAATAGTAATGTAAGATAATAAGAGAATCCATTTATAAAAATCAAACTTACATACCAATGTTGAAATAACATCTTGTGTAAGATGAGGTGTATATCTGTTGTGATTGGTTATAAGGTTACCAAGATGTTGAAGTTCAACAAGAAAAAAAGTAATGATAAATTGCTTAATATAGTGTTACTTTATATTGAAGTAGGGTATAAATAAATTGCTTGATAGAGAATCACTAAAAGCAAAAGTTCTTAATAATGTTTATAATGTGTGCCAGTAAGGAAGGTATTGTATAACATCAAAAATGGGATGTAAGTTGAACTTTATTTTTAAAATCTAACTTGTTCAGTACTAAAGGCAGATCCCAATTAAACAAGCACTATCTTGTCCTGAGATTAGCTTTCCATCAGTAAAACCTTGTCAAACATGGAATAAGCAAAAACTGGTAACCTCTAGACAAAAATAGTTGGCCAGCAGCATACCAACAGCACTAAGCCATCCCCTCAGAATCAAGGGGTTGAAGGTTCTCAGAAGCTTGTATACAGATAAAGCTTGTTGATTTCTGAGAGTACACAAACACAATTTGTCATAGAATGAACTAGTTCAGTTAAAATCCTTTCAGAAACTATGAAAGCAATTTGTTTACCATTTAAATTAGCCAAGTTTTAAACTTTTTATTGAAAATTCAGTTGATACCTAAGGATGAGCTCTGAGCCTAAAACAAACAGTACAAATTAATTCAGCATACTTTTTTGTAGAAACCAGAAAAAGCCAATGTGATAGCAATTTCTGTACCTTTGTTTTTCAAGCAATGTTCTATGTTCAGCACATGGATAATGATTTCGTTTCACATTATTATTTGGGATTTGAAAGGCTTTACCTCCATTTGGAGTTAGAAGGGTAAAAGTCTGATTGTTAGATCAGCACCTTGGGTGGGGTAATTAAATACCAGGTAAGATGTATAGGATTGTTTGTGAAACCTAACAGCCACCGTCTGGTAGTAGCTTTCACCCCGTTTTATCATCCACATATACATCTACTGTATTTACTTGTTGCCTTTACCTTTTTCACTGCCCTTTCCCCCTTCACCACCTGTAATTTTTTCCCTGTCCTCTCCAAATTGTGTTTTCTCTACATGTAACATCATGTTTCCTTTTTGAACATCAGTGTTTCATCTGTAAAAAGTTTGAACACACACTAGAATGATCTCTAGTCTCCCTCGTTATAAGGTGTGTGCTTATTCTTTGCACATCTTTTCTCCTCCTAAGCTTGTATACTAAGGTATGGGTATCAGTGTGGTCTATGAGTAAGGTAAAATTATATATCACACAAAATTCATACTTTATATATGAATTAGTTTGAGAGAAAAAAACTATATGTCCCTGATGGTCTCCAAGTTGCAGGGGTCCCAGCTTGCGATATCGGAGCATTGTCTATGCTTAAGTTTTATCTGATCCACCACCATCCTTGCCCACTAGAGGAAAGCTGACAGCAAAGTCCCCAACACCACTATCAGAGGGTGATTGCAATCATAGACCTTAGAGTCAAATGATACCATCCCTTAAATTCATTCTTAAGTTCTTTTCATTCAAACTTAAAAGCCAGTTTAATTTTATAAAATACTGACAAAATAAGGTACCCATAATTTTTCTAAATGAAATTATTTTATTGCACATTATATACATTGAACATAGTTTTTTGTAACAAACCTAGTCTTCAAAATTATTTTCTTCAGAGATGTACAATATTTCATGTTGATTCACCTATGTTAAACCATTTACCTAGGTTTTTTTCTTTTATAAACATTAAAATGAATTGTGTATGTATGACAAATATCCAGAAAAAATCCAGCCATAAATGCCTCTTTTTTTATACTACGTGGCTGGATACTTTATGGACAGCCCTCGTATTTGTATCTTTTAAATAATTTCCTTAAGATAAATTCTGGGAAATGAAGTTACTGAGTCAAACAGTAGGGATATCTCCATGGCTCAATTATATAAACACGCCATATTTTCCAGAACAGTTTATAAATTACTTACTTGAAGGTGTACATTGGTTTTAAAAGAATTTCAAAGTCATGAGATGTTGATTTTGTTGTTCTAATAAGTATAAAATCTCAAATTTATATCCCTTTTGCTTAAGGGAAGGCTGAAAAAATTTTAAATGTTTTTGTGAATTTCTTTCCCTGATAGAAATTATCCATTTGATTTTTAAAAATTTGTCTTTTGGGATCTACACTCTAATTTTATAGATGGACAACAGATCCAAAAGTTCACTTGCTTAAGGTCCCACCTATGCATTAGTGGTAAAGCCAGAACTGTATCGTAGGCTCCTGACTTCCATTCCATCTCCTCTTCAATCCAGTAGGCCAACCAAGTCTTAAGCATGTCAGCCCACTAGGCTCTTCAGAAGAGGAACTTTTTTCATTACCATTTAAAAAATACCTCACTTGCATGACATTTGCCCTTGTCAGTAGACAAAACCCTAACTGCGCTCTCATTTTTATAACCTTAGAGGAGCAGGTATTAGGAAAAGGATGCTGGACCATAATGACTGAAATTATTGGTGCCTTATTTGAAGTATGACTTGAACTTCCTTATTTCCTCTCAACATTTTCAGCTTTTCAATATCTACAACTTTTCCTGCATTTCATTCTTGTTGCAGTAGAATTATACAGTGCAATTAATTTACTCGTTGACTTGAGCATAGCTATCTTTATGTATATAATTAGTATGCACATAGTACAAAAATGCAAAAGGGCATACCACTGTTCCTGGTATCTTTCACATGGTTCAAAGATACATGCATAAATGAGTACATATGTATATATCTTTTATATATCATACATTTGGTAACATCCCACATACATTGTTTTTTAACTTTTTAAACTTAGTATCTTAGGGATCATTGGAGCTATCTTATTTAATTGCTGCATGGTATATTACATTGTATGGATATATCACAAGTTACCCTATTATTTAGGTTGTTTCCAATATTTCCCATCACCAACAGTGCTGCAATGAATATTCTTACATAGGCTGTGCATACATGTGCAAGTACAACTGACCTCGAGTATCGGGGGTTAGAAGTGCTGACCACCTGCACAGTAAAAAATCTGCACATAACTTAAGTCTACCCTCTGCATACACAGATTGCCAACCACAGATCAAAAATACAGTTGACCTTTGACTGCACAGGTCCACTGAAGTGCAGATTTTTAAAAATCCACATATAAGTGGACCCACACAGTTTAATTCTGTGTTTTCAGAGGTCAACTGTCTACCTACTGACTAAATCCCTAGAAATCACAGACTTTAGTATGACCTCATTCTTACAGTGACTATGTTATGTGTACAACAGTTAAAATTATTAACATGAAATGAGGTTACAGAAGCTTGATAATTGTACGAATCTGGAATAAACTATGCAAACTGGAGCATGCTGGAATTCTCCAACCAGCCTCCTTCACAGCTAGAAATGTGAATTATCTTAAAGGCACCATGAGTTGAATGTTTAGGCCTATGCCCATGACTTCCTTTTTGTTTATTCCTTTAGTCTTGCTTAGCTCTTCTCAAACCTTATCATCCAAAACTGCTTTACAGCAGGGTTTCACAGCCTACACAATACTGACATTTTGGGCTAGATCATTCTTTGTCGTGTGGGGCTGACCTGTGTATTGTGGGCTGGTTAACCGGGCTTCTACCCACTAGACGCCAGTAGCAATACCACCACCTCCAGTTGTAACAACCAAGTATGTCTCCAGACATTGCCATACGCCCTCTGGGAGGCAAAAATCACCCTTGGTTGAGAACCACTGCTACATGGGATTGTATATTCTTCCACTGTCAATACTTTTTTATTATGTAATGACATGGTATAGAATTCAAAATCTTTGTGCCACCCAGTCACCCAATTCACTTCTCCAGAGGCAATTACTTTTACCAGTGTTTTCCCCCTCAGAGTTACTTACTAGTCTGCAAACATCTATAACTTTTTTAGCACACATGATACACTATATGCAGTACTCAGAATATTACAGTTAAATTTAACTCATATCTTTATTAGTACATATTAGAACACCTCAATTCTAAACACCTTAATTATAAACAGCTGTTTGATATTCCATAGTTTGATTTCCCTGTATTTAGCTCAGTCCTACATTAATGGACATTTAGGTGGTTTCCTATCTTCTCTTACAAGCAGTGCTGCAGTGAACATGCTTGTGTAGAACCCACTTGATATTATATGTGTGTGCAAGAGCGTAATGGAATCATTGAGGGAAAGGGCATGGATATTTTACATTTTGGTAGGTTTTGCACACATTTGAGACAATAGAGAAATCTGAATAAGGACTATATGATGTCCTTTTTAAATTTTCATAGTTATGATAATAGTATTGTGATTGTATAGGAGAGTATCTTTACTCCTAGGAGTCACATGCTGAAGTATTTAGGATTAGAGCCATGACATCTGAGAATTACATTCAAAAGGTCCAGAAAAATCTGTTTGTATAGGTGGGATATACATACGTACATACACAGACACATACATACATACATACAGAGACATATCTATGTATATAAACAAAGCAAATGTGACAAAATTTTAAAAATTATTTAATCTGGGTTAAAGATATACAAAGGCTGTCTGGAAAGTATCTAGCCATGTAATATGAAAAACAGAAGCATTTAAGGCTGGATTTTTTCTGGACAGCCCTCATGTAGGAGGGTTCACTGTATAATTCTTTCAACCTTTCTGTGTGTTTTTAAGTTTTCAAAATAAAAAATTGGGACAGAAAAGATATTGCATATATGAAACAAAAACAATACTATGAAAAAGGAACAATCAGTTCCAAAGGAACAAGAAGGAACTCTTAGAGATATAAAATGAGTGTTCTAATTCAAGCAGCAGAACTTGGGGTATGAAGTTGCAGAAATTTCCCAGAACATCAAAAAGAGAAAAAAATATGAGAGAACAGAAAAATCAGTGTGGGAAATCTGATAGCCAGCTTATTTTCATTTCAGACAGTGAAAGTAAACACAAGGACATTATCCAAGAACGGGAGGATAATTCCTCAGAGTTGAAGAAATGAATCTTCAAATTAGAAGAGCTCACTGAAGGCTGAGCAAGATTAAATCATCATCACTAACATTTACTGAGCACTTACTATCTGCAAAACACTTAACATCAGTCATCTCAGTTCTCACCACAACCCTCGGAGGCACATGGTGTTAAGTGATGTGATTTCACCCAAGGTCACACAGTAAGTGGCAGAGCCAGGATTTCACCCCGGGCCGTATAATTCTCTCGGGTTCTTAACCACTATACCACTTACCTAAAAGGATCCACATGTAGGCTAAATTATTAAATTTTAAAACACTGAGGATAAAATAAAGATCCTCCATGCTTTCAGAGGGGAAAAGGCAGGTCACTGGGAAAGGAGGGGAATTTAAATAGCATTAGACTTCTTACCGGCCATTCCTTACACTAGTCGTAAGACAATGGAACAGTATCTTCAAAGTTGTGAGGGAAAACTATGTTTAATGTGGAATCCTATACCCAAACTATCAGTCAAGTGTGAGAGCAAAAGAAAGGTGGCTTTGGAAACCTAAGGAACCAGAAAACTTCACACACTTTCTGATGAAGTTACTTGTAGATCTATTTCAGCAGCATGAAGGTGAAATCAAAGGGCTTGTAAGATGTAGAGTGCAAGAAATAATAAAACTGATCTGATTCCAATAAAAAGAAATCTGAGGATGGCAACTCAATTGCATGTCTAAAAAAGTAACTGGTCCAAATTAGAATAGAAAATTATTAACTCCAGGAAAAATAAAGTGTACAAGAAAGTCAAAGTTCAAATAAAATAAACTACAGTTGGCATGACTTTCAGCAGTAACTAGAAACAAAAACAGTTCCAGGGGGTTCCCTGGTGGTGTAGTGGCTTAAGGCTTTGGCGCTGGCGCTGTCAGCACTGTGGCCTGGGTTCGAGTCCCAGTCAGGGAGCTACCCACATACCAAAAAGCAAAAAAAACCAACCAAACAAACAAAAAACAGTTTCAAGTGGTTGAGTCTGGTGTCAGACGAGGAAAAGGGGATAGAAGACCTGCTTTTCATTGTAAACTTCGTTATAATTGCATTTTTTAAAAACCTGTGTGTTACTTTGAAATAAAATTTTGTTTAAATAATAATGTATTGTACAGCAACTGAAACTCCACATAATGGTCAAATAAAATACAACTGCAGATCAAGAAAAAATTTTAAGCAAGTTTACCTGAAGCAGACAAGTGGTACCTTTAAACAATGGGATTGTGCTCAGCCTGACTTCCACAAAGGGGAACTTGTCAAAAAAAACCCCAACCAAACCAAGACAGGCAAGAACTTTCTATTAAAAAAAAGCAATACTCAATCCTTTTCTTTGGAAACTGATTCTCAGAGGAATCACAGTTAATCATGTATTTCATTTGGCTATCAAAAACCAATTGTCCCTGTCTTTGAAACCCCGATTCTGTGAATGAACAGACACTAAGTGTAAAGCCAAAGCTTTGAAATTTTTTATGTCATCATTTGGGGGGCTTTCCATGAGCCTTGGGGAAATATAACGCAATGACAGTGTAATGCCATCCCTTATGACTATCTGAACAGCTACATTGTATAAGATGCTAGAAGAAGTGCCTTATAAATGTCTTGTAAAAGGTATTTTTTAAGGTCTGCAGTTTTATAATGTATACAGGCTGGAAAAGGGACGAATCTTCCCTCCCGTGGTCTTTCTGGGCCCATTTTTATCTTTAAGTGGAAAAGGGTGGAGTTAGAGTTGGACTAGGGCATCTTTGAAGCCCTTTCCAGTTCTTCAACTGTGTTCTCTCTCTTCCAACGTAACAAAAGCCAGTTGGAAACTGTGCCTTGGTTAGACTCTCAGTTCACCTGGACAGTTCTTCAGATTTTTAATTAATAATCTTGGCAAGGGTATCTGTTCGGGAGCCTTGGGCTGCACAGTCTGTTTGCCTCGCCCTCTGAATCCCCTTTGTGAAGTCCATGAGGCCACCACAGTGAGGCTTGTTTGCTGTCTGCTCCCAGAGCAGCTGCCTCTTTTCTTCCTTTATCCTTTCTCAAGCAAAAGAAACTGCAGTGATGTTTGTGTGGGCTTCAGATGAGGAGAATGCTCTCCAGTCAGGTTATTCTCTGGGCTCAAGTGGACAGGGTAAGCACAGAGGAGCTCAGCTCAATGGGAAGAGAGGTTGAGGCAGCATCTGCCCTCTTGTTTGTTTCAACAGTTTCAGTCTTGAATACAGAATTTGTTGAGAGGCGAGCAGAAGTTAAGAAATGCACTACTGCTTAGTTTAAGGGGTGGAGGTGGAGAGTGGGAGGGGAGAAAGGGACATACAGCTAGTTTTGTTTTTCTATTATTAAACGCCTTGTTATTTCACAATCTCCACATTGGAGATTCTTACTGAAGTGTGTTCTGTGTAACTGTTACCTGACCAAGGAGTACTGTTTCACGATTACAGGCAGGAAATATCAAAATCAGATATTTTCAACCTCTGACGTTAATGGTCGTACTGCTCTCTGTGAATTGCTCTCACATAATCCTACAGGACCATGTATTTTTCCTCAAGCACACTGAGAATTAAACAGCAAACACAGAACCATAAACCCAGCAAAAGAATAAGCAAAGAAGGAAACGTGACAAGGTAATTAGGAATGCACCATTACTTCAGAAAAAAACCAGTAAAATAAATAATATTACAGAAGGGTGGAAGCAATGAAAGACATGCAGAATGAAGGCAAAAGAGAATGCACAGTAGAGTGCAATAAAGACATAGGTAATATTGTGCATTCCTGTCCTTTTGCACATAGTTTACTTAGTCCACTGCCTTATTCTACATAGATATGTGACTGGTCATGGTAAAAACAGGTACCTCCCCTTAGAAAATCTAGCAAATGGTATATGCTTAGAAAAAAAAACTGGATGAATATACCTAAACTCATTAACAGTGATTACCTGGAGGGAGCTTTTCTGGGGTACTTCTGCTGTCTGTATTATACAGTTAAAAATGTTTTAAAGAGCACACGTTACATACATGTGTAAGCAAAAAAACCAAAACACTTTTTAAAAAATGCCAACAAGGAGATGGAGAGCATTTTCCTTTCTCTTCTTTTACAGATGAGGATTTAGAGGAGCTAAAGGAAGCACATTTTCCTTTCTCTCACCTCCATCTTTGCAGGAAATGAAGGAGATTAAACAGGTGCAATTTCCTGGGAACCTAAGTAATTAGAGTTTAGCATTTTTCTCAGTTCCTGGCAGCCAGGGGTAGCCACAATCTGTGACTCCTTACTCATGCTGTCCCTTTTATAGGGCTCATAGTCTCAAAGGTATTTGGTTTTTCTTTACGGACGGCCTCGTGAGCATGTTAGTCTCAGCGTTCCATTAGTTGCTCAAGAACAAAAACAAAGTCGTATTTCCTTTGAGCCTTGCATAGGCACTTAAGTATGTATTGATTGGCTGATTGAATACTAAATACTCTTGGGAACTTTTTACCTTTATTCCTTACTCTGAACAGAATTCCTCACTCTACAGAAGAATATAAGCACGTGTTTCTTTCCCAGGGATAACTAAATGAGAATAGGTGGCAGTTGGTAATGGTACACATTTTTACTTAAATTTTATGGGGCAAATGCACACTTCTGCTTTAATCCAACTTTCTTCAGAGTAGTAGTATCAGAAAACTTGGATGCATCAGTAAGTGGGGTCTAGAACCATCCACATCCTCTTCGCTATAGCCTTCCCATACCTTCCCTCCCTGCCAACCATTCCAGGTGGGCAATGCTCCAACAATGGATAGGCTGTTATGCTGCAGCATGATTTCTGCTTACAACCTCCCACAATATTTTCCAAGCCAAGAGGCCGAACCAGCTTGAAAAGAATACTGGCTAGACTAGATGTGAGAGCAACAACCCTATAGCTAAGTTAGCTCTGTCTGGCCCCATTCTACTCTGCTTACCCTGACAGGTTGCTCAAGAGGGTGCAACATGCTATTTGCTGTGTCCCTTTGAACTGGGCCTGCAAATGGCTATAGATTTCTGAAATCTGCAGAATTTTAATGTAGGAGGGGTTCGGGTAGGGCAATTGTGTTACAAAAGGGTAGAGCTTAAAGTTTCACTTACAGGAATATGACTGAGAAAATGTCACTAGACAAACAAAAAATGGGAGGGGCAGGACGGTCACATACAACTCAAGCCTCTCTCCCTTGCCCCCAGCTCCCTCTTGGCACTGCTATAGATGAAGGAAACAGCACATCAGCAAGGAGAAATCCACTTCACTTCTTGCAACTGCCTTGCACCTGGCATTACTTTTTCTCAAAAAAACATGGAGCATTTACATTCTTTAAGGACACCCCTAGATTACCCAACAATATATCCATTATTGCCTCAAATGATTGGTACAGAAATGACATTCTGCCAGCAAGGTGGCTAAGAGAGAGTGCCCTAGAAACTTTCTGCCTGAACATACATATAACCATTTGACTCTGGATCCTTTACTCATTTAGAGGGGTCCAATCAGCTACTGAGACAGGTCCCTGCTGTATGTACAGATCATGTTTATGCAGGACTCCTAGTTCTGTAAAGAATGCGCCTTTGCCTTAAAAAATGTAAATAAATAAAAGTATTTCCTCATACCAAAGTTAGACAAATTAGAGGGCAGAACTGGAAATATTCTCCTCAAGCCATAGAGTAAAATGCTATGAAATGATCCTGAAATCAAATGAAAATGCTATTTTTTCTGATTCAAATGGCAAAACTAATAAGCAAGGTCATGAAAGGTCAATGAAGGGGAGATGACTCTCACGGTAGCTGTACAGGTCCCAGGGCACCAGTTTACTTAACAGGCCATAGCATCTGCTCTGTATCCAGTAGAAAATACCACATTATTTCAGTTAGTTTTAGGACATGTTCACATATAACAATTTTCTTCTAGAGATATGTAAGCACTTTAGTCTTTATTTTGTAGTCTATGTTTTTTAAATAGCTTGCATAATCCTAAAGAGTATTTTAAAATCTAAACTAGTGAAACGAGTTACAAAATGATGTATTACAAAACAAAATTTATTTTTAAAGGATTTCATGCCACATAATTCCCTAGAGCATTTTAAAAAATGTGAATGTGAATTACAAATGCAATATACACATTATAGAAACCAATATAATTTAAATATCACAAACTAACTACAACTTTTGAAAAAGTTACATGGTATAAGACTATAGTAAGATATTAAGTAGAAGGGGGAAGGAAAAACTGGCTTTTCAAAAATAAGAATATCAGAATTTGTTTCTGATTTATTTCTTTTATAAAAGATAAAAAGATTTAAAAGATGCTAATAAGACATGATCTTTTAAAATCCAAGGTTAAAGTCCCATAAAACAATAATCACAATTAATAAAAATATTTTACCATTGAAGAATGAATTTTTGAACACAGAAACTGAAGACATTAAAAAGTTATTCTTTATTTCCTGAACCTTGGTTTTGAAAAATTATTCATCTTTTTACTCAAAAATCCCAGATACAAAATGTAATTAGTGGCATGAGTTCAAATCAGTGAGGTGCCACAATATAATTAGCCGTCATTTCACAGATGGGAAGATGGGCAGATACGGACTAGAGAGGTGAATCAGTAGTGGCTGTTCAGCTAGATGAAAGCATAATGCCCTACGTGCCCAGGGTCACAGGATGTTAGAACTGCAAGGGATTTCAGGTGTCAGGGGTCTAGCCCTCTGTCTTATTGGTTGGTATGCACACAGCTCATAAATTAATGAGTTCAGAGAACACATGCTGGCAGCTGCTAATCCTTCTAATGTTAGATGGATGTAGTATCAAAGCAGCTACATTGAGCCTCAATGGATGAGCTATATCACCTCTGCAAGTTCCCATCAGCTGCTTTCTTGCTCATCTTAGATATCCACCTTCTATGCTGAACTTATTGGGGATTCCACCACGGTAGTGCGACCTGAATCCTCATAGCTTTTCCTTTTCTTTGTTATTCTAAATTGTGCATTTGTTTTCCACAGGTTGGCTGACCCAAATCACGTGAACATGTGTTCTATTTCAGATGTGCTTGAAATTGGGCTTAGTGCCTTTTGACCTTTTGTTAGAAACGTTTAGGTTTCTTTTTTCTGCATCCTCCCTGAGACTGTGCCCCATGAATTCTCAGGCTCTTTGGCTGCACCCAGATGTTGCCTTCAGTTACACAGAGGACAGATTAACCATGTTCAAAAACCTCCCTGGAATTGATCTGCATTTGAAAAAGGGTCTGAAGTAATCTGTAGAAGTACTTTCATTCTCATCTGTGTAATACATCTTATTACCTCAGTGGAAATCATTATTTCTCTTTATCTTTCAAGGTGACCCAAAAGCATCCAAAACTAGGTCTCCAAGAAGTGTGTCCTCTAAGGAACCGCCAAAATTTATTCTCTTTAAAAGTAAAAATACCAAGACTGTGTAGTCATTAAAAAGAATGAGCTCAAGCTAAGTGTTCTGTGATTTGATGTTTATGATGAATGGAAAAAACAAGTCGTGACAGTAAGTATGTGATTCTCTTTAAAATATTTACTCATATTTGCCTGTAAAAGACATGGCTGATGCCTTTTACAGGGGTTGAATGGAGGGTGGGGCTGTGGAGTGCAGACAGGGGCGAAAGGGGACTGGCACTTTTTCCTTTACTCATTTCTGAATTCTCTGGATTTTTCATAGAATGTGTCATCAAATTGAATTCTGAAAAATTAATTAAGAAATATCACATACATTCACCAAGAATCCTTGTCAATCTTCACTACATTTAAAGTCCTGGAAACTGTTATTATTTATTCCTGGTTTCACTGGTTCCATGGAGAGTTCGAGTCTTTCCCCAGACATTGCTTGCATATCAGTTCCTTTGCTCGGCACCAGGCTACCAAGATGAGTTAACACCTGGTCCATAACAGGACGGAATCTGCTCCGTAAGAGGAAGGGCGAATTTGGTTCAAACGGGCACCCTCCTCACTAGGAACAGATCAGCTCCCTCACTTGACTTCCGATTGGCCCTTTGCAGGCTGCATCTTTTGGCAGCGCAACTGGCAGACGTCATCCTCTCATTCTAAAAAGTCAAATTTAGGATTAAGATTCCAGTCAATACCGTTGAGCGAGAGGTGTCCGTGGGGAATAAGGAGTCCCCTGAACAAATCCACTGGGGTACCCACATAGATTTTGCAGCTGCACATAAATCCTGTTTTGTCTGAAGTGTCTGCTGAGTAACGTAGCTTCTGGGACAACCAAGGGGCCGCCGGTGACTTTGAACCAATTTTTTCACCTTTCAATTGAATCCAGGGAAATAATTTGCAACACACTGGCAAACGATGCAAGTGCTATGTTGAACTCTAGATTGTGCTTTATTTTTTCCTCCCAACTTCACGTTTCCATGCACCAAAATGTTGATGCTACAAATACTGGATGCCACGCTTACCTGACTGGCTTCTTCCATCCCACCTGGGCGCCGGGGCTCAGAGCGAGCGTGCGAACCGCGGCTGGAGCCCGCCTCTGGCACCCGGAGCGGGCTCAGCCGGCCACGGACTCCCTCGCCAGCCCCGGTGCCGGAGCCGCTCCGCCGCCGGGGCTCCCGCAGTCATCCCCACGCACGCAAGCGCGCTCCCCTCGGGCGGTCCCGTGCCTCCGGTTTTCGGCAGGCTGCGACTGGACAGCGCCGGGGGGCGGGGCGGGGCGGGGCGGGGCGGTGAGCGGGCGCTCGCGGCCACGTGACCGGCGCCAACATGGCGGCGCCCAGCTGCCTCCACCTGCTCGTCCGCCGAGGTAAGCACCCGGAGGACAGCGCCGCGGGGGTTCGCGCCGTCGCTCGCTCGCTGTGCACTCGGGTTCGAAGGGACGCATATTTGCTCTCAGACATCTGGGCGCACACGCACGCACTTTCGGTGCTACGGATACAAGCAGGCACACACGGTGACACGTTGACACGCCGCAGCAACAGACCACACGTTTGGTCACTCGTCACTCGCCTCGCCTACACCACGTCCCTGCGTGGCATCTATTCGAAGTCACTCCTTGAGATTTATGGGACGTTGCCTGAAGTTTCCTTCCCTCACCTAGTTGTGTGATTAGTGTAGCAAACTTATTTAGTCTGGCTGTGGAGCGAGGAAACGGTGGTGACTCCGAAATGCGCCTGGACACCCAGATGCCACAAGGAAGGCAACTTGTGTCTGTTGTAGCCATACAACACGTCTTTTGGGGAATTATTTTCTTCCAGTGACTTCAGGTTAAGAGGAGAAGCTATGTCTGGGCAGCTGTCAGTGGTGTTAATCATGTGTAAGTGGTGAGATTTTAGTAAATATACAAATACTTTTGCAGCTGAACTAGAGAAATCTTTGCTGGATTTGAACTCGGTTCTGAGTCTTTGTTGGAAAGAACTAGGAAGTTGTTTCAAGGAAGGGGAAAGAGGGGAATTAACTTATTTTGAGGGACTACTTGGTGTCAGGTATGTAGGAAAAACAGTCCTGTGAGGTACATTTATTTTCATAGTAAATGGCTATCATTTAATAAGTGCCTTCTAAGTACATGATACCGCATTAAACACCTTAAATACCAGGACTGACCAGAAAAATTCCAGCCATAAATGCCTCTATTTTTCATGTTACATGGCTGGATAATTTCTGGACAGCCCTCTAATGCTAGCTACCTTTTAAAATCTAAATGAGTTAGATATTATTCTCTTTTTACAGATGAGAAAAGTGAGACTGAGAGGTTAAATATACCTAAGGTCACACAGATTGTAAGAGGCAAAATAGGCATTTGAACATGACTTTTAGTTATTTATTTTTTTAAAAAAGTCTCATTCCTCTGCACTGCATGGGATAGTCTCCATAGAAATCAGTATGCAAAGTTCAGGTGAGACAGGACAAGTAGAAGTGTATGTGCAGAGCAAAGAGGAAGATGTTTTTAGAGAGGAAGGAGGTTGGTGGGTGAATAAATTTCAGTATTTCAATGTTTATGGAGTTGAGTAAAGAGCCATGGGAATATTTGAGGTAAGAGATGTGTAAGGAAAAGGTGATATAGGCAGTATTTTGCACCGATTGGATGAAAAAAGTAGAGGTTAACATAAGAGTGCAGCCTTGTGAAAAAGGCACCTAATGACATCTCTTAAAATCTGGGCTCCAGTCCAATCTTTATTTACTTACTAATCAAGCTACTTTTCTGTTTCTACTTTTGATAAGAAATAATGAAAGTTATACTTCTTTTATGTGCACTTCAAGGAATGGTGAAGAGGATCTGGGTAGATAGTCAAAGTAGAGGAGGAGGCAAAGCACGCATACACGAGAGCTGTCCGGAAAGTATCCAGCCATGTGATATGAAAAACAGGCAGTTATGGCTGGAGTTTTTCTGGACAGCCCTCATATATTATATATATGTAAATGTATATACTCTCTTTGCAGGTTACAAAAATACCATATTAATCTTTTTTGTCACTTATAATTTTGACCAAAAGTGGTTCAGACAATCTTGGGAGAAAGCTACTAAAGAGAAGCCAGGCCAGGTTATTGGTATAACCCATTCCACTATACCCCACAGTGCTGCAACAACTAAGAGAGGGATCTTCTCCTTAGGAGAGGGTGGGAAAATATGTAATCAGGAAGAGATTTAGTGATGGGAAAGGTCCCCTCTATGGACTATTCATAGCTAGTTTTAAATTGCAGACATGTTATTCTGTACCACCTGTTCCCCACCCCCAAGGTTGAAAATTAAGAATAAATTAATGAAAGATCCTCTCTCCTTTCTCTTTCTCCTTGTTACCTATTTAGATGAATGTAAATCAATCTACTATGAGTCTTTATATGACAAGATTTATCATTAGCATCTATGTATATCTTTCCCCACTGGAAAATGGGAAGAAGGCTTTTTTAACCTCTTAAGAAGGAAGGGCATAGGGTTTTTCTCATGACTCTTCAGTTAATTGTAGCTTTTAGTCACAGTATACCCTATATATAGTAGTCACTAAACCTCCCCTCACCATCCCCACTCCTAACTAGATTATTAATTCTTGTTGAGTAGGAACTATGTATTATCTATCTTAACAAGCATAGTGCCTGGCTCAAAGTTCAAGTCATTAAAAGCATGCTGAATTAAGAGGTTGCTAAGACTTGTTCTCTTGCATTATGGGGTAGGGATGGATAGAAACTATGAGTTAGTGACATTGGAAAGGGAAAGTGATAATTCAGTCTTTTGAAACCACAAGATAAGTAAACAATAGCCTTTTAGGGATGATGTGTCTGCACATAGTAAGTACTCAGTTTCATAACCGAATGAAAGACCTTTTAGAATGCAGTCTTCTAAAGAAAAAAAAATACAAAAGGCATTGCGTGTTTGAATGGGACAAGATCCAAGGGCAAAATGTCCTTTGCTATGCATACCCTCTGTAACAAAGCAAAATGTCTACGTAATTTGTAGTATAAGAAAGACACATCTTCAAGATTTCCATGATCAAAAAAAAAAAAAAAAAAGATTTCCATGATCAAAGAATGGGCAATAGTAATTACTTATAGCACTCATTACTATAACTTAAGGTACATATAATGCTAGTATTCTATTTTATTCTTGTTCTTTTTGTTTTAACAAATGTAAAAAATATTTGCAAGTGCTTCTGTTCATTTGTGACTATAAGGCAACAGATTCTTTCAGTGAGAAGTCTATTGCCATAGTTGTAATATTGTAACCTGCAGGTAGGGAAGAGGCTAGTGTACATCATGAATTAAATACTTTAAAGTTTTGCCAAGTGACTGGAAATCCTTTCTATCTTGTATAACTCCTGTAGGACAATATATCTTCAGTTTCACCACATCAACTTAGAATTAAATTTTGGGATGCAGTCCATATGTAATTTGGAAAATGCTAATGTTGTTCATAAGAAGCTTCCTATGACTTAAACTCTATGTTGCTAGCTGAAAAATGAAAATGATTTTTTCCTATATGATATTTTTTAAAAAAGTCTTTCAACTCTATTATAATATGGCTTGTTACTACATAGATTAAGATATATTTAATCAAATCACTGCTCTAATGTCCCTGAAGTCAGATGTGTCCCTAAAGCCACATATGCTCTTATGTTTTTCCTCTGTTTTAAACAGCTTTCTATAACACAGATAGCTCCTATCTCCCATTGAAATTATGAAATTTCATTGTAGGGTGCAGTACATGTAGACTCTCGATGAATACTGTGCAGTCAAAAATGATATTGACCTATATTTGTTGATATGAAATGGTGTCCACGACATATGCTATTTGGAAAAAAGCAAGTTATAGAATACATTAATATATAATTCCATTTTGCAAAATCAAATACCAGTAGCTCTATATGGATGTCTAAGTGTGCAACATACATACATACAGAGAGAGAGAGAGAGAAAGAGAAAGAGAGAGAGGAAATGGCATTTACGTAAATATTCAGTTTTTATGAAATGGCCCATTCCCCCAGGCATTGGAAATCTTTGAAAATGCAGAGTGGATGCTACGTGTCTTAGGGAATTTGGCAAAGATGAAGGGAGAATAATAGTATGCAGAACTTCATTTGAACAACATCTTGTTTTACACAGTTAAAACAGCTTTTTCTTGTGGAGATTGTATTTTCTTTTAAGCTTTTGAATATTGAGAACTTCAAACATACACAAAGGTAGAGAGAACAACAGTACAATAAACTCCATGTACCCATTAGTCACCAACTTACGGCCACTTTTGTTTCATCTTACCCCTAGCCACTTCCCCTCCCCCAAGCTGGATTATTTTGAAGCATGTTCCAGATATAATTTCATCTGCAGAGTTTTCATTATGTATTTCTAAAAGACAGGGGGCCTTTTTAATTTTATTCATGTATTGTACTTATCAGTTCTAGAATTTCCATTTGCTTCTTTTCTTATAGATTCCATTTCTCTGTTGAGATTTCCCAGCTGTTCACTCATTAGATTCATCTTTTCCTTTAAATACTTAAATATACTTACTTAGAATAGCTTTTTAAAAGTTCCTATCTGTTAATTCTGTCATCTGGCTAATCTTATGATCTGTTTCTGTTTTATTGACTGCTTTTCTTTTTCTTGATTGTGGATCACATTTTTTTGCTTCTTCACATTTCATCTAATAGATAATTGCAAATGTGACATAATGGATATTACTTTGTGGAAACTATGCTGTTTTTCTTTAAAATATCTTGAGTTTTGTTCTGGCAGGCAGTTAAATTATTAGCAAATCTTTTTGATTCTTCCAGGTTTGGTTTTATTCTTTGTTTCACCTTTAGTCCTGGAGTGTGGCTCTTACTCTAGTGCAGAGATCAGCAAACTTTTTCTGTAAAGGGCCAGATAGTATCTGGCCAAATATCTTAGACTTTTGTGGGCCCTATAGTCTCTATTGCCACTACTCAATCCTGCCATTATAGCATAGAAGCAGCATAGACAGTATGTAAACAAATGAGTGTAGCTGTGTTCCAATAAAACTTTATTTACAAAAACAGACAGTGAGTCAAATTTGGCTCACAGGTCTTAATGTGCCCACCCTTGTTCTGATAGTGCATGGTTCTTACTCCTACAGCATGGTCTTTCTGAGGTCTCAGTTGAATGCCTGTGGAACTCAATGAGGTCTATGTACTCTCATGCTGGGACTCCAGCCTTGCAACCACTGGACTCTCTATTTGGCTCTCAGCCTACAGTGGCTACTGTTTGGTTCACCTTGTGCCTGTTTTCCAATACCCTGCCACACAAATTCCAGCTGCTTCTGAAGCCAGACCTCTGCTCTCTGCCTCTCTTACGAAGCACTGTGCTTGATTCAGGTTCCACCTGCAATGCCACAATTGGGAAGGTTTCCCCAGGCAGAACACTGGGGCCAGTCTGCACTCAACTTGTGTATTTGTTTACCCTCAAGGTTCACCATCCATCATTGTTCACTATTCAACGTTAGCAACTGGGCCACACAGCAAGAGGTGAGCAGTCGAATGAGCAAAGCTTCATCTATATTTACAGCCACACCCCATTGCTTGCATTATGGCCTGAGCTCTGCCTCCTGCCAGGTCAGAGGCAGCATTAGATTCTTAAAGGAGCAGGAACCCTGTTGTGAATTGCGCCTGTGAGGAATCTGGGTTGTTTGCTCCTTAAGAGAATCTAATGCCTGATGATCTGAGGTGGAGCTGAGGCAGTGATGCTAGCCCTGGGGAGAGGCTGCAAATACAGATTAACATTAGCAGAGAGGTTTGACGGCACAGAAACCATAATAAATCATTTGCTTGCAGACTCATATCAAAACCCTATCAGTGAGTGGCACATGACAATTAAGCTGCATCTGGTGGCAGGCTTTACGTCAGAATCAGACACTTAATTTAGTCTGCATATGGTTGCTCATTATTTTATTTACCACTTCTGTCCGTGCCTCTTTCCCTCTGTACCTCTTTCCCATACTGCACACTTGTCTCAGTCACAGTTTTGGTAAGCCCACAAGCTAACACTAACCAAAATGAGTAAAAAACAAATGTCACTGAGTTGTATAATTATTTCACTATATACAAGGGCTGTGTGGAAAACATTCAGCCATAAATGCCTCTGTTTTTCATATTACATGGCTGGACACTTTCTGGACAACCTTCATATTATAATGTAATAATAATAATAGAAATAAAGTGCACAATAATTGTAATATGCTTGAATCATCCTGAAACCATACCCTTAACCCCCCAGTTCATGGAAAAATTGTCTTCTAGGAAACCGGTCCCTTGCCAAAAAGGTTGGGAGCACTGGTCTAGTAGATTATGGCAGGAAGGAATTGTAGTATCAGTTATGCCAACGTGGATAGAAGAAGATGTCAATTAAAAAATGTCTATAGGTTTACTCCCACTTTTTTTCTTGAAATTGATTTATTGGAGCAATTGATTAGTTGCTCTACCCTATGGAGCTTTCCATGTTCTGGATTTTGCTAATTATATATCCAACAGGGTCATTTAAAATGTTCCTCCGTAAACTGTCAGTTAGATCCAACGCCTGCCTCATTTTAGGCTAGACGTTTTTGTTATTTTTTTTTGTCAGTATACTTCATATGGTATTTTTTTGTTGTTGTTATGTTAGTGCCTATTGGTGATCATTACCTGGCTCCTTTAACTCATTAGGAGCTAGTAAAATGATAATATTTTAATTCACTCATTCCTTTTTCATTCATTAGCTAGAAAATGTCTACACAGAGAAACTTTCTCCTCAAATATTTGATTGCCATGATAGACCTCATCCTGGAAAGGAAATTTAAATGTTAGATTTGTTGTCTTTATTTACCAGTTTTTAAAGTATCCTTATCTGTGGTTTCAGTTATGAGTGCCTGTGGTCAATTATGGTAAAAAATATGAATTGGAAAGTTACAGAAATTAACATTCATAAGTTTTAAATTGTGTACCATTCTGAATGATGAACTCCCTTATCATCCTATTCTGTCCTGTCTGGGGTGTGAATCACCCCTTTGTTCAGTGTATTCACTGCCCACCCATCAGTCACTTATGAGAAGTAAAGCTTTATCAGATGGATTATCAGAGAGAGAGAGACAGAGAGAGAGACCACATTCATATAATTTTTAATATATTATATAATATTATACAATTGTTTCTATTTTATTTTTAATTATTAACCTCTTACTGTGCCTAATTTTTAAATTAAATTTTATCATAGGTATGTCTGTACAGGAAAAAAGCATGTTATATATAGGATTTGGTGCTCTGCACAGTTTCAGGTATCCACTGGGGGTCTTGGAACATATCCCCCAAGGATATGGAGGGGCACTGCTATAACACATTTACCCTCCAAAAGTGACCAGTGCGTTGTTTAGTGTCTTGTGGATTTATTTTTTTAATTTAGTACCTATTTCTTCAATTTTCTAAAAGCATGTGAAAGAATCATGCAGTATTGGAATAAAATCGTAAAGTAGGATTGCAAGATTCAAGATAGAAGAGCAAAGCTATGGACAGAAGTAGCATTTTTAAAAATGGATTTAGGGAATTCTTACTATAACTTAATGTTAAGAGTAGAAGATTATAGTGTAAAAAGGATTGAACATCCTCCAGAGCTTGTTGTAAGTTGAGTCTTATCATATTAGTTATTCACACTAGAGGAAGAGGCTCAGTTTGTGTATCTAGTGAGACATCAGATTGTGTGCTAAGAATAAATATGCTTCTTAATATCCTAAGGATGATTGTATATAAGATGAAAAGGCAACTCGATAAAGATCTGATTTTGGATCCTGTCTCTACAACTTATTACCACATGAATTAAAATAACTTAAATTTCCACCCAATTTTGCTATGAACCTAAAAATAGTCTAAACATTGTCTGTTAAAAATAATCTTTCTGAATTTCATGTTCTTCAACTGTTATAAAAAAAGAGGGAGAGAGTATACAATTATCTAAGTCAAATGAAAATTAAATGAGAGAACCTGTGAAAGCAGCATAAGAAATGTCCCTTTCCTTTTAGCAGTTGTTCTCCATGGGTTGGAGCAATCACAAGGCATCCCAGCTTCAGGGGAGGGTACACAAAGTCCCTCTTGATGGGATGTGTCAATGAATGGTGACACTGTAAGTCTGTTCCTTGAATACAATGGGAGGGAGGGAATGAACTCCCCAAATACATGCAAAATTTCATCTATATAAGCATTTTCCTGAAGGAATATATGCATGGCTTCCATTGATTTCTCAAAGTAAGATGTGATTTGAAGAAAAATAACATCGCCCTTAGAATATCAAAATTCTTCGATACTCCTCCTATTCAGGGAATATGTCCCCTCCCCCTGAATCTAGACTGTCTTAAGACTGCTTCAACCAGAAGAGATGCAGTGTGGCTTCCAAGCCTTTCCTAAAAGGGGATGCAGCTTTTACCTTTTAGGAAATTAAATTTCATATACTCCTAGAAAAAAAATGAATAAATAAAAATGGGTAATCCATGGCCATGTAAGAAACCCGACTACCCAGAGCTGGCATGCAAGGGAGGCTACTGGAAGGTGGTGCAGTCAGGGGAACTATTCTTTGAGTCATCCCATTGCAGGCACCACACATGTGAGTGAATGAGCCTTCAAGTGGTCCCAGCCCTCAGCATCCAGTCATTCCCAGCCTCCAAGTCTTCTTGAATAAGGGTCTCAGAGATCATGTAGCCTCAGACATTCATTTCCAAACTCCTGACCCAAATAATCTATGAACTTAATAAAATTATTAGATTTTTAAAAAATTTACACTGTTAATTTTTAGGTAACTTGTTACACAGCAATAGTAACAGTATATAATATCTACTTTTCAATGGAAAACCTAAAGAACCACTTGTAGGGAATACATACCTACAGGCAGTAGCAAAATGTCTCCCATTAAACTTGGCATCACCTCACACAACAAAATTTGGCTCTTACCAGGTATTTCTAATTTATTCATAGTCTAGATGACGTTTTATCAATCTGGAGTCATTTTTATCATAACCGGTATTACCTACTATCATGGCTGACATTCCACCTTTATCAGGTTTCCAGGAGGACTGAGTTAGAAGGTTAACCCAAGGTCAAATTTGTTAATAGAGAAATATCCATGGAGAAAAGTGAAGTAGCAGTATTAATATTTGACAGAACAGGAATTAGGGCAAAAAGCATCAACTAGAACAAAGAGGTTTGTGGAACTCTTCTCCATCTACACTCACGGTCCTCTTAATGATCTCATCAGTCCCCTGGCGCTAAGCACCACCCATTAAGCTGTTGGCTCCCACACAAATGCCCCGACCAAGGACTGTCTCCTAAATTCTGGACTCATACATTCAACTGCCTGCTGAACATATCTCCTTGGAATATCTAATAAACACCTTAAAACCAGCATGTCCAGGACTCCAAAACTGTACATCAAATCTCTTCCCTAACATTTGCTGAGCTCCAAACACTTCTCTATTTTAGTTGATGGTAATGTTGTCCTGTCAGTTTCTCAGACCATAAATCTTCAAATCATCCCTAATTCCTTCTTTTCTGTCACTCTGTATCCAATCTGTCAAGAAACCCTGTTGAACCTACCTTTAAGATATATGCAGAATGCAGACGTTTTTGTCACCCCCACTGTCACCAACCTGAGTTGAGCCACTCTCATATCTTTCCTGCAATAACCCACTACTGGTCTTTTTGCTTCTATCCTTGCCCTCATGTACTGGGTTCTTAACACAGCAGCCAGACTGATCTTTTAAAAAGGTAAGCCATATCTTGTCATTCTTTTGCTCAAAACCAATTTCACTCAGAGTTAAAGCCGAATCCTTTACAATGTCCCCGAAGGCCCTACTCATAGCGTTGACACTGTCTAGCACATTGTATGATTTACTTATTTGTCAGATATTGTCCATTGCCCATCTCCCCTCCAGAATGTAAGTTCTACAAGGGGAAGGATTTTTGTTCATTTTGTACCCTAATGTATCCCAAGCACCTAGAATAATGCCTGGCACATAATAAGCATTTCATAAAGACTTTTTAAAAGAGTGAATGAAAAGTGGTTAGTTTATAGTGATACAATAAGTTATTAACAATGAATCTTTATACATCAAATAACATGTTAAAATGCATAAAGTAAGAGCTGTTAGAAATTAAAAGGGAAAAATGTGTAATTAAAGGGAAAAATGTGTAGGAAATCATAGTAGGAAATTTTAGCATGCTTCTAATTTGGTAATTTAAGTAGATATAAGGTTACTGAAGTTCAGAAAGTGGTCATTTATAAATTTGATTTAATATTAAATTTGATACCTTGTATTAAAGACTTCTTTACAAATATACATGAAATAGGATAAAACTTGATAAGTTATGCCACTAGAAACCTCAGTAAGTTCTAGAAAGAAAAATTGTGTGGACTGCATTCTCTAATCACAAAGCAACACTGCACAAGTTAATGGAGAAAGAGGAGATTTGACCTGAGTGTTAGGGAAATACAAAAGTCACCTAGATGGTGAAGGATATGCCATTTACACTGTGCTGGACTTGGAATACACAGTTCTTACCCTCCAGGAGTTCATAGTCCTTTAGGGGAATCAGATGTGTAAATCAATTGTTGCAACAGAGTAAGACAGATACATAGATAGAGTTAAGCAACCAGTGCAATGGCATCATCCAGTCAAGACTGAGGAATCTTCACCCTCACAGAGGAGAAGGCTGGGCTGAGTCCCTCTGGGCAAGGAGGGCCTAGTCAGATGAAGGAGTCTAGAGGCAGAGGGCTTCCTATCCAAAGGCGGGGAGAGAAGTGAGAGCTATGCTGGTTTCTGGGGGGCTCTGCCATGTAGTGAGGCAGGCAGCCGGGGTGAGAGCTAGGAAGTACATAGCCACGGGGGAGGTTGGAGGTAGCTACTTTTGACAGTAGAATATACAGGCTTTGGGGGCCACCTGAGTGGGATAGCTGAGGCATATATGTGAGAAGGGGTGGAGATACCAGATTCCTGCTCCATTTGGATTGGAGGAAATGCTAGATGTGCATGCAAATAGTTTTTCAGTTGGGAGAAAGGACAGAAAATTAAAGAAGCTCTTCGTCCCCCAGTGAGTTCTGTTTCTTCCAGTACATTTTTGCAGAAATTAGAAATGAAATGAGGTAGGGGATTGGGAAAAAAAGAGAAAAAAACAATAAGGGATAATAGAAGAATTACTCCACACTGTTGAGATCCAAGCAGAATTAGAAAGAGTATTTGTCCTGGCCCCATTCATTGCCACTGTGTGATTTTCTCCTAATGGGCATCATCTTGTGCGTGTGAAAGAAGGAGGGAGATAGTCGGATTGATTAGAATTTTCCAGATAGATGCACTGGAAAGACCAGGGAGTAAGGGAGGGGTGGCAGTAAGGGGATTAAATTAATGAATTTTAGAGTCGAGCCTAGGCTAGACGTTTCCTAAGGACATGGACCTTGTTTATATTGTTTGTTTCTGGGTCCATTATTATTATTGCAGTGAATAATCTAGAATATAGAAGTAAAAGGAGAAGAGGCTGATAGTTTGGTGTTAATAAAGGAGTTCTCCTAAAATGAGGATCCCCTGCAAGGTCCAAGGACAGGCATAGTAGGAATGAAGAGAGAGAACTAGACGTTTTGGGGGTAGTAGCCTGGAGTTTCATGATGGAGGTGACTTCTGGACTGAATTTTATGGCTTTTAGTTTCATTGGAGAAAGAAGCCTAATACATATAGCAGTGCACAACAGTGTAATAGTTCCCTGGGAAAAAGGGGAAGGAAAGATAATTTGGGGCTGGAGTCACTGACCCCTTCCCAGAAGAAATGAGAGTTGAATTGGGCCTTAAAGGACGAGGAAGGCCCTCAGCAGAGAGGATGGGTGGAAGGGGAGGGGCCATTCCTCAGGGAATCAGGACGCACAATGGTGGGAGAACCACGTGGATACAGGATGAGTCAAGACATGTTTCGAGGGTTCTGGAATGGTGGGTTTGGTTGGAGCTAAGAGTTTGTGTAGGGGGTTACAGGAGAGGAAGAGTAATAACACAGGTTAGGGCCAGGGCCTAGAGAACGCGCAAGGCCAGCTTAGGGTTTATCTTACAGGCAGCAGAGACCAGTGAACGTTTCTGACGAACAGTGTTTAATGTACTGCTGGACAAGGAAAGCCCTTGTGGTCACTTAGGAGGCAGTGGCAGAAACAACGTGACAGGAGCCTGAGTGAGTGCAATGGCCGCAGGATGGAAAGGGAGAGGTGGATGCAAGGAAAACGGTGCAAAGGAGACACCATCGGGACCTGATGGCTGGAAAGGGGACGTGAGGAAGGTGAGGGACTGCCAAAGCCGAAGAAGAGGAGCTGGCAGAAACGGAGAGCCCAGTCAGGAAAAGAGGTTCAGGAGGAAGTTTCGGGGTGACTCCGTAGAGGAAGGTCAGTGAATCTGGCCACTAGGAAATCCTAATGATTTAGACCGAAATTTGAGCAGTGGGCGGAATGGATAAAAGTGATGGTGGTGGTGGGCGCTCTTTTTTAGTAACAACTTTCCTAAGATGTCATTCACAGTCTGTACAATTCACCTGTTTACAGTGTACACACAACCCAGGGGTGTTGAGTATTATATATTCACAGAGTTGTTGCCGTTATCACCACAATGAATTTTACATCTCATCACCCCCCAAATAAACCTCTCACCCATTCGCAGTCGCTCCCCATTCTCCCTGGATCCCCATGGGCCCTCAGTAACTACTTTCTGTCTCCATTTCATGTAAATGGAACCCCACAATAGGTGTGACTGGCTCCTTTGACTTAGCACGGTGTTTTC
>PVJL010000768.1:311550-343409 GCA_004026885.1 Lyroderma lyra | reverse complement strand
CTTCCTCACATTCTCTTGAAAGATGTGATCCCCACAAATCTCCATGGGAAGCTGAGGGGCTGGAGGCCTCATTTTCTGTATCTGCTTCCTGCTGGGGATGGCCGTTGCCCCTACCTATTGGGGATCCACGGAGCTCTCACCCTATCCGATCTAAAGAGGGAAGGGGTCCCGAGATCCGCCATGTTGACCCCTTTGGTCGAGATGGGGTGGAAGCCTTGTTGGGGCACCACTAGTGTCCTGATGGTTCCTAGGTTAGGAGAAATTAATTCAATTAATAATTTAAAAAGCATTGACCCAAGAAATAGGTTTCAAAGCCCTTGTCGCTGTGATGTAAAGTCCGTTGAGCCTGTGGCCTATTGACTTCTGGCCCAGCTGGTCATTCAGGTGTTATCATCCCCTGTCTAGGTCCAGAAAGGCCTGGAAGTAATAGTAATCAGCAAGCTGGGGACATGAGTTACAAATTTCGGAGCGATTATACATGGGGGACAATCTGTTGCTTGGGATGAGGAGCCAGAGAAAATTGATCAAGAAAGTGATTAAGGCTTTGGACTAGGAAAAAGGTGAAACTGAGAGCTAAGGAACCGGAAAACGGAGTCTATAGTGAGGTGGGGAGATGGTTGCTTTGTTTGGGCCACATCAATTTCTCCCTCTTTAATTTCTCTGGAACTTATCTCATTGTCCACTGTCACTTCCTTAGTTCAGATTCTTTTCATCTCTCTCTGGACAATGGTTCCTCTTCTCTTAATCCTATCCCTTCTTCTCTCTTATCTTTCCAGTACATTTTCCACAAGGCTATCAGAACGATCTCCCCTAAACCCCAGGTCTGATCATGTTGCTATCTTGGTTAAAACCTGTTGATGGCCCCCCCATTGTCCTGTTTTCCCTACTCCACAGCTTAACTAAGGAAGCCTCACCTTATTTTTCCCAATTCTTCTTCTGGTCTCTCACATACTACAAGTGTGTTTGTGGTTCACTCTACCAGCACACTCATTCATCTCTTCATGCAGTTCCCAAGGTGTTACCTCTTTCTAGAATGTTCTTTTTCCTAGTTTGTCTGAGGAACACCTTTTAAGTTTATCCCTAAAAAACAAACAGGCAAGCAAAAAAACACCCTCAGTTCAGAAGGTGCCTCAGTCTCTGAGCCTTCACTGATTTCCAGTCTTTCTGAGAAGGATGGTATTTCCCTTTTCTATGCTCCACACACACCTTGGGCATATACTCGTGTCTGTTGTCAGGCTCAGCACGGTGTATAATTTGTGCATGTCTGCCTCCTTAAGATTGGCACTCCTTGGGAGTTCCCTGGTGGTGTAGTGGCTTAAGGTTCTGGCGCTGGTGCAGTCAACGATGCGGCCTGGGTTCAATTCCCAACCAGGGAACTACCCACCAATAAAGGAAAAAAAAAAAAAGATTGGCACTCCTTAAAAGCAGAGGTTTTTGTCTTGTTTACTTTTATGTGTGGAATCTAGCTTGTTGCCTGGGATGTAGTAGTTTAGTAACTATCAAATGAGGAACACTAGTGTGGTTGGAGATATAAACTGAGGCTTGGAAGAAAGGTTAGTATTAAAGTATAAAGTTATTTGTTAAGCTGAAGAGTAAACAGCACTAGCACCCTGATAGATCTAGCATCGAAGAATTTGCAAAGTATTTTCACAAATGTTTTATCTCATTTTGTTCCCCTCAAAAGCAGTGGGAGATAGTCAAGGCAGGTATTGATACCCACATTTTTAGAAATAAAGCACCTGAAACTCAGAGAAGTCAAATGACTTGCTCCAAGTCTTGAACATTAAGTGCCAGAACTCAGTCTTTCCCAGTCAAGTCTAATGCTGCTTCGTGTAGAGATGAGAAAGGTTTGGGAGATGAGAGAGAAGTTTTGGATTAAACCTCCATGTAGATGTTAAAGCAAAGGAACGGCTCAGAGAAGATAAAGAGAATGTGGTGAAGGACAAGTTTTCAGAAGGAAAGGGCATCATCCATGAGGTATTTTGGCAAATAGTGAAAGAAAGTGGAGAAGTATAAAAGAGTTTGACCACCAGGAAGTTCAAGAGAATAATTTCGTACAGTGAAACAGCTTGCCAAGTGGTAAAGAATACTTGAGTGTTGAGGGAAGTGGTGGCACAAGTGAAAACTACCCTTTCAGGAAGTTTGGCCTTGAAAGGAAACCAAGAGGCTGGGAAATGTCATTTGCTGGATATGCCAGGTAATTCATAATACATAGTTTTCATTTTGTAGACTTGAAAATATTCAGTGGAAACTATGCTGGTATATAAGTGAACTAGTATACATGTGACCGAGTATGTAAGTTTCAGGATGTTTTAGACTCAATTTAACATTATTCTATTCCAGTCAAGATACAGTGCCATATGGCAGATGTTTAATCAAGCCTTAAGGTCAGAATTTTATTTGAATACAGGTAACTGTAACAGTATATGCCGACCCTTAGCGAGGGTAGATGTATAGAGTCTGTAAACACTCTTCTTATACTCACTTAGAATATTCACAAGCTTACCTGTTCCCCATTACTCATCATTTGTTATTCAGGTGTGATTTGCTCAATGGTGTTCCCACTTTGTTGTTAGAGGTAGTTTTCTGTGTTTATATTTCACCCACATCTCTAGGGAGCCAAGCTCTGGGGGCAGTTAGGCCGTGGGCAGCTCTTTTGTTCTATTGATGAGGTGTCCTCTGTCTGCCAGGTAAAGCGGTACCAGTGCACCTTTGAGGGCTGTCCCCGCACCTACAGCACAGCAGGCAACCTGCGCACCCACCAGAAGACTCACCGAGGAGAGTACACCTTTGTCTGTAATCAGGAGGGCTGTGGCAAGGCCTTCCTCACCTCCTACAGCCTCAGGATCCATGTGCGAGTGCACACGAAGGAGAAGCCATTTGAGTGTGACGTGCAGGGCTGTGAGAAGGCGTTCAACACGCTGTACAGGTCAGCTTCTTTCTTGTGCAGCCACCCTCGGACTCTGATGGGGTCACGACTACACAGTTCTCTCTCCTTGCACAGTACAGATGTTCACTTTCACGGCTTTAGGGAGCACAGCTACAATTTCATGAACTTCTCCTAGAAAAAGTGCTACATACCTCATTGCTGAATATCACTATGGTCACCTTCCTAGTACTTCCCTTGGGAAGCTATGCACTGATGCCAGCACCTAGTCCACCCTTCAAAGCAGTTTTTGGAACTCTTTTTTTTTTTTTTTTGGAATGGCCATCAGAGCTGTCATCATCCCCAAAATTTGACAATTAAATTCTCAAACTTGCCACCGTGCACTTACATAGGCGGCACTGTATAAACAACTCGGTAAGGTGTCATAACCTTGCCAAGGTTAGGTACGACGACATCTCTGATGACCATTCCAGAAAAAGAGTTCCTTGCTTTAAAGGGTGAACTAGGCATTGGTATCGGTGCGTAGCTTCCCAAGGGGAGTACTTGGAAGGTGACCGTAGTGATACTCAGCAATGAGGTATGTAGCACTTTTTCTAGGATGAGTTTGTGAAATTAATTATCTGACCTCGTATGCTCAACTGTTTCAGTTCATTAGAGGAACTTGTTACTTAAAATGTATATTGGATTGGTTGAAAATGATAGTACGATTCACTCACTCACTTAGGGCCAATTGTTCTCTCTCTTCCCCTCTCTCCCTCACCCTCTCTCCCTCTTTTCCCTCTCCCTTTCTTTCCCTTCCTCCCTCCCTCTCCCCGCTTCTCTTCCTCTCTCTTTTGTCCCCCTCTCTCCTCTCTGCCTCTCTCCCTCCCATCCTCTCCCAGTCTGTCTGTCTCCCCACCTCACCCTGTCTTTCCCTCCCTCCCTTCTTCTCTCTTACTCTGAAACAGTCAGAAAAAAATAAAAGGGAGTTCCCTGGTGGTGTAGTGGCTAGGCTTCCGCACTGTCAACACCACGGCCTGGGTTTGATTCCCAGCCAGGGAGCTACCAAAAAAAAAAAAGATAGTACGTTTGTGTTTAGATTTGTATCTTCATTCTGTCTTGGAGATTTTAGTATTTGGGATAGGGTAGTATCTTGGACTAAGGCTTCTGTCATTTTCTTTCCTGTCTCACTTTGAAGATTAATTTCTTTTACCCTCAGAACTGGGGGGTGGTCCACTCAGTAGCCGTTTCTCTTTTCCACCATTTGTATGAGGAGACTTCTATTAGTCTTCAACATTGGGTATAAAGTAACAAAACCTAACAGTAGCTAACACTTAAAAAATACTCCCTGTGTACTGGGCACTGTTCTGAGTGCTAATCCTCACAGCAGCTGATAAGTAAATGGAAGCACAAAGAGGTTTTGTAACTGGCTTAAGGTTCCCCGTCCAGTCAGAGGTGGGACAAGGGTTTTCATCCCAAACAGTCTGGCTTCAGACCCACTCTCATACCACTATGCTAAACACCTCTTTGAGCAAGAAATTTTGGGTACTAATATATTATGGATATAAAATTCTTATGCACTTGATCTTTGTTTATCTTGTCAAATCATTTTTAATTTTAACAAGGTTATAAATTCTCAGTGTTTACAGAGTAGATAGCTCTGCAAGGTTTGTTATAAGAATTGTACCTCCCCATTTCTCCCCTTTCACATACAACCAATTTCTACTCTTTTGGCTTAATATTAATATTTTTATATTTACTTCCATGCTTTTAAGTATTAGGCTTATAGTGCTCCTTCTTGATTTTTCTATTTTAGGATATTGATTTCCCACTATGGAAGTTAAGGATTTAGCTCTATTTCCTCCTCCCCCATCTCCTGTCACACGTGGCACCCTTTCCCCAAGCCCATTTATTCCCAATATATGTTAGTTTTTTGTTAAATCAGGATTCATTATTTACTTAGACATAAATGAAGTTTCTTTTTTCTCTCATAAAAGATTTTATTTGCTCTAGGCTTATGCATTTGATCCTGGAGCCAATTAAGCTGACTCGGGGAGGCTCTGTGGTACATTATGACCAAGGGAATTTCTCTGGGATATCTTACAGGCTGAAAGCACATCAGAGGCTTCACACAGGGAAAACGTTTAACTGTGAATCTGAAGGCTGCAGCAAGTACTTCACCACACTCAGTGATCTGAGGAAGCACATTCGAACCCATACAGGAGAAAAGCCATTTCGGTAGGTCTTACTACTTTCTATTTGTCACTGACCAGGTGTCAGCTGGGTATCTTGATAGACTCTTAAA
Organism: Lyroderma lyra; assembly: GCA_004026885.1. NCBI lineage: Eukaryota > Metazoa > Chordata > Mammalia > Chiroptera > Megadermatidae > Lyroderma > Lyroderma lyra. The sequence continues at coordinate 338,238 of PVJL010000768.1, read as the reverse complement.
ATTTTCAAAATGGAAAAAAAATTCCCTTCCCTAGTTCTTTGGCAGTGTTAGCTCTCCCCAGGACAGCTATAACCAAATACTGCAGATTGGAGGGAAGATAATGGATTCCAAGAGCATCCTCACTCTGAATGATGGCTTTCTGCCTCATTTCCCCTTTATTTTGAAGGAGCATTTATCGAAACTCACTTGTGTGGTAGATATTTTTATCAGTGCTAGAGAAATATCAGACACAGGCTCTCCTCTTGAGAAACTTAGCCTGGTGGAAAAAAAAGCACAAGTAACCAGACAGCATCTGAGACTGAGATGCCTGGAGTGCTTTGAGCACAGAGGAAAGGGCTCCTACCTAAGAATCCAGGTGGGAAGAACAGAAGGAGACAAGAGGGGAAATGAAGGGTAGGAATGAATACTTCGGCTAGTGGTCCAAGTATTTTATTTTGTTACTTGTTTAGTTGTTTCTTTGTAATATCTTGTGTGTATACATTTTTATCTATGTATTTCAATTTATTTATATACATGCATGTATTTAATAGATAAAATTTTAAGCTTAAGTAAGGACTTTTATCATAACTTTCCTCTGTGCTCAAAGAATGTAATAGGTTCTGAACATTCAGGAGGAACTCAGAAACAACTTAGGATGATTATGTGACATTTTTAATAAGATAAACGAGTTTGTAAAGGATTCCCCTAAATATAATACAGATATCTTATTAAAAATGGCTCATGAACAATGTCTTTGAATTCTGACAGGAAAGATTGCTGTTATATTCAGGACATTAAATATGTTACCTTATTAAATCACTCATTTCATTAGGATACCAGGAAATTGAAAAGTTTTCAGGGACAGTTAACTCTTAAACACGAATTGAATGTAACTGTATTTTAAAATTACAGATGCGTTTCTGAGTCATGGCTCCTCTGAAAGCAAAAGTGTTTAGATTATATAGTTGGTTAGTCTCTATATGCTATGATGTTTACATTACTTTCCCCCCCCCCCCTTAGGACTGTTTGGGGACTCTGATTTCTATTTAATCACACGTATTTTTGCGATACTACTACTAACTTTTCTTGGATGGGGCTTTAGACACAATAATTAAATGTAATTAGAAAGTGAAATGCTTTAAAGATGCTTTATATTTAAAGAAATAGATATTTTGGCTTATAAGAAACTGCGTTAATTCATATAAATAGTAATTGAATGCCTGCTTTGTATAAGAACTAATATTGAATGTCAGCTGTAAGTGAAAATTTTGAAAAGGGGGAAAATGATGAAGGTGAATAAGAGGTTCATGTTTGCAGGTATAAAACAAATAAGTCATGGGGTTATAATATACAGCATGGGGAATATAGTTAATAATACTGTGATACCATGGTATGCTGTCAGATGGTTGCTGGACTTTTGGTGATCACTTCTTTAGCTATAGAAAAGTTGAACTGTGGTGTACACGTGAAACTGCACTTACGTTGGCAGCACTGTACACAACTCGGTTAGGTTATGACATCTTGCCAAAGTTATGACACCTTATTGAATTGTTTGTACAGTGCTGCCAGAGTAAGTGCATGGTGGCCAGTGCGCGAACTTAAATGTTAGATTTTGGGTATGGCGACAGCTCTGACAGCCATTCCAGAAAGAGTTCAAAAATTGCTTTGAAAGGTGGACTAGGTGCTGGTGTCAGTGCATGGCTTCCCAAGGGGAGTAGTCCAAAGGTGACCATAGTGATATTAGTAATGAGGGATGTAGCACTTATTCTAGGGTGAGTTTGAGAAATTAATTGCCCAACCTTGTAGAGAACAGATAACAAATATATACAATGGAGATAAAACAAGATTGGAAATAACAGATGCCATAAAAGAAGTGTGTAGATAAATGCCTTAGGAGTTCTGAGGAGAGAAAGATTACTTCTGGCTTTGGTTATCAAGAAAGTAAAAGAGGAAGAAGTAGACTTGAAGTAGACACTGAAGATTATGGATGAGTTATTACAGGCCATATGTTCTGACTGATTTTGTTCCAGTGTTATATTTCAGGCTCCATGCCTACCTGAGAGCCTGTGCACCCACCGTTGGTATTTTCTAATACTGCACTGGCAATAGATTTTCCAACGGTCCATTATTGTCATAGAGTTCTGTTAAGTAATTCATCAAAAGTCTTATTGTCAGGGCTCTCGACATGTACTTTACCTGTAGGACAAGAAGCACTTATCCTGGACTGTTAGCTCCCTCTCATCTCACTCACATTTGTCACCTTTTCCAGAGACCGGACCTGTAATCATTCCTGTCTCTAAAACCATTTCATCGATATGGTCTTGGTGTTTTGAACATTTGTTTTAGTTTGAGTTTGTATTTACAAGAGATGTCGACGATAATGGTCTGTTAGTTAATGACTGCTCTTTCTTTTTGCTTAAACCACTTATTTAGGTGTGATCATGATGGCTGTGGAAAAGCATTTGCAGCAAGCCACCACCTTAAAACTCACGTCCGTACACATACTGGTGAGTTTAGGTTAATTTTTATTTTTTATTTTAATCTTCATCAAGCCAATAAATAATCTGTGTTTTCATTGAGACCTGTAGAGCTTTGTGGAGGGAGTGAGCCTAATCAACTTAGCTTTTATCTATAATGTTTGACTTTTCTTTCAGAAGTAAAAGGTTAGACTCAGGAATCTAACATTAAGAAATGAAACTGATGCAGAGATACTCAGAAGAAACCTGGGGAATAAAATTAATCTTCTCTTTAAACTTCCAAAGAGCATGCCATTTTCAGAGCTTTCTTCTACATTCAGTTTTAGGACTGAGCTGATTAATATGTAATTTATCTAACTTATAGCAACTGTTACCTGAACTCTCCTAAGAGTATTTACTTTCCTCTTTTATGGAATAGTAGATGCCTTAATGCAATGAAATGACTTTATGGTAAACTTAACACTACTTTTCATTCTTGCAGGTGAACGACCCTTTTTCTGTCCCAGTAACGGCTGTGAGAAAACATTCAGCACTCAGTACAGTCTCAAAAGTCACATGAAAGGTCATGATAACAAAGGACACTTATATAGTGCACTTCCAAATCACAGTGGATCAGAGGTGTGCAGTGTTTTGTTTCCGGTTTTGATATGGGAATCGCAGAACAGCAGTAGTTGTTTGTGTGTCAAAATACAGGGTCTGGCACAAATAACGCCCCTTTTTTATGATCCGGTAACCTATCCCTAACCTTTTATTACAAAATCATAAGCATGTAATTCTGTAAAAATAACGCCCCTTTTTATGAGCCGGTAATCTATATCAAATCTTTTATTACAAAATCATAAGCATGTAATTCTGTTAAAATAATAATATTATACTCAAGCATTCTATATGCCATTTTAGGGCATTTCTTCTACTGGACCCTGTAAAAGGTCAAAAAACATCCACTCTATGTATCTCTTAGTGAGAGGGAAGAAATCAGAGCCAATATCTATGTCTTTGTGGTGGGGTGGTAGAAGCCAGAAGTTTCACCAGGCTCCCTGTGCTTCAGCCTCTGATTCAGATCTACCTCCTTGTCAGATATGGTAGAAGAGGGTCTTGAAACCAGAGGTCTTGGAATAGCTTCCAAAGGGCCAGCCAGATGCTCTAAAAGGGTGCTATTTTCCCATTAATATTTGTGAAATGATATGTCTGCACTTGAGTTCGGAACACGAATTAATGCTTTGCTTCACGCATCCATTCATCTGTCATTGGAGAACTGGGCAGAGTCTGGGTGGTCCTTTGCCCTTTTGAATTGTCTGCAGACCAGAAGGTTTGAGCACCACTGGTTTAAGGCCCCGAACCACAGAACTAGCCTCTGCAAAGTTTTAGGCAGTATAGGTAGTTTTGTCTGTTCTTGCCAAGCTCCTTCACTGTATTTCCCTCTCCTACAGCTCATTTCAGAGATACGTGGGATAAATGTAATGTTATTACTTCTAACGTGGTATTGGTACTTACCATATGTCCTTTAAACCTAGGAAGTGAGTACTGTTATTATCTTACTACTTCATAGATAAAGAAACTGAAACACACTCACCTTGTTGAATAATGAGATTTTTAAAGTATGTAATATGATTTCGATTTGGGGAGAGACAACATACTTTTAATATTGTGGTTTGCAATTTTTAGACAGCAAATGATCACTTTTTAAGGACTCTCCCCCTGTGTTTTCTTAGTAATAATAACTAACATATACTGAATGGTTACTATGTCCAAGTATTGTGCTGAGTACTTTTATATGCATTGTTTTATAAGAGCCCTGTGAGGTCAGCACTGCTGTTATCTCCATATTACATAAAGAAACCTGAGGCAAGGAAAAATTAAATAACTCGCTTAAGTATCTGAAGCTTGTTATTAGTTCAGTTTAGGCAGGCAGTCTCATTATAGAATCTGGTTCTTGACACCTGTGTTATAAGAGGCAAAAAAGTAGCATTGTAAAGACTACAGCTTCTGGAACTCAGCTGCCTGAATTCACACCTAAGCTCAATCACTAATTGGATGACCTTAAGCAAATAGCTTCTTTGCGCCTCAGTTTCTTTATTTGTAAAACCAGGTAAAAATACAGTGGTACCTTGGTACTTGTCATTAATTGGTTCCAGGAGGCACAATAAATGCCAAACAAATGAGTGCACAAAATTATTGCATCAAAGTGCATCGAGTACCAAATTCAATGATTTTCAAAGATATGACCGTATTAAGATTTGAGAGGCTTTGTCTACTAAGCTGCATTTATTAAGTCACGGTCAGTTTTCTCATTTTGGTAACAGTCCAAGGACAGGCTAAGTGCCAACCACATCTAAGCGTTGGGGGCTCCCAGTGCACTGTGTTCAGATCTCATCTTCTCTGAATCACAAGTCACTTTTCAGTGGAGGAGATCTCCTGTAATCTCAGGTTTTAAATGCCATGTAGATGGCCTTTGAGTCCTAAGTTTATGTCCAGCCTGGATCTCTTCCTGAACTCTAGCCTTTTATTTTCAGCCTCCCACTTGACATCTCCACCTAGATATCATCTACTTTTTTCAAATCTGACATGTTCAAACCCACCCCGTCTGCAGTTTTCCCCATCTTAGTAATTGGCACCTCTGTTTTGCTAGTGGCATAGGCCAAAAATCTTGGAGTTTTTCTTGACTCCTCTTTGTTTTCTCATATCCCACATCCACTAGCAAAGTTTGTCAGCTGTACCTTGAGAATATATCTAGAATCTTATCACTTCTTCTGATTATTTTATTCAAGCTGCCATCATCTTTTGCCTGATTATTGCAGTGACCTGCTAAGTGATCTTGGCACCTTTTCCCCCTTCTCCCACTCTCACTCCACCCTGACACAGATGATATTCTACATATATCATTCACAGCAACCTTTCTGAATCATAAGGCAGATAACGTCTGTCCTCTGCTCACAACCCTCCAGTAGTAGCGCCTTGTATCACTTAAAGTAAAAGTCAGAATCTTTACAGTGGTTTACAAGGCCCTACATTCTGGCTTGGTTACTTCTCTCGCCTGATTTACTTCTGTTCCTCTCACTTCAGCCATACTGTCTTCTTGTGGCTCCTTGAACAAGGGAAGCCCACTCCTGCCTCCAAGCCTTTGTTCTTGCTATACCTTCTGATTGAAACACTATCCCCAGACATGTGCATGATCTATGTCTTCTTTCCTTCAGTATCTGCTCAAATGCCACCTTATCTAAGAGGTCTTCCCTAACCTAATAAAAGGGCAACTCCTACCTTAAGATTCCCTTTTCCCCTTACCCTCCATGGCACTTATGATCATCTTATATAATATGTAGTTATTAGTTTGTTTGCCTCTCCCACCTCAAACACCCCGCCCCCGCCCCCATCAGAATGTAAGCTCTACAATGGCAGGGAGTTTGTTTTGTTCATTATTGTATCCCGGTGCCTGGAGCAGTGCCTGACACAGAGCAGATACTTAATGAATATTTGTTGAATGCATGCATGCATGGGAACATCTGATCCATGAGGTAAGCAGGGTTACCACATAAAGTATATAAATTGCAACTGGCATTCTGAGAATCCCGAGTTTAGAGTTAGCCTAGGCAGATGTATTTAAATAGTAAATACTCAGTATCTCTCTGAGTAAGGATCCCTGAGATGCCCATATTGGGGACACAGTGATAAATAGAAGGAAGATAGACTTTCAGTTAGAGGTACTGGGTTTGTGTTCCAATGAGTTACATGATTTTGGACAGTTCACTGCCAGTCCTTGCATTAATTTTATCATATTTAAAATAGAAATGTAAAATAGTACTTCAAAGTTTTATATGAATAGCAAATGAGATCATGTGAAGTTGCTTTGTAAATGATAAGACCAATTATACAAATATTAATTTCATATTATCACAACTTTAGTTATTCTAGAGCCTGAGTTGTGAGATAATTTTTAAACTCTTTATTAACTATCTTTAAGAGTAGTAAGAAATTATTCTAAGAAGATCAGGATGTTAAAAATGGAAATAATTCACATAGCCCTTGCTTTGGGTCGTTTTATATCTCTCCAGGTAATACATCTAGATATTTGGGACATTGTAATCAAGTGTTTTATTACATGATATGCTACAATAGATCCTGATTGTGTGTGATGTGTGTTACTCAATTAGAAATTTTTCTCTTTTACAGGATGCAAATCACTCACTTTGTCTGAGTAACTTGAGCCTTCTGTCCACAGATTCTGAATTACGAGAAAATTCCAATACAGTGAGTATACTTGTGATATAGGTTCAGGAATTGAGCATACCTTTTGGTGGGAGAATTGAGGGAGACTAGTTTTTGAAGTCTAGATTTAGTTGTGTTCAGTTACTGACTGTTTAGGGTTTTATGTTTCTATTTCTGGTTTTTTCCTGATAAGAGCTCTCACAGGAGATGTTCTCTCTGGTGCCGAATGCCTTTTGACCCAGGTCACTCACTTGATAGCTTTCTGGCCACAGAAAATTTCTTTCTTCATGTAGTAAATACTTACTGAGTGCTTACTCCATCAAGCAGTGTGTTGGTGCTGAGCTTGTAGTGGGAAAAATGTAGGTGTAGCCTGTCCTTGAGGAGCTTAAAATTCGTCCCCTATAAAGGGGAGACAGGAATCCAGTCTCCGGACTTTCTCAAGCCCTGCCATTCTGACCTGAGTCATTCTTTCCCTTTCTATGAGCTCACCATATTGGGGTTTTGAAGAAAACCTCTTCTATAGGCCCTCTGCTAAAGTACAGCCCCACTATCTGTATCTCTGACTCCTTCAGTTCACTCTGGAATGTCCCTGACATTCCTGTGGCTCCATGACGTGCTTCGCAGGCCACTGCATTAAGGTGGAGCTTATGCTGCTTCGTGAGGGTTGGTGTGCTTTACTGTGTCACCAGCATTGATTGTTAAGTGTGCATTTTTTGTTGTTCTCTGCTAAATAAATAGAGCTTACGTTAGATTTTTCTGAGTACCTGCATAATAAATAAGAAGGAATCAGTGTGAGGGGAAGTATTTGAACAGAGACTAAATGACTCTGAATGCTGTGAAAAAGTGTTTCTCAAAGTAGTGGCATATGCCACACTTCTGACAACATAGGTTCTTGGGCCTCACCCTAAGCTAAGCCTACTGAGTCAGTATTCTCTGGGAGTGGCATTTTGACACATCATTTTTATATAGGCACCCCAAGGCCTGGGTTCTGGTAATGGCAGAGTTGTTCTTATCAGACCAACTGTCCCATAAAAACAAGTATATATGCTGGGCAAAATAAAAAAACAACTACTTGAAGGCACCAGAGAGCAACCCAAATAGGCAGAGGTAACACTTGGAAAAAGGGGCCACTTGGAAGATAGAAAAGGCACTTGCGAGGGTTTTCAGGTTTTATGCTTAGCCGCTCAGGGCAAGCCCCGGTTGACACCAAGTAAGATGGCCAAAATTCTGTAAACGCTCAGTCTTGACTGGATAAAGCAGAGGACAGAGGTCAGGGCTACCAAAGCACCCAGAAAATGAGGGAGTATAGCCTCGAAAGAAAGAACCACAAAGGAGGAGCCCCAAGTTCTGTGTATAAACTCTGTCTAAATCTCTAGTAGACCCCTGCGCCATGGATGTTTCGGGCAGACCCTGAGCAGCCCAGCTAAGGCTAAAGAAGTGGACAAAGATGGTAGCTGTTGTCTACTGCAGGGAGGACAAGAGTTTGAAGTAGGACATAAGCCAGTCAGTGGAATGTTAATAAAAATCACTCTTCCAAGAAGTGTGACAGAATGTGGAGTGTCTACAACGTATCGTTTGCAATGTACAGGGTAATCCAAAATTAGTAAACATAAGAAGAAACAGGAAAACATTACCCCTACTCAACAGAAAAGGTAATCTGTGGAGACCAGCCTAAAGATGAGCCACTTGTTAGACTTAGAGGACAAGAATTTTTAAGAAGCTCTTAGATGCTCAAGGACATAAATGAATATGCTTGTAATGACTGAATATATGGGAAATCTCAGCAGAGAAATAGAAACTATTAAAAAATGTAGCAAATGGACATTTTGAAACTGAAAAATTTGAAATAAAAAATTCACTGGATGAGCTTAACCGCAGATTGGCAATGACAGAAGAAAGAATCAGTTAAATTGAAAATAGGTCAATGGAAATTAACCACTCTGAAGAACAAAGAAAAACATTAAATAAGCACTTTATATGATTTTTATGCATGTTCGCATTTCAGAACTAATGCTCTTAAGAGAAATTTCTATGCTGGGTGGATTAGATGTCCTCTGAGTTATGCAGCCTAAGATTTCTGGCTATAGTATCTCTTTAGATTACAGAGATTGTGTTAAATGGTTTAGAAGTCCACTCCCTGACTAGGGATATATATATGACTAAGGAGCTTTCTGGAGCCCTGGGGTCACTAAGTGAGGAATCCTGGTACATGGGAACATTAAGTAGTTGCAAAAAAGGGGAATCCTTTTCTGCCTCAACTTACATCATCAGAAAGAGAGAGGCAGCTCTATCTCTCAGAGTCAAATTATATATTGCGCCCTTGTCATCCAGCATTTGTCTCACAATTGGAAATTAACTCATTTTTAGCCTTTCCAACAAAGGCCATAATTCCTTGAAGTAATAAGATTAATTTTGGTTTGTTTTGCTTTGTTTTAAAAAAATAAGTTACGCATTGTTAAAATCCAATGATAAGTTTTTATGGGATCATCATCTTGTGGGTTTCTGGGCAGCCACATGTGTCTGTATGTCCTAGAAATGAACTCTGGTTTGCTCAGGTCTTTTGTTAAAGGAGGGTTGAAGCAGGTAGAGAACAGCCTGCTGGGTCTCTTGGCTGTTGAGCCTCAGGACCCATCCTGGTCCCAGGCAGTCAGCATTCTTTCATCTCTTTGGCCCAGGCCCCAGATGCTCATCCTGTTCTTGTCTCCTCTGTTTTTCGGAGCTGCTCCCAGGGTTTTTGCCCTGAAGCCTGGCAGTGACTGAGTCACCGTCCCCTCAGTACTTTTTTTTCTTTTTTTTTAATTAAAAAACTTTATTGATATTAGTATACATATAGAAAAGTACACCTATCATAAATGTACACCTTAATGAATCATCACAGTTCATCACATCTATATAACCAGCACCCAAATCAAGAAACGGAACATTCCCAGCACCCTAAAAGCCCCCTTGAAGCCCTCTTACAGCTGTTACCTCTCCCTAAGGATAAGAGTATCCTGACTTCTAACAACCTACAGTGAATTTTGCCTGTTTCTGTGCTTTGTCTAATTGGAGTCATGTGGTATATATTCTGTGTTGGCTTCTTTCTTGCAACCTTATGTTTAAGAAATTCATCCATATTTTTGTCTGTAGTAATACATCATTCATTCTCTTTGTTGAACAGTATTACACTAAATGAATATACCACAGTTTGTTCGTTCTGTTTCCCTTGGATATTCGGATAGTTTCTAGTTTGGGGCCAGTATGAATAGTGGTGCCGTGAACATTCTTGTACATAATCTTTCAGAGTCACACAGGCTAATTTCTTTTTAACAATGTTGGAGTTCCCTGTGGTGTAGTGGCTAGGCTCTAGCACTTTCAACACTGCGGCCTGGGTTCGGTTCCCAGCCAGGGAACCACAAAAAAACAAACAAAAAACAAAACAAAAAACACACAATGTTATTGCTGATGATTTGTAAACAGGTAGAACAAAAGTAACAACTATGAGGAAGTTGCAAACTTAAGAGGTAGTTGTTAGCCCACTCTTTCAAACTGAGTTGTACCTCTTTATTGGGTTGTATAATAGTGGTTTATAATGAGCATTTTAAGAACATCAACAGAAAAGAAAGTGTCATAAGATACTGCACATTGTAAAGATAAGCTCTGTCTCACAGACTTTTGTTTCAGATATACAAATACATATATGTATATAATGTGAGGTATATAGGTATATATGTACTGGATAATGTAAAATGTATTTCTTACATGGTGTCACAATGTAAGAAAAGTTTGAAGGCCACTGTCTTACCTGTGATTATTAACTAGAAGAAGACTAGAAACCAGAAGAAGGCTCATGTGGAATTCTGCCTCCGGCATCTGTCATACTGGCAGTCATACTCACTCAGCATCCCCTTTCATTTTTCCAGACAATAGAATCATGCTAGAATAATTGGCCCCTCTTGGCTCAGATGGGCAGTTTCCTCTCTTAGGACCTCTAGATGGGTGGAGAGTTCTGCTCACCACTCTTCTACCCAGCCCTAGAGTGATCCTTCTGCCTCCCAGAAGCAGAATCGTCTTAAAGCTCAGGTTGGCAGGCAGTAGGGCCCAGTCTGATCTGAAGATAGGTTTTATTTGGTTATACATTGCTCTTAAATTGTTCTCAGGTTATGTTCTTTTAATTACAAATCAGTAGATTTCAGCAGAACATCCAAATTTGGGACAGTTTTTGAGCTCTGATAATCCTCAGCCTGCATAGCCACATGGCAGCATTCCACACTTCAAATGACTGGGCACATGCTCTCCATGGCCTCCTGGTCCCAGACCCCCTTGCTTCACTTATTTCTGTTACTTGTCTAGACTCCTGGAAGTGCCCTGTAACATGCACAGGTAGAGGCAGACTGGAGGTGGACTGCAGCTAAAAGAATTGCTGTTTTCTACCTCCCCTTATCAAGGGGAAGCTGGCGGTGGTCATTTTATCTGGTGTCTATCAGGAGTTGGGTCCTCAAGACATTATGTGTTTGTTTATGTGTTTGTTTCCCACATTTTGTCTTTATAAATGACTCTGACCTTTTCTTAATTGTAAGTTACAAAGAATCAATGTCATGACAAGGAATATTGAATATAAGGTGATCATTACTGCCTATCATTATGCTTCTTTATATTGTTTGATTCATTACCATGTGTATATACTGGAATATTATAGATGTTATATAATGACTTTGAAAGATATTAGCAATATTATTACATGAGAAAAACAAGTTTTAGATCATGGATATTATTCAATCCCATTTTTATATATGATTCGGTCTTTTAGAGCAGGGGTTGGCACATTTTTTTATAAAGGGTCAGATAGTATTTTTGAGTTTGTAGACCATATGATCTCTGTCACAACTCCTCAGCCCTGCCATTGTAGCGGAAAGCAGCATGGACAGTAAGTGAACAATGGTGCCTGTATTCCAATAAAAGTTTATTTACAAAAACAGGCATTTAACCTGCGAGTCAGCTTGTAGAATCCTGTTTTAGAGTATTTGAGAATCCAAATCTTTAGTGTCTGAAGTTTAGGGACATATATGTCATAGGAAAAAGGAAGTTTAGAAACAAGAAGCATATCCAAAGATCATTGTAGTTCTGCTGTGCTGTGTTCTCTCATGGTGAAGAATTGCTTCGGTTTATGGGTCTTACATCCTTGTCTTTGTCCGTCAGACACAGGGCCAGGATCTCAGCACACTTTCACCAGCAAGCATCTTTAAGTCAATGTTCCAGAATTCAGATGATACAGCAATTCAGGAAGATCCTCAACAGACAGGTTTGTCATACAGACTCTCTTCCTTTGACACGCTAAATGACAGGCACTGGGAAATACTATTTCAGTTCCTCTGAATGAAGTAACTTTCAGGGAAGGGTTAGAAAGGTATGGGCCTTTCAGTTCCCTACTTCCCTCAGCAAGGGTCTACTTGAGGGTCTACTTTTCTTAGACTCTCAAAGAGGAGGGTCTCCTTTTCCAAAAGCTCTTGTTGGCTTTAAAAAATGAGAAGAACTGTGAGCTCTTTCTTCTGATGAACACTCTGTTCACGAGTGGGTAGGATCTACAGACTCGTGTCAGATAGGCAGATCACACTGTGTTTGAATGAAAATCTATCTCTGAAGCTACACAGTAGTCAGGAAGTGTTCACTGTCATGCCAAAAAGGATGTCTAGCCCCTTTTCTAGAAAAGCTTTAGGACACTTTTTTTAATGCTAAGACCTACACATTTAGAAGTTGAGGTTGATTGTGAAGCCTGGTACTTTGACCAGTGGTGCCATTAAGTGAGAACCAGAAAGCCAGCCCACTAGCAATGAAGGACTTGGCTCTGACAGACTTCAGCTGTCTTTGGTTCAGCCCATAATGACTGTTTTTGTGGCTCATATAAGGCTTGGGATATGTCTATATATTTCTATTTCTTTTTCTTGCCAGCTGCCTTGATTGAAAGTTTTAATGGTGATGCAGAGTCAGTCAGTGATGTTCCGCCATCCACAGGAAATTCAGCATCTTTATCTCTTCCACTTGCACTGCAGCCTGGCATCTCCGAGCCACCTCAGCCTCTACTACCAGCCTCAGCACCGTCTGCTCCTCCGCCTGCTCCCTCCCTAGGAACTGGCTCCCAGCAAGCTGCATTTGGCAACCCCCCTGCTCTCTTACAACCTCCAGAAGTGCCTGTTCCCCACAGCACACAGTTTGCTGCTAGTAGTCATCAAGAGTTTGTTCCGCACCCCCAGGCACCACAGCCCATCGTACCAGGACTCTCTGTTGTTGCTGGGGCTTCTGCATCAGCAGCGGCAGTAGCATCAGCCGTGGCAGCACCGCCCCCACCACAAAGTACTACTGAGCCCCTGCCAGCCATGGTCCAGACTCTGCCCCTGGGTGCCAACTCTGTCCTGACTAATAATCCCACTATAACCATCACCCCGACTCCCAGCACGACTATCCTCCAGTCCAGCCTGGTCATGGGAGAACAGAACTTGCAGTGGATACTGAATGGTGCCACCAGTTCACCACAAAACCAAGAACAAATTGTAAGTATTGTGTATAAGCAGATCCATGGGGAAGTATATTTACATAGGTGATGTGTTCAGACGCTTTTACTTCAAAAAGGAAAATGGCTGTCATATCAGCCTTGAAATACATAATTCTACCTCTTAGGCATTTTCCCTGGAATCAAGTGGTATAAATCTATGTCAAGTGGGAGGGGTGCTGAAAAACATCTATGTGGATACCTTCAATGGGGAGGCAGAGAAACAACCTGCAGGTTTCCCTAGCAGGAGGCACTTGAACAAACATTGCATCTGCAATCTAATCCCATCATCTAGGTCGGGAGAGCAGCCAACAAACTCCACAGGCCCAAGAACATTTCAGGAAAGTGGGGTCTGTATTCACAGCAGAGCCCACTGATGTGAGGGACTGGTGTGACCCTGTCAGATGGAACCAGACAACAGTGGCCATGTCAGAAATAATCCATGCTCCCAGAGCCCTCAGAACTATCTGCTACAAAGTGTTTGGTCTTAATGACTGAAGAAATGACTTGGTCATTCAGTTAAATGGATTTTCAGAGCCTGCTATTTACCAGCTACCACTAGGGGTACTGAAAAGTGAAAACCATGATCTCTTTTTCATAAGTTTACATTCCAATTAAAGAAGCTAAAATGCCTAAAAGAAAGTTATATTACCAGTAGGTAAAATGCCAAATAATAATAGAAATGGTAATAGAAAAAATAATGGCTGTGATTTATTGAGCCCTTACTGTGTGTAAGGGCTTGATGTGCTAACTAAGCACTTTTTTAAAATGAGGATCTAACATGTGAGTTATTATCTTATGTACATTATTTTTAAATTACCTTTTTTTACTTTATTGAACAGATAGTACAGAGAATTTGCATATACCCATTGTCCCCCTGCCCCCCATTTTCCCCTGTTATTAACATCTTGCTTCAGTGTGGTACATTTGTTATTGATTAATCAATATTGATATATTATTATTAACTAAAGTCCATTGTTTACATTAGGGTTTACTCTGTGTGTGATACAGTTCTGAGTTTTGACAAATGCATGATGTCATGTATCTGTTATTACAGTGTCCAGGATAGTTTTATTACCCTAATAATCCCTTCTGTTTCATTTATTCATCCCTAGCAACCACTGATCTTTTTACTGTCTCTATGTTTGTGTCCCTAAATGTCACCCACTATCCTAAGTACTTTTTAATGTATTACTCATTTAATCATAACAGTCCTGGGAGGTAGGTATGATTTTACAAATGGAGAGCTGAAGCCCAGAGAAGTTAAGTGACTAATCCAAGGTCACACATAAGTGGCAAAGGTGGGCATAGAATGATCTGAGAACCTCTGTTCTTTACTATGTCTTGCTGCCTGATGAGCAGTTCAGAGACTAGGGCTTGTTGAGTAGCCATATAGTCAGGTGAGCCTTGAGCAGGAATTAGATGGAGAAAAGGATATACCAAGTAGGAGAGCGTCTGAGTGAATGTATGATGTTCTAAACAAACTGGAAAGGTAGTTCAGGGCTAAGTAAATGAAAGCACTCAAATTCCACAAAAGGGTGCCAACCGCCTCTGGTTCCGTTTTCAAATGGCCAGAGTCACTGGAAAGGCCTTTTCCATATCATGACCCAATCTGCCTCCAATTAGATTTTATTGTGTTTTTCTGTATCTGCTCTGGGGAGCTACATGGAACAAGTGTCATTCCTTTTCCACACAATTCATTTTCATGTGTTTAAATATGGATGCCATTTTTCCATCATTATTTTATAGCGTCATCTCCTATAATGCAGCCAGAAGCAATTCACGTTTCTCCTAGACTCATCCTAGAGGCACTTTTCTTTTTTTCCTTAAAGGGATAAAAGACAAAGCCCTTTTAAGATAAGACTTGAAAAAATTAGAAACCCTATAGTCAATTTACTAGGAAGTATACTAAAGTGATTAGAGTGATTTCTGGACTCAACTTGATCATCCCACTTAGTAATAATATAAGCAGCTAATGTTTGCTGAGTGCTCACCATATGCCAAGGGTTCTATGTGCAGTCTCTTTTCATCCTCTCAGGAGTCCTTTGGGAGTCTTTTTGGTCCCTATTTTTACAGATAAAACTGAGACTCTAAGAGGTTAAATCACTTGGCTGACCTCAATAACTACTAAGTGCAGAGTTTGGATTTGAATCCAGCTGTGGTAGAGTCCATGGCCCACCTTGAGCAGTTATACCCTGTGTAGCTTACAGCACCCTACCCAGGGCCTTCACTGGGCTCATCTGCCTGTGCGAGGAAGCCTTAGGTTGCCCTTAGCATGCAGCTTCATCCTTGAGGGGAAAAAGAACTTCCCAGCCCCATAGAAGTATTGGGGGATGGTGGAGATTGGAGAGCTTAGAGAGTTGCTGAGAAAAGCAACCTTGGAGGAACCTTTGGGCACACAGCACCATGGATTAGGCAGCTGGAAGACAGCCAAGTAGTGGGGACAAAGCTGGCTACATTGTCCACACTGAATGTCCAACAGTGGGGTGACCTCATGTCAGAGCACAAACAAAACATTACTCAGTACAAAAATCCCTCAACACTGAGGGTTTTCTGTCCTCTTGGATGACCATGACTACTGGGGAGGCTTCAGGTCCTTGATCTGCCATATTTGAGTGGCCATAAATGTGATTTTTTTTTTTCCAGCAACAAGCATCTAAAGTTGAGAAGGTGTTTTTCACCACTGCAGTACCAGTAGCCAGTAGCACAGGTATGTAATTCTGAATTAGCTTTAAAAGAAAGTCAACTCTCTGGGCCTCTTGAGGCACAGTTAATTGTTGCTTTGTCCCAGTTTTTAAAGCTTTAAAATCAAATCTGCCACATTGTATTGTTTATTTAGTAAAGTATTTCATATTCTCACCCTATTGGAAGTTACTGCACATGGCATAAATACCACATTTAACATCCTTTAGTGACGGTTCTTTCCCTTTCATATAACAGCTTTTAAATGTAGCCAGAAAAAAGTTTGAATCACATCAATGCTAAAGAGGGCAGTTGTTAATTCACTAGACTCTTTTCTAATTACAGTAATGAAGAAATGGCATCTGGGTCATAGACTGTACAGAACTAAAGGGTCCTTTTTTTTTTTTTTTTTCAAACTCTTTATTTTATAGATTAAGAAACAGGGGCCCTGAAAGATTAAATGACTTCCCTCAGAGTCACAAGTGAGTTTGTGGCAGAGCCAAAGCACTAGTTCTCAGGCCTCCTGACTCCCATTCCGTTTTCCTGCCCCTTGGTCTCTAGCTCTCTTGAGACACACAGAGCCTGTCTGAATCCAGAGAGTGTGTGCGCACAGGCCCGTTGTGTGAAAGGAGATTTACCGACACCTACTGTGTGTCAGAGACCAGGGCAACAAAGATGAGCAAGATGCCCTAAAGGAGCTCAGAGCCTCTCGGGCAGGCGGAACTGCACAAATCCCATACCATGTGGAGAGAGGGGCAGGAGGAGTGTGGTAGCTCTGGGCACAGTACCAGGCAGCTGCCCTGGAGCCAGCCCAGGTGTAAGCCTGCTGGAAACACTGCCTGGAGGCATCGAGAGGAGGGGAGTGAGCTGGGTCTTTGGAGATAAGAAGAGTAAGTTCTCCAGAAGAACTGCCAAGTCTGGGGAGTTTAGGCAGAAGAAAGCAACCATAGGCTCAGAGGTAAGAAGAACATGCCAGGAAAAGGGAGGTGTCTGCTGTGCCTGGCATGGAAGGTACAGAGGGGAGGATGGCTGGAAACAAGGGTGAAAATAGAGGGTGCATCCAGATGGTGTCTGTGTGGCTCTCTTAAGGAAGAGGGATTTTGTCGTGCAGCATGGCATCCACTCTCTTCATCATTCTTGCCTCTATGCACTCAGCTCTCAGCTAGTCTAGATACCTCTGTGCCCTGCAGCCACTTGAGGAGCAGTCTCTCTCGCCTCTCTCGCAGGGAGCTCTGTACAGCAGATTGGCCTCAGTGTTCCTGTGATCATCATCAAGCAAGAGGAGGCATGTCAGTGTCAGTGTGCATGCCGGGACTCTGCCAAGGAGAAGGCGGCTGGCAAGAGAAAGGGCTGTTCTTCCCCACCCCCTCCAGAGCCGAGCCCTCAGCCCCCTGATGGGTCCAGCCTGAAGCTACCACCACAGACTTTTCCCTCACCCTCTGTCCCCCTGGCTTCATCCTCCACTGCACCTTCTTCCTGTGAGCAAAGCCGACAAGCAGAGACTCCTTCAGACCCTCAGACAGAAACGTTAAGTGCCATGGATATGTCAGAGTTTCTGTCCCTCCAGAGCCTGGACACACCATCCAATCTGATTCCCATTGAAGCACTACTGCAGGGGGAGGAGGAGCTGGGCCTGACCAGCTGCTTCTCCAAGTGAAAGGCCCAGGTGTGCTCACCTCTGCCAAGAGAGGGTGAGCAGGTGGCCTGAGGTGTGATGCCTGCCATCATGGGCCAGCAGTTTGAAGGATGATGAAATCTACTGTTTGAAATCCTCACCTTTCAGATGTATTTTCTTTATTCATATCCCAGGAGCATCCATTTTTAAGGAACTGATCTTTGGAAAAAAAAAAAAAACAACAAAAAACAAAACAAAAAAAAGCTAAGTTATAAATGAACTGTTTGGCTGCACTGTATGTCACTTTTGCTTATTGTCATGTGAACTTGGAAATTAAGGTTACTCGTATGCATAAAAATTCTAAATGAAAGGGTGTGGTTTCCATCAATCTGATGCTGCCCATCACTTGCACTGGGGCCTTTGTGGTTTGGGCAGTAGAATTCAGTGGTCGAGTGTTGGTCCTCCCCGTGTGTTTTGAGTCTGAGACTAAAACTTACTTGGAAGGCCAGACCCTTCTTGCTCCACCAGGAAGGAAAGTGGCAATGACAGGTTAGACAGCAATAAACAGGACAGAAATTAATTGGGTGAGATGGTTTTGTTGTTTGTGCTTAGTGTTGGTGGAGCTCCGAGTGACTGCAGCAGGTATCATCATGCTAGCTGCAGCACAAACGGGCAGCTGAAAGCCTGGCGTGAGGCTTTGGGGATGATCTGGTACTGCAGGGGCCCTAGGTGAGCTGTTGACTGCTGTCTATCAATGATGGGTGTGCAGAGCAGGCTCTAGCAACATGACCACAGTCTTTGCTTTCCTGGTTCTTTCTCTCAGTTGCCAGGGTTTGCGGATTGCAGAGAATTTTTCTTGGAGAATATCCTGTTTTGTCCTATAGTGGACATGTGGCTTATGGTCATTTGCTGGTTGTTATGCTGCCTTCCTTTAATGGTGGTTTCATCCTTAGAGCAGAAGAGCTGCATTTTGCTTGTCAGGAGAAGGTGTGGCTTTTAAGGGAGGTTTTTTAAGGTGGCATGTAATTGGCAGACCAGGTGTCCAGGTTCCAGGTTCTAGCCAGGTTTCTGGTTGCCCCTTCCCATCTCTGCCTGTCACCCCTCCAGATTTTGCATACAGTACAAAGAAGGATGTGACTTGTTCAGCTTAGTTACATGATTTCTAAACAAACAAACAAACAAATGATCTTTACTCAGGGTAAAACAAAACAAAAAAAATTTCCCCTTTCACCAAAAAGCCTGAAATGTTGCAATAAGTTATCTCATTTGGAATGTTTCATTAAGTTGTGTTATAGGAAGAAAGAACTGGTTTTTGATTTGTGTATGGGATTATATTCATCTGTCTGCCTCTGGCTTCAAGTCGTTGCCTATAAACATGAAACATAAAATACAATCCACACTAAAATGAAAAGTTTCTCTCAACTGGCTATGTTAGTGTAGTCATAAGTGCTCACCAAGCTCAATGATTTCAGAAACTAGACATGGCCCAGAGTCTAGACTAGATCTCTGCCTCCTAAGAGCCCTTTCCCTGCCTTGCGGGAGAAGCAGGCTTCCACAAACAGGGCTGCTCTTCTGAGTCGATGATGTTGGACAAAAAGTGGACATAATTTTGCCTTCCTTTTCCACTCCCTAATGTAAAGAGATCTGCATTTGTCACTCTTAAATTCTCTGAGCTGTTTGTTACTCAGAGCCAGCCGAGACAGTATCCAGAGCAGATCACATGGGGAGCCAGAGGCCCTGCCTCTAACAGGATGTTCAGGGACAGACTTGGACAAGAGGGCAGTGGTGGTAAATGCTGTTACTGCTGTGAGGAGAAATGGGCTTAGCCACAAGCAGCTGGTGATTTCTCATTTGGGAGTCTATGCAGGAGAATCAGTTTCTTTTTGATCTTCTGCACTTCTCTCCCCAATAAGGCTGGTGGGTTCTGGTAGCCATTGACCTCAGCAGAAATTGATGAGGCAGGAGGAATCTTCTATTACCACAGTGGGTTAGTCTTTCTGGAAAACCGGCTGCTCAGCATGGGTGTTTCTCGGCTGTCTCTGAACCTTGCACCCATAGGAAGCTTTGAGGTAGGGCACTTGGCTATTTTCTCTACAACTTCCAAGAGAGGAGCACAGTGGAATTCCCAAAGGTAGTTAACATCAGAGCGCAGGACACGCCTTCCACATACATCGGCTCTCCTGGGATTCGGTGCCCTGGGAGCTGAGGTGGGAAACAGGAGCCTAGGGAAGGCCACTGGAAGCATCCATGGTTTAAACACTGCTTCTTTCTGTTTAGCCGGGGCTGTGCTTAATGTTGGGCCTTCTCAGGTCAGTGGCTTCTCTGCTCTCCAAAGATTAGGGGTGATGAAGAAGTGTCTTGAAATAGCATTTACAACCTGACAGATTTTTCTAGTTGAAGTATCTGCCTTTTGAGGGTGACTTGAGATTACAAGGGGGACTATCCGATCCAGTCAGCTTTTGGAAAACCAGGAGTATGCTTAAAATGCTAGTGAGTGGTTGTGAAGAGAGCACATTTATGCCACAGGGGAGGCAGTCTTTCCTTTCTCTTTCAGCACTCTCCCTCCCCACCCACTTCTAGAAGAGAGGGCTGCTGACTAAAGTGGAGCCAGAAAGAACTTTCATGGCCAATGTAGTTTCCCAAGCCTGAGAATGAACCTAGGGTAAGGTTCGGGAAGGTCTGTAGACTTAGCAGGTGAAATCAAGTCTTTTTTCTTCCCATGGTAACCATAACCATTTTCAGCCTGTAGATTTATCTTCCAGCTCTCACTAGCACCTCTAGTTATACTTCCCCTTTACAGGGTGCTAGTCAGAATCAGGAATTGGAATTCATGGGCTTAGGAGGTGGTAGGAAACTGGCTGGCACCACCAAACTGCCTTAGTGAATATGGCCCTTCCCTGGCACATGGGAGCGGCCCATCGAGGGAAAGTGGCCCTGCCTTTCCTAACAAGGTCTGGCCAACCTCATGCAGGCATTACTAGTTTGGTGACAGGAGTTTGTGTCATTTATTAAATTCCATCCTCCCCCCACCCTTTTAGAAGGAGATCATGGTACAAAGCCTAGGAGGGGCCTTAAGATGTGAAGACCTCTCTGGGTAAAAACAAGCGACTTCTCTTTACCACTTCTGGGAGAGTCAGTAAACTGGGGAGTTTTACCTTCAGGGTCAAGGCAGTGGACTGATGGGGATAATGGAGGGTGGGTGGGTTTTCCTGAGAGACTTTATATAATGCTGAATGTGTCCAGAAGGACGAGTTTGCAGAACCTCATATTGGTATATTAAAAGAAATAATGAAATAAAAAAGCACTTTAGGTTATTTTATCTTTAACCCAATTGCTGCAATTTCTTTTGTGTGTGTGTGTGTGTCTATATGTATATGTATATAGACACACACCCATATATACTTTACACAAAGTTTTATTTTTTGCTCAGAATAAAAAGTTAAATTGAGGTGTGAAAAGAAAAGCACTTACCTTGGTGCAATATGTGTAGCTTGACAGTCGTTGTCCCATGTGGCCCAGGATTGGCGACGTTTTTCTGCTCCATCAGCCCTGTACCAGGAGTCTGTCTTTAGGGAAACACTATTATGCATTCTCAGCAACTGCTCAATCTATGCAAGCCTTCCCCGTGTGCCCGAGGGCGCCCCCTCAGGCTCCCTGAAGAACTGCTGCGGGTCCTGTTTTCTTCTGCTGACTGTTGAGGCCCTTTTTTTCACCACTTACTGAACCCTTGCCATCTTTCTCCGCTTCACCAATAACAAAGTGATGCCTGAAAAGAAGGAACAGGTTGTTCCTAAGTAGAAACCTGGCACTTTCTTTTATATTTGTAATCACGTCCATTGTCCTTAATCCTAAAGACTTCTCCAGAGTCACTGAAACCATTGATCTGTGGAACAGCAACACTATTGCTAGAGTTTACAACTTTCCTACACCGCCAATCAGAAATATGTTTGGGTGGTGGGAGGGTGCAGCATGAGCCATGTCCATACTGCTCCCATACTGCCCCTGTTGGGTCTTTAAGTAAAAAGGCCTCCAGCCTTTATTAAATCCAGTAAATAAAGCTGTTAATAATTAGCTTTATCAGTTTTCCTTTCCCCTCACTCCCCTCTTGTTCTCCTTCTCACCCCATATTTAATCTTCATTCTCAGGCTGCTATTCAATAGAGAAGTTTTAAAATATACTTCACCAAAGTAGAAAGATTTCCATAAATCCAGTACACAAAATAGTCTTGTGACATAGATCGAAATTATCCATTCCTTAATATGGGGTGAGGGGAGGCAACAAAACTGAATAATGCGTATTTCTGATTGGTAATCAGTTTAGCCTGCTTTCTCTTGGATATTTTTGGGGGAGAGGGAAAGAGTCCCACGTTTCTTCTAATGCCCTTTGGGAAAGCTGATGATCACTGGGCATTTCTCACTTACTCCTTTTCAAGAGAGGGCTTTTTAGTCTGCACTGAAAAATATAAATTAAACTGGATCTTTATGTCAACGTGTACATAATACAAGCTTTTTTACTGGATGCAAAGTTTAAAACTACATACTGCCCTTTTGGTGGTGTGCCTGCTGGGCCAAAAATTGGGTGATAATGTAGTGTCACTTTCTCAGCTCAATGCAGTTTCTACTTTTTCTTATGGGAAAACTTTTCATAAAACCTTTTTCACCAAAACCCAGGGGTGATTTTTGCAATATTCTTGTTATCTTCATAGTGGTGCCAAGTCAGAGGCCTCTTTTGTTCTTCTCCCATGTCCTCAGGCCTCCCCCCAGGGCCCTGTTCCACTCTACAATCTTCATCCTTTCTTGTTTTTTGGAGAATGTGGGGGAGAGGGGGTCAGAGTTCAAGGTAGCTTTTTCCTTTCCCTATGAACTCCTAGTCTCTGTTTGGAGGTGGCTGGAAACAGGTTTTTGCTGAATCTGGCTCAGATATTCTAGCCAGGAAAGGCAAGACCCACGAGAGCCTTCTTTTTTGACATATACTAGTCATTGGTGACAGTTCTTTAAATCCCGAATAGTTTTATTTGGATTATTGTAAAAGCCTGTCAAATTCATTTAAGTGTGAAACATGGGAACAGTGAACTTCCACTGAGCGATATGAAAACGTTACAGGTTCAGTACTTCCAAAGGAAGAAACCTCCAAACCCAAAAAAGAGTAAATATGAATTTGTATTTTTGAAGAATGTGAAATAATGGTGTTTGCTTAATTGCTCATTTTGTATAAACTTAATATTGTACTTTAAAATACCTGCTAAGTGAAAATTTAACTTTTTGGAATTGAAAAAGCAATATTAAATACTAATGAAATCCTAATTAAATGCTTATTTAAATCTGGCAGTATCTGTGGTATTTCTTCCCAACCCTGCCCGTGGCTGACAGCTTTCAATCCCTTCCCACCTCCCCAGCTATCAGTCTTAGAAAGGGGACAGAAAGGAAAGGTCGGTCACCAGGAGAGTCTGCAGGTTTCCTTTTAATCAAGGCTCTGCTGAAAGTGTTTTGTGGGGCTAGGAGCCCACAAAGAATGAAATGGACATGTAACACCACCTGGATCCCCCCAAAGCAGGCCAGACCACTTTGGCGAGCACTGCTGGTGTGCCCAAATCCGGGTCATCAGACTGGGTATTCCCCAGCTACATTTCAAAGCTCAGTACTGCCTTCAGCCAGAATGAAGTGGGAGTGAACCCAACTGCTAGCAGAGCTGCCACCTCAGGCTGAGAGCCAAGTTCCTGCCACTGCCAGTAAAGACTGGCCCCTTTATTGAAGGGAGTTGTTCATAGAGTCCAGCCACCAGCCCCAGGGAGGGAGATAACTGGGGGCAACAGGCTCCAGGATGATCAGGGTTCCACAGTTCCATCACCAGTATCCTTTGGAAAGCCATCTCTGGCGGAGACAGCTGGCTGAGGGGGGGCTCCGGGTTTAGTTGAGACATTCTGGTTGAAACAGAAAGGAAAAAAGTGAGGCTGAGAGGAAAAGCGTTGGGTTAGGTCCCACAAGGATATGGCCACTTGGCATATGGATAGCACTGAACTTTTTCAGAGCCTGTCACCCAGAAGAAAAGAGGTGGGGGAGGGGAGGAGGTGGTAAATCGTTGGGGACACTCTTTAACCTTCCAGAAGCAGCTAGGATTCAGCAAATCTAGCCAGTGGGCAATCTCCACCTCCCAGGCCCAGCACGGAGTGGGCACTGACCCCGCCACCAGCCGGCTCCGGGCGCCGGCGGCCCAGCTGCCGCAGCATCTCCTCGCAGGCGGCGATGGTGTCCAGGAGCTGCCGCTGCCGCTGCTCCACGGAGTCCAGCAGCTGCTGGGCGCGTTCATCCCGGGGCGGCTGCGGGGGTGGCCTCCCGCCGAGCCCCAGCCCCGCCTTCCCACGGTCCACGCCGGCAGCCTCCCTGCCCGAGAGAGAGACGGTCAGCGCCCGCGCTGGCGCGGGGTCCGAGCCCATTCCTCCCGCCCCGATGGCCCTTTCTCACCCCCGTGACCAGTCTGAGCCTGGGCCCCATTCCATCTCCGCCTGCGCGGCCCGACCACCGCCCCCCTTTCCGCCGCCCCCCCTCCCCAGCGCGGCGCTAAGGCTCCGCAAAGACGCGCCCCGCCCCGTCCCCACCGGTCTCCTTCAATCCTCCTGGGGGTCGTGGTCCCTTTAAGTTGCCGGGCGCGGAGGTGGGGCCGAGAGCCTAGGACCGGAAGCTGACTGGGCTCGTCACTTCCTCCCGGAAAAGGGTCTGGGCGGATGTCTCCTACGCGTCCGTGCAGGGGGCTGAGGGCCGCGGTGGCTGCCAGCGTGGGGTTGAGCGAGGGGTCGGGGGGCTCAGCCCGAAGCGGCCGTCTCCTCCGCCCTCCAAGCCCCGCTCCGGCGGCGCTGGTGGTCCGGCTGTTGCGGCTCCCGGGGAGCGGAGCCGTGCGGGCCGCAAGCCCGGAGCGCGCCGGTTGGACCGAGGCGCTGCGGGCTGCCGCGGCCGAGCTGCGCGCCGGCGCCGTGGTGGCCGTCCCCACTGATACGCTGTACGGCCTGGCCTGCTCGGCGAGTTGCTCGGCGGCACTGGACGCTGTGTACCGCCTCAAGGGCCGCAGCGAGGCCAAGCCGCTGGCTGTGTGCCTGGGCCGCGTGGCCGACGTCTACAGGTAAGGCCGCCCCGACCCGGCCCCGCTGGGGGCGGCGCCGCGGGACGGGCTTCCGGTGACAGGCCTGGGAGACTGAGGCGCTTTGAGCGGGAGGGGCTTGTCCAAGCTCACCCAGGAATCCGGAACTGGAAGTGAGTATCGAGCACTTAACCGTCTTCCAGGCCGTGAACGAGATGTTGGGGCGCAACGATGAGGTCCCTGATCTCCTGGCGCTTTTGTGATAAATGGGGGGACTCGCACGCATTGTTTTTGTTTTTAAAGAAAAAAACACTAGTTTAGTTTAGTAGAGAATCCTTTCAAGAAAATAAAACACGAAGTTCTGTCAGAGCTGCTGTGGTAAAGCCTCGGGAGACCAGAGGCTTGTGGGCTCCATGCCCGGGGTGCTTCTCTGGAGCCCAGCCTTCTGCCCAAGCTCTTAGGAAGATGAAGAGGAAAGACAGGTGGATCCCAGTGTAGTCCCTAGGGCCGCCTTTTCTTGATCTACCTAGAGCCTGTACTAGGACCAGCAGTGGCCCTCTATTCTTGGATAGATTTGTGCCTCCTTTGTTTCCCAGGTATTGCCATGTGAGAGTACCTGAGGGGCTCCTGAAAGACCTGTTACCAGGACCAGTGACCCTGGTGATGGAACGCTCAGAGGAACTCAATAAGGACCTGAACCCCTTCACTCCTGTGAGTCAGACTTGCTCCTGTGTCTCCACATTGCTGCCATTTGGCTTTCTCCAGGATCCAGGCCACACGCATTCCCCCAACCCTTCCAGTCTTTCTGATGATTCCCTTTTTCCCTTGCCTCATAGCTTGTAGGCATCCGCATTCCTGACCACGCCTTCATTCGTGACTTGGCCCAGATGTTTGGGGGACCACTTGCTCTCACAAGCGCCAACCTCAGCTCCCAGGCCAGTTCTCTGAAGGTTGAGGTGAGAGTTATCCAGTCCTCCCTCAGGAAACATCACTGGGCCAAACAGTTTCCTCTGAACCATTGGGGTTGATGGTTCCCTGGAATTGCTTGGCAGGAGAGTCGATTCTGGGAAGGTTGCCCAGTTGGTAGGGGATGGGGAGGGGAGAATCCAAGTTGAAGAATCTTATAAAGGTTTTATTACAGAGTTTGAGAGGCGAGGGAGAGAATTGGTGTTTTCTTCCTATTTTTAATAATAAACATAATAAGTACAGTAATTTTCTTCCTTTTTGTGGGGGTAGCAGTTGTTGGAAAATACAGTTAGGAGATAAGTCTTTACAACAGTGCTGTAAAGAAAGTTAAGGTTCCAAAGTTAAATCACTTGTCCCTGGGACTCCTGACTCTGTTCTCTTACCTCTACCATAAGCCAGGTCAAAGAAAGGATTATCCTAATCCTCTTTGAGCTCCAATACCTTAGAACAAATAAAGACACAGAAACTGACCTAGTGTTTTCTTCTTACTGAACGTAAATGTAGAACATGGTAAAGTGGTGAAGTTTTCTATGCCCAGACCTAGGGCGTGAGCTCTGGAACCTTGAAAAGTGAGAGCTCAGTATCCCTTATTCTCAGACTGCAGTCTTTTACTTGGTTCTGATGGCCATATTCGAGGGTAGAGGATGGTGGAAGGATTTTTAACTTTTCAGCAAGCAGTTGACCTACCCCAACACAGTAACTGGTATTCATGATCGATCACCCATCCCTAATGCCCAGGCCTAACTGCCACTGTGATGTCTTCATAAGGGGTGTGGGGTACTGGGCAATGCTCTAGCTCAAAGGGAGTAGTATCCCTTCCAAAGCCTAAGGATCGAGCATGGGTAGCATGCACTTACAGAGTCCACCCTGTTTCCCTCTTCCTCCCCAATCCAGAATTCCACTGAAATCCAGGATCAAAGCGCTAGAGTTGGAAGGACACTTAGAGAGCATCTATCCAGCCCATTATTTCACAGCTCTAGATAAAGTAACTTGAATGCAGGCACTCAGAGATTTGGTGGAAAGTCCAGGGTAGGGCCCCCATCTTTGGACTCCCACCTAGGACTCCAGTCTTTGTAATTAAACCTCCCCAACAGAAACAATTCCTCTTGGCACAGCAAGGTATTTTTAAAGCTCTAAATAGGTATTGGGGCGGGGGGGGGGGGGGGGGG